>QNUK01000151.1:1035000-1549657 GCA_013621035.1 Clarias magur
TATGAGTGTATTCAGTGGTAATGCATGTTTGTTTCATCTGGACGTCCATTACAGATAATATATAATTCTCATAAGGAGAAATGAAGCTTTGAGTGCCAGGGAATGATCCTATTTCCTCCTGACCAGTGTGAAATAAATGAATCAGGGCAGGATGGATTGTCTTAACCTGAAGGCAATGTATTTCTAAAAATTTTTTTCCTTATAATATTTAATTATTTCTTTCTTATAATACTTGTCCACATGGGTCTGGCCCACACACAACGACATTCGTAAATAAAATGTGACATTTTCCAGACTGTTAAAAACTGTTCTTTTGTTAAAATCTCACAAATAAATTGAGGCACATCAGGCAGTGCCTGTAACGAACATGTGTAGCATTCAGGGAGATAAATAATGCCATATGCTAGATCAAAGTTATACATGTTTTTATCAATTTAAAAAAGAAACTGCAAAAGATTTAGCCAGGTGGATTCTTGCTAGGTACCATTTGCTAACCGTAAACACTATATGGTTTATTAAATAAAACTGACTCGTAATCAGTGTTCATACTCAGTAGGCATTAATAGCCAAAACAGTAGAATGTAATAATAATAACGATCACAGGCTCTGCCTCTGCAGGTGCGTCCAGGATGCTGAACACTAAAAGGCTTACTAGAAAACAAATGTTCAGTAAAGGAGATCTACAGTACAGAGTATCCTGTTTTTTTTTTTTTTTTTTGCTTTTTCCATTTTTATATTGCTAAGCCTTGAATAAACCAATCAGACTTTCCGCCTATTGTGACCTCAGATAAGGAGACAACCTCTCCAGGTGTCACTCAACAGTAGCTTATTCACATAAACACTAAAGCAGCGCATTTGGACTGTTTGGAAAAAAAATATTATTATATAATTATTATATATATATTATATAATATCATAATATTATTATATATAATTATATTATATTATTATTGTTTAAAAGGCATTTCAACCGGAGTGTTATCAGACACGCGTTGGGGGAGCTCGGACACCGAATCTGCAACAGATATTCAAATAAGACTTCAACACAGTACAATGATGAGACTCTTAATGGTGGTAAAAGAATTGAAAGGTGCACACGTTTTAAAGAAGACTGTACGTCCGTGAATGATGATGATGACCGACGGAGACGGAGTCTACTGCAGGTGTTCCTGTGAACAATCAGTGAGTGGAACGTCTGATCCTCAAAAATCAACTTGTCACCCACTCGCGTAACAGACGAATTTGTTTGTAGGAATCATTTACTGTACGAACACCACTGACACACTACAGGAACTCGTCTGGGAGTTATTACTGCATCCCCTACCTTACTCCAAGCCATTTCCACATGTGTGGGACAATAAAGAAGTTCCTGGGAGGCCAGCATTTCAGCAGTGAAGCAGGCAGTCATTCATTGTTCATGGCTCAGGCATACTGAGAAAGCACTTTCTACCGAGCACTAGTGAAACACATTCATGTCGCAGGGGATTATATAGAGAAATAAAGGTTCTGTTATTCTGATGTAATTTAATCATTAGTTAAACATTAATTACGTTAACTTTGTTGATGTCTGTTATTCAGCACTACAAGTCTTATAAGAAAATAATATGGCTACAAAAGATTGCTCCGTATGTCTCTCATTGGTGGCATCTAACAGCTGATATATTAAAATAATTACTTAGAATAACAAATACAGTTTGTAAAAAGAGAGAGAGAGAAACTCACTGAGCGACAGTGAGATAGAAGACTAGAGAGAGGGGATGAGTTGTACAAGGATGGAGACTGAGCGTACTGTAGGAGCAATGACAAGTGAAAGGAGGCAAGAGTGGCAGAGACAAACGCTGGCAGAGTTTTCAGAGCCAAAGCAAGAATACACACACACACACACACACACACACACACACACAGAAACAGAAGGTAAGTATACACATAGTCATACATATAGACAGTAGGAGGGGAGAGCGGAGTGGATAGTGTGCACCTCTTTGGAATTCATCCAAGCAAATGATATGATTGTTGACAGTGAGCTGCATATTGTTAACCCTATATTAACTCGAAAAGGCAGAGGTTGGCCTTTATTATTCCTTCAGCGCTTGGCCTTAAATAAGTCACACGCACACACACGCTCTCTCTCTCTCTCGTTCTCATTGTTGCACATCACCTTTCAGCAGCTGTGACAGCCCTGTCTCCCAGCTTGAAGAGTAACACACATGATGTGCAGTCTAACATATAGTCATAGCACACACACACAGATGCATGCACACACAGTCACTTCTGAGTGATACACAGTTTCCTTTCCCTTTCTTTTTTCTGAAAGGCATTCTTCTTCTGTCTTCATCTCTCAGACATAAACATCAGTACTGACACAAATTTTAACATTCTCTCTCACCATATAAAACATGCTCTCTCTTTTGTTCTCACTGCCCTACACACACACCAACACACACACACATGCACACACGTGCGCGCGCCACATACCACACACCATGCACACACACACTCTGGATCTACACTCTCACAGTCTTTAATTGCCTCACAATAGGACTGCAGTCTGGACAGGATTATTTTAACAATGGTCGCTTCAGCCACTTTAGATCGTTCTTTTCCCGCTGATGTGGAGAACGACTCTCAGCAACCGATCTGGTTAATCCACTAACATAATACACACTGTTGTATTTCCGTTCACACACACACACACACACACACACACACACACACACACACACACACACACACACACACACACACACTCCCTTCCCCCCCTTTCCCTCCTCTACGCTGTGAACATATGCTCACTAGTTCTGTTAAATGCACCCCTTTTTTTTTAGGATGGTACCCAAGTTGTGTGTGTTTGTATATATATATATATATATATATATATATATGTTTGTCTGTGGGTGTGGGGTGGCGGTATTTATATCATGAAAAGAAAAAAAAAACTTTTGCTGACTCACATAACAAAAACGGTCAGGACAAAGGGTCACAAGGCAATGCGTGACATCACTTCCTGTGCTGCTCTTATTTTAAACAGAAGGTCATTTTCTTGCTCATCACTTGTAGCCAGCTTTGCAGTGTGTGGTGAGGGTTGGCAGCCAAGGACAGCCATGAAAAATTTACACTGAAAGGGCACAGTGACCCACTTTCCAACATGTCTCGCCTCTCTCTCTCTCTCTCTTTCTTTCTCTCTGTCCTATTTCCTTACTCTGTGCAAACGCAGATGTCGTGTACATCATCAAAAAGAAGTCCACCAGCAGGCCTGATGGTCACACAGACGCAGGGTCACTGTGGAGCTCCTAAATGCAAGAACTCGAAAATCACAGAGTATCCATGGCATGGTAGATTGTTCCCAGGGAGATAGAACAACAGCTCCGCACACTACTGTACAGCTTAGTGAGCTTCTGTTACTCCCAAAGCACACAGGAGCAGAAAAGAAAGCGAGAGAGCGAGGGAGGGGATGCTGATAGAGATGAAACAGGAGGGTAGTGAAAAGCAGAGTTAAAGGGCTGCTATTAGATGTCAGTGCCCTTTATGTGTGTGTCAATGGGAGCCGATTAAAGCATTTGAAATAATCTTACCGGGGCATTAAATGGATTTGGGAGTCAAAAGTTAGAAAAGACCTGGAAAGTAAAAGGAGAACCTGTTGGATAGGATGAGCGCTCACTCGTTCACGCTTGCTTTCACTTGTATGGAAAAGTGTTAATGGGTTGCTTCTAATTCCAGAAGAGGAACCCTTTCTTAATTAAGATCTGCTTTCGGGCGCAGTCCAGATTCCTCGTGTCCTCCTGCAGACTATAGTGATGTCTCACCCTTTTGCACTGACACCACACCTGCACTGCAGCGATGCTCAGAGTTGTTCTTTTAACAATCTAATAAGACGCAGTCAGTCAACTCTGTTCTTCCGACATTCCTTCAGTTTTGTTGTAGCAGCTTATTGTGGTCGCTTATGAGAGGAAGCTAATTAGGAAATGATTCTCATTATTCTTCCAGAGGAATTAGTGCTGGCTTGGCTAATTACCGCTGTAAAACCTAATCAGCTGTTTGAAACAAGAGCACACTAATGAGCTCTTATTTATTCAACTAAAGAACATCGGAGGGAAACAGAAGCTCGAAAATTCATATTTTGGATGCATTTTTGCATGCGGTGTATTGTGCGTGTGTGTGTGCTTCCTTAAACCCCAGACTTCTTATCAAACTCTTGAAATCTCGCCATTCTCTCTCGTTTTACACGACCTCTTACTTATCCTGTTCTGTAGGCGCAGCGTGATGGAGGGGTAACTTTTGTGTAATTCTTTTGCACTTTGGCCATCAATAAGCAGTGAGATCACCTGCAGGACGATGGAGATCACCAGGGGCGCCGTGCGAGGTCAGAGACCGGCTGGGAATCTGCATAGAGTACGTCCATTCTCATACCAACAAGCACTATTGGACGCAGGGCAATACATAAGAGAATGGAGGACAACAGATTAGAGAAATGGGCAGTGATGGGCAGAGAAAGAAGTGTGTGTGTGTGTGCGCGCGTGTGTGCATGCACATGGTGGGTGGAGGTGAGGCCATGTGGCATAGTGAGGGTGCAGCTGTCTCTGTGAACTGTGAAGCGTTCTGGCCCAGTGGAGCAGAAATGAGTTCGATTCACCCACACACACACACACACCCACACACACACACACACCCACACACACACCCACACACACACACACACACACACACACACACACACACACACACACACACACAGCATCCAGGTAGTACCCTTTCTCACAAATAGCTCTCCACACAGACAGAGCCCAAGTGAAACTACGACAGCTGCGTTCATCTGATAGCACTATGGCTCATTAACACGCAACCACACAGACGCAAATAACAAACTCTGGCGGAGACATCTGCCCTCAACTTCAACTCTAAACTCACCTTCATTACAAGCTTTCGTTCACTTAAAAAAAAATTTAAACTCAAAGTAACTAATGGAATCGTCTGTAAAAGGAAATGTAGTCTATGAAAGAAGTTAAAAGTCAACATTGTCCTTAAGTTTTGAAGTTTTTTTTTTTTCTTGGACGGGTCAGAAATTCAACATTGTTTCACAGAACATTTGTCAGCGTGGATCTTTTGCTTATGCTATCAAACTATTATATACAGTATGTTTCCCCCAAATTTTTTCTCATGCTGCCTGATGGATCACTCGGTTTTCATCCACTATTTTTTGTTATTGATGGACAAAGCAGTGATTTAAAGAGGGCACTAGCAGGTCACAGCACATACATACTGTAGTTGATCGACTCTGATGAGGAAATCAGAGTAAAGTCGAATGAACTGATTGGAGAGCTCAATTTGTTTGATTCTGTAAAGACGCCGTCACTCCTCGATTTCAAGCCCCTAATACACTCCAGGGCTCAGTGAGTTAAGAAGAATATGAACAGGAGACACACACCACCGAGCCCACTGGCCTACAGCACAGACTTAACGTGTTCCTGCCACCAGTTTCGTTTGCGAAGCAACTCTTCTGTAAACAAATGCTCTTTTCTCTCTCACAAATCAAACGGGGCTGTTTTGGTCTTCGCAAGTGATGCTGAGTGCTTTGAACTGCAGGCTTTGATTGGACGGATGCTTTCTGTAAAAAGCCATGGAGCTCGCACACTACACCTCTAGTGATTGTGGGTGTGTAAGTGCTCGAGTGAGTGTCTCTTTTGCTCATAAACTGTAATAATGGTTCATTCAAATAAATATGACAGATAGTTCAGCGCTTTTCAATTCTTTCTGAAGTGGCGATCCACCAGAGAGGTCCTCAGCTCATCACCGCCCCATAGGCAGATGGAGCTTTTATCTTAGAGCATCCAAAATACATGCTGATATTCCCTCTCTCTCTGTCTGTCTCTCTCACTCACTCTCTGTCTCTCTCCCACATGCACACACACACACACACACGCTCACAAAATACACAGAAACGCAGCCAAAGAACCACAGCTCAAAGAGTGTTAATCCACTTCTTACCTGTCTATGATGACGGGATCAGAGGGCGTCTCGTTACGGTTGCCACAACTCTTCTTGTCACAGCAGCGGCTTAACAGGAACACATCGGGGAACAGCAGGAGAAGAAGGGGTGAGTGACAGAGAAAGAAAGAAAGAGTTAACACTTGTACATATGTTTGAGTTGACCTGAATCAGTTAGAGGTAGCATTCACAGGGCAGCATTCCCTTTCAGCACAACACACACACACCTTTCAATTTACTGCCTCCTTATTTCCTATAGGAAAATTTCCTAAAGGACTGACCATTTATTCACATTTTTGCATTTACATTTATGAAAGATGCCCTTATCTGAAGCAACTTACATTTGTATCTTATTATATTGTACATGTGAGCAGGTGAGGGTTTAGGGGCAATTTGGTTGTTGTGGGATTTGAACCTGGTACCTTCCGAACCTTACAAGAACTGGATGTTTGGACAATTCAATCTTGACAGTGTACTAAATTACATTATAATACAAACAGTTAGACTTTTTCTGGATTTTCATAGATATTGGCGATTAAATGTCATACACAAACTGATTTGAGTAATCATTTTATTGCCCTTGCTATTGACTACATGCATCATTCAAACTGTGGATTAAGTAGAATAAAGTGGTGTACGCCATATAATAATCGTAAAATAATAATAATCTTAATATAATAATCTTAAAATAAAATTAAATGTTTGTTTACAAATAATAACACAAATAATACTTGTCATTTGAACTAAAAGTCCAGTTAAAATAAACATGTTACTGGACAAGAAACAATCACGATAGCAAAAAGCATTTTAAAAAAAATTATATATACACTCTGTATTTACTCCTTTTTTACACTATCTAATTTCAACAATATTTGAACAATATTTATAGCTAAACCACTGTTTTGAAAAATGTATTATAACTTTGAATTTATTTATTTATTTATAATTTATTTATTATTTTATTCATTATTTGAAGACATATGTACAATCATCAGTAAACACACGTTTGTTTACATTTTATTGCCATGTTATTATAAAAAATACCCTAAAACTTATTGTGATGTGAAATTTTCACCGTATTACATCACATGTCAGCACTTAAAAGTACTGAAAATGATGGCTTTTTTTGCAAATGTAACAACAATAAGAAAGCTGATGAGAGTGAGCTGAGAGATGAGAGGAGGAGTAGGAGGAGGAGTGATGAGGAAGGTCGGGGCTCTGTGTTCCCTGTAGGTGGGGGTTGTTCTGGTGCAGCAGGTGGAGCACTGGGCTCACATTTCCCTGCACAGATGGCAGAGGGGCTGGAGAGAAAGGAGTCATGTGATAGCAGCAGCAGCTTTGTGAGTAAGGGGCTACAGGCCTGATGAGTGCGGCGACTCAGTCCCGGCTTGACCTCAACTCGTTTTTCAGACCCCCTGAATCTCCCTCATTTACACACACTGGCAGTCAGGGCCATCTCATGTAGACACACATTAGTCAGGGGAGAGGCACAGGAACAACAGAGACACAGAGGCCGTGAGGGTCTGCTCTAATCACGGCTCAGGATGTGTCAGACTCTTTGGGTGGATATGAATCATCAGTGTGTGGCTCTTCGGTAAGCTAGTGCCACTTTGTTTCGTTTTTTCACTTTTTCTTAATCTCATGTTCCCTTGCCTTCTCTTTTCCTCCTTACATATCCCTCTCTTTTGCTTCCCCCTCCTCTCCTCTGAGTGTACTTGTGTCTTTAGTGCTGTTCTTCCAAAAGTGGGTCACACTCAGGTCCCCATGGATCGCCAGAGAAAAGCATGCTGGGAAAGGAGAGGAGGAGGAAGGGAAGAGGGATACAGAATGATGTGACTTTCTATGTCCCAATAATCCAATCATCAGCCAGCACCCATGGGAGGGCATAATCAGCACCCCCTCCACCCACAGTTACCCCCCACCCCCCTCCCATACAGACAAACTATGCTAATTAGTCCAGGCAATGCTGCAGCTTTGTTTGGGGCTTTTTTCTTCTCTGCTCCGTCCCAGTGGACCCACCACACCATATCTTTAATCTTGAGTGTTTCCTCCTGCCGCCGCATTTAAAGAAGTTAAATCCAAATTGCAGCACATAATTACCAGGATGTGGCCCTTGTTGATGCCATTAGGACCAAACCATCCCAAGACATGCACTCAGTTTTATTACTTGCTACTATGGATCTCCTCTCTGACTGGGTAGCAGTCCGAACCAGAAAAAAAAAAAAAAAAAAACTTGACCGAAATGAACTCTCATGAATCAGTATGTTCGAGAAGCCGAAGCATTGTCATAAAGACCGTGCTGTTGCTTTTGAGCAATTGTTTCTTGTTTTGCCTGTCACTGGTGTTGGATGGAAAAAGGCATCGAGCCTCTGTCCCGCTCACACCATGCCATATGGCTAATGGCAAACCTGTGCGGCAATTAACAGCCCTGATTAATGAAGAACAGCCTAATCACAGACTGGTAATTGTGCCTCTATTGCAGTGCAGGCTCAGCAGAGGAGCTTAGGAACAGACGGAGGAAGGAGAGAGAGAGAGAGAGAGAGAGAGAGCAGACAAATCTGTTTATACATTTTTGTCTTCTTTTTTGGCTTATTATGAGAGACTCAGAGTGAGACCGAATAGAGACAAATGAGGAGGTCTTTGTGTGTGCTTCTAACACATGCTTCCTGGATCTTACAGGCTTGTACCTGCTCCAATAGGGTCACACAGCTCAGAAAGTACCTAATCAAAGAGAGTGAAGTGTGTGTTTGAAGAAGCGTACAGCAATATTATTCTGTGTAAATAATACTGTGTATAATGGAAGGAGTTCGGAGAAATAGAAGTTAGCACACAAAGCAAGAAAAGTACACTATTAAAATCACTTAGTGTTTTTAAACTGCCTTAAAAATGTAGCTAAACATTTTCCACAGTGTGACTTTAAACACATGCATTTTATACGGTAGTTATGTGTGAAGCTGCATCATCACTGAAAATATTTTTTTTTGGGACACAACCCCTGTAGAGATATTTTACCTCGATTTTTGCAAAACTGCTCTAAGAGTATACTAAAACACTGTTCCTTTATCATACAGAGTGATGTTGGGTAAATGTCCCTCCGCATGTTGAAGAATCTCATTTTGACTTATTCCCCTCTGATTCACGATGCTACAAATCACAGTACCTAAACCAATAACAACTTAAACTCAGAAGTGAAATAAACATGCCGTTTTAAACCTCAACTGATTACAGCACGTGAAGGCCCCAACACAAAAGGAATGAGCGCAAAAGGCCGAAAAGAAACTTTAATAACCGGACAAATGAAATTTCTTTCCTAGGAGGGCAACAGTGGGAAACACAATCACTGCGCTACACTACAGATAGAAACCTAGCACTATTTTCTTTGATTATGTGCCAAACCAAAGCACTCGGAATTTTCTTTTTATGGTGAAGAATTTTTAAATAAACAGTAATCAAATATCAGAAAAGAACCTTTGTGTTATGATATGATGATACTTTGTGTTTAGGAGAAATACTAAAATGTCAGCAAAGTAGATATAGAATCATCGTACATATATATTATCCATCATTATATTTAAATATTTAATTATACATCTATATATTTATAATTATAGTATTACATTATAATACTTTTTATCTATCTATATCTACTTAGATAGATAGATAGATAGATAGATAGATAGATAGATAGATAGATAGATAGATAGATATTAAAAGCTATTAAATCTGAAAGAAAAGGAATGGGAGGCAGCATCCGTAAGAGGAAAAGAGAAAGGAGAAAGAGGAGTTCTGCTCCCTCACATACTTCACTGTCAAAACTCAAAGTAACCTGCATTCATTAACAGAAGAATAACATGAAGATTCTCATTGAGTAATGAGTTTTTCCTTGTCCTAATTAACCAAGCATGAGTAGGATATTTTTAGGAGAAAAACTGTGCAAATGCTCCCCACTTCAGCCAAAAATAGATGAGAGCCCATCACTACAACCCAGTTTTAAGTGCAACGAATTCATCTTTTGATTTTAATTAAAGGTGCGTGCCTTTCTCTGCCTCTCTCCCCTCCCAGAGCAGAAAGTGGATGACCTGGATAGAGACGGAAAATGAGAGAGAGGTGTGGACGAACACGGCATCCATAAACTTGCCTGAGCTAAGGCCCATCCTTTATTTTGCTTCTCATTCCTCCTCTTCTCATTACCCATCCCAAAGAGGGCATGGAAAATGTTCTTTCTCAGGGATATGTTTTTTTTTTTTTTTTTTTTTTAAACCAACAACAGGTTCAAAAGACACATCATCAGACATGTTAGAAGCGATTTCTCATATTTTGGCGAGTTCATAGATAAAGCTGTATCTGTTTTGAAGAAGGAAATTTCAAACACTGTTAGGGTAAAGGGGCCAGATCTTCTTGATAACAACCAGGCTGCTGTGACCTTATCTGTTTCGGACAGTGATAAATGACTGGGTGTATATGATAATATGTCTGTATGATAGTGTCGATAAAAGTAAAAATGCAGACGAGCAGTCTCACTCAGGAAAGCAGATTCTGCTCTGCAGCTCAAATAGATATATAAATGCAGTGCTTTCGAATGCAAAGTGAGCTACTGAGCTCAATCAATCAATCAATCAATCAATCAATCAATCAATCAATCAATCAATCAATCAATCGAATCTGCATGACCTCCAGCACTTTAAACGTAATTCCTACATCTATAGTCAAAGCATAATTAACACACTTGCTTGTTGTTTTCTTTCATAGATTTTGCAACATCTACAATTAGACCTATATAAATAAACCTCTATAAATAAAAAAAGGACAGAAATAAAAAATTTGTTCTGTATTAAAAAATAAATAAATAACTGCCTTTAGATGTCTATTATAACTGACACTGGAGTAAATAGGTGTTCAGTTCTTTTCTCATTAAAGGGAAAAATCTTGATTAATGGTTATGGTTATTGCTGATATGTTAGAAAAACAGTATGGAGAAAAAGATTAAAGGCTAATATTACATTACAGTATTTCTTTAAATTAGCTAATGCAAAAAGGAAAGCCCAGCACTAGCAGGAGACATTAACATTAAGGGATCAATTCAGAGGCTGTTGGGCATGCCAAGTGTTCAGATGTGCAGAACTCAATGTCCAGCTTTGATTCAAGCGTGAGCACACAGGTTGAAGTTGTGTAATAGTGAATGTAAAAGTGGTGTGCATGATGGTATCTTACCTGCACATGATCTCGTGTGTCAACAGCACTCTGCACATCTCCGGATTCTTGTCTTGACCTTCATAAATAATAGGCTGCGGGAAGTGAAACACAACAATGTTCAGTGAATGCAGACAAGTCACTTTTCCCACCTTGAGTATAGATACAGTGCTTGTAAATATGCAGAAAGATTATGACTAATGTCTGGGGTTAAGAGATGGGAACAATGGGAAGAATTGCGCTTATACTGGCACTATTTCCCCTGAAACAAAACATTACACGAAACATCACACCGAGCAAAAAAAACCACATATCTCCACACTCTTTCTCTCTCACACACCCACACACTCTTCTACAAAGCTTAATGTGAACCTTATTCCATCTGGCAGAAAGCTTTCACCAAATGACCGCATGTGTCATGGGAATGAACTGGAGCATTCCAGCATCCCCGGCTCTGGACATGTTGTTCTGCCTGCTGTGTGTGCAGAATTACAGAGGCCTCCCTTTATTACAACTAATCAATCCATCACAGTGGCACAGTGCATTGTGGGAAGGCCTGAGTTTTGGAACGGGATGGAGGGAGGTCTGTTTCTGGCCTTGCCAGGTTCTCAGTGGGCCAATTAATGCCCACTTTACCACGGCTGTGGAAAATTGCTTCAGCATGCAGCAGGCCGAGATGATGTCGACTCATGCTAGGCATCCGCCTCGAAATTTCATTCTGAGTATAAAGCATCTTAAACTTTTAATCGGGCTGAATTTGTGTATATATATCATGATCACTTGTGTGTTCTAATAACGTGGTAACAGAAAAAAAACAGTTAATTATGCTACTAATGTACTTACTGTACGTGACATTACACACATTTGAAGGTGGCAATGCTGGATAGTTTGATCTATCTATCTATCTATCTATCTATCTATCTATCTATCTATCTGTCACTCTGCTGTATTATAGAAGAAAAGCATGCATGTCTTTATGATTTTATGTTTTGACACAATGCATCCATAGTAACTTGTTAAATTAAAACAGACATCTACATAGTCAAATTGTACTTGTTAAAATCTTATGTTAATGGGGTAGATACTTTACACGTGAAATTACATTTGTAATTATTCTAAGGCATGGAGTGCATGTGCTCTCCTCTGTATACTGGTGAATAGTAAAAATTCATTTGGTCCGTTTTCACAAGAATGCACTTGAGAAACAAGCTACCGGCAATCTTATCAATCTACATCCTGCTGTACCTATTAAAATGAATTAAAATAAGATCCTGAAAGTTAACTGGTTTAATGACTGAAGCTCACAGAGTGCTGTGTAAGAGACACCCCACAGAGGCACAGGCCACAGTTTCAACCCCTAAGAGAAAAATTGATTGGATCAGTCAATATGTTAGGATGATAGTGAATTAAAAACATAAATGTTTCAGTCCCAAAATGTTGGAGCACCACACCCTGCTTGTGTGTGTGTGTGTGTGTGTGTGTGTGTGTGTGTGTGTGTGTGTGTGTGTGTGTGTGTGTGTGAGAGAGAGAGAGAGAGAGAGAGAGATTGTTGCTTGAATTTGTCTAATTTCACCTAGAATAAAATTGCTGAGTGAAAGAGTATGGATGCGTATCTGCTTGTGGTTTGTGTGTGTGTGTGTGTGTGTGTGTGTGTGTGTGTGTGTGTGTGTGTGTGTGTGTGTGTGTGGTGAGCAGTTGGGCTGCCAGACTGGAGCATAGCAAGCCATCTGGCCAAGTCAACACTTCATCCAAAAAAACCTCAGCTTTGTTTCCACCCTTCCATTTCCACACAACATGTCCTTCACAGCCATGAATCACTTACCCTAGCCCAAACATACATACATACAAACACAAATGCTTACGCGCACACACTCGCAATACACGTTAAGGAGAAACTGTTCCTGTCACAAATGCACAAGCCCTTTTTCAATCAGTCAATTTGCTTTCATTATGACTAGAGGGTGTTGCTGATCGCAAGTATCCCTTGATTTCTGCATTGTAGAAATAAGGGTCAAGGTCCTCTAAAAGTGTGCTAGCATGCATCATTGTCTGCGCCCAAAGCTCTGACCCTCAGGCTCTCCCAGAGATACAGAGGCAGTGAGAGAACGAAGGGGAGACCATACATATACAGACACGTCCTCTACCATGCCACACATTCATTTAATAACTAAGCACTTCCATTTATCACACACAATGCATCTAGCATCTAGCATAGCTCTACCTGGTGCATGGTGCTGGGAATAACACCAAAAAATAGTTTGTCAGTTTTTCCTTACATGTCTAGCTGAGGATACCAAAACAATGACAGTGTAACCTTCTGAAGGTGCAGTTTCTCAGGAAGCCTTTTGTGAAAGACTGAGATCCAGCAACATGCTAGATACATCAGGGTCAAGCGTTTATTTATTTAATCATTTATTTAGTTGGTTTTTCCTCTCATAAACTTTTCCCAAAAGGCTACACAAACCCCTTCTTAGAGAAACTCTCAGCATGCAGAGAAGTAGTTCTTTGGAGACTCTTAAAAGTGAATGTCTAAATAATTGCGTGTTAGAGATATTAAGTCTTTCCGTGGCTACACACCAAACGCAAGGGGGTTTCATGTCCCGTCTGAAGCCATCAGGCGTTCTGGCCAAAAAAATCGTGTCACTCCGTTACACTTTGTGGAGCTGTTTTTGGGATCTGAATCTAAGTACATCTCACTTTATATCGCTAACGAGCGGAAACACGAGGTTGAGGCCGGTCCGTGTGCGGAAACGGGGACAAATACGTTTCTGAGAAACCTTGGCGTAGCGAGAGCACTTTAGACATTCCTCCTATACACATTTTCGCTTGGAGCCCTGGCTGAGTACACACACACGCACAAGCACACATCCATGAGCAACAGGGGAGTTGGGGTGTACCTTCCAGTTCCAGCCTAGTGCTGTGTGAACAAAGAGCTCCTTAAGGAAGACCAGGAAAGCATGAAACATGCATGCTTGTCGCCAAGGCTGCTGTGATGCTTTCATTAGGCCCTGACGCAGCTTTTAATACATATTTCATTTTGCGCAAACCTCACTTCAGGTCTCATTCACCGTCTGCCTCTGTTGCTTTGAAGTGACAACTATATCTGAGGCATGTAAACAATTCAGGAGAAATACATGAAAACATATTTCCCTCTTTGTTAGAGTCACTGGCAAACATGTCAGACGCAGTGTGCGACTGCATGTGTGTGTGGGTGATTCGCCTTTGTTCTGTGGCTCAGCTGTTGTGAACCAAAGAGAGACACTGAGAGAAAGAGAAAATGGGGAACCCCTTTCCACAGTCTTTATCAGATATATCTCAGACTTAAGCGCTGATCACAAATATGGCTTGTCAGCCAGACACTCTGCTCTGTTTCTCTCCTCTTACCTACCGGCTCGCTGACAGTGTGTTTGGGAGCAGGTATATGATACGATGTGGTACAGTTTGTCAGACAGAAGAGTTTTACACAGGTTTATTATACTTTGCTGTGCCTAACTTGCCATACTATCATTATTTTCCTTCTGTCATGTCACTCTTCCGCATGCAGTCCACACGTTCGCTCCACTGCCAGTGAGCGATTCTCTGGAGGCAGCTCTCACCCAGTGCTAATGAGAAGTGCATGTCGAACAACTCCATAAACCTGCTCTGTAAGAGTGGTGCGCTGCTGGGACGAAGCCAGACTGCAAGAGCCCACTGGTTCTGTAGCCAGTCTGTACTGAGTTATGGGCTTTTAATGAGATGTTTTAAACACATCGCAATGCCTGAGTCTTACCACAACGAGGTTAGAGGAGAGCTCAGAGAAATTAGCGAAGAGACAGATTCAAGTTCCATCATATGCCAAATTCCATCTCTTTATGTAATGGAGGAGGGGAAAAAACACACACAGAGTAAAACAGTGACCAAACTAAGTGGTGAGAATTTGAACAGAAAATGTGAAACAAGGGAATTATTTCAAATATTGCTTATTCACCTAAAGCCTGCCTATAAGCATTTGAGTTAGTAATTAATTTTAATAGCCAGGTTTGCAATCTATTTCTAACCTTTCACCCTTAAGTCTTGGCAGTGAAAAAGGGGGTTTCATTGGTTTGTGGTAGGTAATAGTTGTTCCCCTAAATATAAAAGAGCTTCATTTCTCATGATTAGGCCTCTGACAATGGGTTAAGGCCTTATCAAGATAATTGTTCAGATCACACTGTGATTTTATTTAGAGTATTTCCTTTTTATGTGAACCTGGATTGACTTGAAGAAACGGATCCTGGGGAATGTACTGGAAGTGGCTTTATCCTGACAAAACCCAAGGGACCTGAGTCTCCACAGTTCAGAGAGAGAAGTCATACTATATTATACCAACATGACTACTTCAATGCCAAATTATGATGCTCAAACTCTCTCTCTTTCTGTCTCTCGCTCTCTCTCAATGACCACCACATCATTAACAGGTATTGAGGTGGTCCTCTGAAACAGCCTGTAAATCACGCAATGAAATATGTGCTCAAGTGGGACAGCAGAGATGAGATAAATCGCTTTTTATTGAAGGGGCGCCCTGAAGTAAGCAGCAAGCCAGTCTACCAACCTCTGTATTTACTCCTGCAGGATAACGCCCCTGCCTTTCACCTACATATAAATCTGCCTAATTTATACATAACCAAACACAGCCAATCTAACCACAAACAAGAACAAAGACAGACATGTTAGCAGCCTTAAAGAACTTAATAATTTATAATAACTTATATAACTAAATTTTAAATAAATGTATAGGTTACTATAGTACAGGAAATAGGGACGACATGGCATTCAGACTGAAAAAGTCTGTAGATTATTATTTATTATTATTATTATATATTATTATTTATGTTATAATTTTTTTAATAAACATGCATTTGCATTTATTGTGAAATATGTATTCCAAAGTGAACAGGATGGTCAGAGAGGATTATCCATGTTTATTAATATAACCAAATAAACAATTTTGCATATAATGCATGCTAATTGTTGCAATTGCTCATGTTGTCGAAAAATCAGATGTTTAAAAGCAGCCAAAATTACACTTTGATGTTACATTGTAGGGGGAAAACTGTCATTTAAATTTGTAGGTGATACTAATAAATCATGAACTGCATAACCAGATGCATGAATAACCAAATTTTAGAATTGCTTATTTTTATTTTAGGTAGTTTTAATTCCCTTAACACTGGCTTACTAATTATTATACTTACTTCAGTTATTAATTTTAATGGATTTTATTTAGTAATTGCTATAATTGATGCATCTCCCCAATGAAACTAACGGAAATGTACACAGTTAGAAGGAAGAGGAATGCAGGCGATCCTGGGATTTTAATCAATACATTTACTATTTAATAAAAAATATCTGGATAAAAAAAATGTCATGAAAATTTGTAGTTTAGTTCAAAATGAAGCTGCTGTGAATTACAGGACAGTTGGTCTATATCAGCTGTGTTACACACACGCACACACAAACACAGACACTCACACACTGCTCACATATTGACTGCACATGATGTGCTAAATGGACAGACTGTTGCTCTTTGGGTGTGTCAGGACTAAACAGCACCTGCTAATTTCCTGATAGTTTTACATACACCAAAACTATTCCAAATCCGCAAACACACATACGTGCACACACACACACACACACACACACACACACACACACACACACACACACACACACACACGAATGCTTGTTATATCTCCAATAGTGGTGCATTGTTCAAGATTATTCTGTAGTCTTCTAATTAATATAACCAGGACAATTTAATCAGTGATAATGTTAAACAGAGGTATAACAATATATAACTATATAATTACAGTTGCCATAAATTAGTTCTTCGTTTTTATTCGTTTTTATGTGAAGTTAAATGCAGCAATCTGTAATAGAATAAATGCAAGCAGGAAACTAATATAAAAAGAATGGTAATCTTCTGCCAATAATCTTGCAAAGATCCGATGGGGAAAATATCCTCTTTGCCTAATACACTGTGGAACACATACCATCTTACAAAACATTTAGCTGTCAACGCTTTAGGACCTCACTTTCCTTTCTGTTGTGCTTTCCTCAGGACATGCACTTACAAACACTGAGAGATACTGCTCTCAGATATTGCATTTGAGGTTGTTGGCTCTTGGTTAACATCATTCCATAGTAAATATATGGTAAGTAAGAATACATACAAATGTTATAATGCAAAAACAAAATCCACTTCCTGAGCACATGTGTACAGATTCAAAAGGCAGTAAGTGGGTGCATCCTGTACGTATACTGTAAGGTAAAGTTTCAGTAGGACATTACAATAAAGCAAAGTGTCAGAGATGTTTGCCCTAGTGTGAACACACACCCTGAAAACATCAGTCATTTTAAATGCTTTCCCAGAGAAAGGATGTCATATTTAGACATAATTAGTTCCACATTCCCCCAAGGCACACTATTCTACACAAGCCCTAAACTCACTGCAGTGCAAAACTATCATATCCCCAGAAACACACACACACACACACACACACACACAGAAAGAGATATTTCCGGGTCTTTCATGAATTTTAACAGTTACTCTGAAACTCTTTTCTCAATTTAATGGCTTACCTGCTTTGTCATGGAGTCAATCAATCGTACATAGAAGTCTTGTTCTGTCCTTATGCCTGTGTGCAAAAAAGAAATGTCTCCTGAGCAAAATATAATACAAACGCCCCTCCAGATTTTTTTATGCGCTAACTATAGCAAATACGGTTACAGAGGAAATAAGCACTCTGTAAATATTAAAACTCCTACAGAGCATGACATACTTTTGGAGTGACCTAAATTAATATTATATCCGAACAAACTTTGTTAAGGTAAAACATTTATGCTAAGCTGAATGGATCTGTACTTAAATTGTTGTTGGGAATTCAAAATAAGTAGGCCTGAAACCTACAGCAAAATGCTTACTCAGAACTAAAACGTGAATTAGATTTGAGCGCGAGTTTATGAGGTAACAATAAAAGTGTATTCCGAAGAAGAAATTTGTGATCAAAGGAAAAGGAAATTGCGAGTTTAAATGTACAGTAATTAATAAAGTGTAAATAGAAATATCCTTTACCGGGATTCATTTTAAAACGATCAAAGCTATATTTAAAAACGCATAATGGCACACACACAAAAACAAATACAATTATTAATAATTACAGGTTTCTAATTTAGTGTGCGCCATGCAGTTTACGCGGGAGTTTAATTAATAGCAAATCTGTGATTTTATGCGTTTAACGTAATGATGCTGAGTTCATTTATGATGACGGGAGATACTTCATTTAATCGTTACAGTTCAACAAATAGACTAGATATAGGGTAATGGTGGGTAAATTATAATAATAATAATAATAATAATAATAATAATAATAATAATAATAACAACAAGTTGATGCTTACCGTTACTGTAAAGGAGCTGCAGTTTGTAATGAATACCATTGTTGGTCTTTTCACCACTCGGTTCCTACAAAAATAAATGTATACGTGTATAAATTAGTAAAAGCAGCCGATTTCCTCGTTCCTGCAGCCACACACAAGACTGATCTCACGAGCAATAAAATGAAGTTCAAAGTGAAGAACACAAACTCATCTCGTCCTAAATCTGTTTTGACTGGCGACCAAAAACATATCTGAATTACACTAAATCTACATAACGGCGTGGTGTTAATTATTCTGTGCAAGTTTCTCAGCTGCAACACTCAGTTACTCAATTAAAACAAACCGCCACACAGATATTGGAGAACAAGAAACATTCAAAAGTACATAATTTTCGTTTTGAATAAAAGCAACATATAAGTAGAATACAGAATAATTAAACAAACACGAAACAATTCACGCATAACCTGTTGTTGTTATTAATATTAATATGTTCTGACAGAAAATCCCGGGATGTCTCTCTCTCTCTCTTCATATCATATATATATATATAATAGTCGCTTTTTGAAAACATTTATAAAAAATTAAACATTGCACTATGACCCCTGTAATTTACTGAAACTCGTTAAATCTGTGTATGTCTGTTAAGAAAGAAGCTTCTGTTCAAAAATCAAAGCCTGAGTTCAGCCAATAAAACAATAATGACAAATAGAGTCAGATAACAGATGACCGCATAAACATTCAGAATAAATAATTGATGTGTTTTTTAATGTCTTTATGTTACATACATGGAGGGGGATTAAATTAGGGGAAGCATCTTAAAATAATTCATTATTAAAACTCGCAAAAGCTCCAGGATATATTTTATGTGGGGGGTGAAAATATCACTTGCCTTTTCTTTTTCGACAAATCCAACGAAAGATGTGCGTTCGATTTCCACAGGCTGCCCCTGTCTATCATACAGAGCCAGCACAAAGTGGAAGAAGTTGGATTTGCGCAGATTGGAGGGAGGCTGCTTCTCAAAGTGCGCTCGGGCCAGACCTACACCACTACACGGGTAAAGAGAAAGAAGGAGAGAGGGAGAGAGAGAGGCATAAGGGCATACACAGTCTGTAGGAAAACTGCAACACATTGCTTTTCTAAAATGTACATTGCGTTCAAATTTACAGTCTGTAAATAAATCTTTTAATTAATTTCTAGTTTGGCTTTTGTGATAAAGTTGCTCTTCTGTAACGTGCTTTACAAAATGCTAGATTTGAAAAAAAAAAGTTGTTATTTCTTGTCAGGAAATAGATATTAACCTAAATATATTTATTTTAACTTCTTGATTGTTGAATTATTATTACAATTATTTGGATTAATATTCATGTAGATGAAACGACAATGTTATATCCTCTTCATTTGTAATGTTTTATTTAGAGTCATAATAAATAAATCTGGTTTAGTGTGCAGAATGTTCAGATGCATTTATATGTAAAGCCTTTTATACTTTAAAGCTTTTGTGGGATAGTACAGGCTTATAAAGAGGATTTCGGGTAGCGCTAAAAATTTCAGCAAAATAAATACTGAATCAACAGTTGTGAGTCTCATATTCCCTGATAGATGTTTTTCCCTCATGTGTGGCAGTAAAATATTGAGACATTTGTGTGTTTAAAGTTTAAAATGAACGCATGGTTCAGCGCGGTATTGAAAACAACAACCCGACCTTTCTTTAGTCCTAAGTCTTTACTGCAGGACCAAGAGGAAGACGTGGTCGGCTTCAAATGAAAAATAAAAATGCCAAATAAGAACACTGGGCACTTTGGTGTGGTCCCGAGGTGGGAAAGGAATATAAAGCTCGCGCACTGACTCGGTCCCCCGCGCTGCCTGCCTTACCTCTGCGCGGCGGTGGTGGCGTCCAGCAGGCCGGCTCCCTGCATCCACGAGCGCACCGAGTTCATGCCGCCTATCGGCTCCTCCTTCATGCTACTCCCGCTCCTCTGGATGCTCTCCTGAATCCCAAACATGAACGCGGACTTTTCCTTTCCCCTGCCGATCTAACAGTCCTCTGATCTTTCTCCGTCGATCCGTAAAAATTATACAAATAAAAACAGAAAAAAATGCCTAAATGTCTAGAGCTCTACGGACGCGCAGGTGTCTCTGCGCTCGGCTCTATCGTTTCCTCTGTGCAATCAGAAAACGAATACAGAGAAAACGAAACAGAGCGAGCTGTCAACATCCAAAACTCGTGGACTAGTAGCACCCTGCGACCAAGGGAGTGCAAGAAAAGTCCAGCGTCACTTCGAGAAACAATACGATCACAACGAGAAGCTTTAAGTAAATGTTATTATCCAAAGTCTTCTTCTTCTTTATTTGTTTTTCATATCCTCTTTTCTGTCCTCACGACGCTTATTTTTCAGCTCAAATAAAATGAATGAGCCAGGTGAAATGAGGAAGAAGAAGAGGTGGACCCTCGTGGCGGTGGATCCTTAGTTCGCTCCCCCGGTTCCAAAAAAGTGATGTGCGTGTGTGTGTGTGTGTGTGTGTGAGTGAGAGAGAGAGCGCTCTTTCCCAAAGGAATCCGACTTGACTGTGCTCTGGGAACTCAAAGGGAAGAGGGAGTGACTGTGTACTCTCAGCCCCCCGCCCCACGCCTTACTGAACACAGGCGAGCCCACACTACCATCAGCTCTCCATCCAACCGCCGAGTCTCAAGTCTGATCGCATCGCACAGCCCAGTCTTCTCACACACACACACACACACGCACACACACACTGCGATGTGTGCGGTGCTGGAGACAAAAACCATAAGAAGTTAGTTCCCCGGTTATCACTGGCTAAAGGGCAGAGGTGGAAGAGAGCGCACGAAAACGCAGCTGAGATTACAGCGCAAACTCTCTTACTTCTCAACATGTGTCGCGCTGAATAAAGTTCTACATTGTTCCGTTTTACTCGTGTAAATTTGCTATATTTAGAAAAGAAAAAAAAAACAACAACAACAGAAAACCTGTTAGTTAAACAGAGACTTAGTTTCAATTATTTACCGCTTTTCTGTGTTTTTTTGTTTTTGTTTTGTTTTTGTTTTGGTCATGCTGCCAAACGCGCGATTCCTGGAATTGTAAAATGATGCATTAATGCTTACATCAAGTCTTAACGGGAAACAACAAGAGAAAAGAAAAAAAAATGAAAACATGGTATGAATAAAGGCTATAAATTCCTATGTTTAAAATCAATATTTGGATAAAGTCAAAAAATCTAAATCTGCATAAAGTTCCCAGTAATGGGGAGGGGGGCACATTTGCAGCGTTAAATGAATTCAGCGCCTGGTTTCATTGCAAGAAAGAATCTCAGTATTAAATGCATGGGAAAAGTGCAAAATACCTACTGAAACCTATTGCACCTATTTCCTTTACAAGATACACCCAAACCCCGGAACACACTCTCATATACCATTACTACACGTCTCCAAAATTGAGTATATCTATAACCATTGCTAGAATGACTAATTCTGTTTGAGCTACCTCATTTTCTCTGTAGAACACACAAAACAAAAATGCACTGTGTGCTGGTGTATTGCGCTTCGCCCTGTAATCAGAGCAACAGGTTCTGCTGAGTTTCACTGCGCAGCATGCACGTCTTCTCATGTGCTGGGGCATTAATGTGGCCTACCCAACTACAACAGAACAAAAAGCCTTACTGTAATACATAAATCAGGTCAGGACATTCAAATCTATGCTAACAAATAGTGTTCTCTTTCAAGATCTATAATAAATAATCTCGGATATAAAAGGCAGGATTTCGCTTTATAGTTAACAAGTTCATCTCTCTGTTATAGCTGATAGAAGCAAGCGATGAATTGTGTTCGCTATGTAAATGTGTATTTCTATTTCACATCACTCCAGCTGTGTCATTTGGACCCTTTGTGTAATAAATGCGTGTTTCCTTGCGATGACAGTTGCATGTTTACGCAGTTTACTATAAACTGGAGTAATCCGATCATGATGTGTCCTGACGTTAATGACCCACCATGCAGGGACGGAGAGATTTACCGAGTCCTGCATCCTGTCTGGAATACGACTGCAAATAAATCGTAAGATTTAAATTAAAGTTCCAGTAATATTCAAAGAGATAAAAATGTAAAAAAGAAAAGTGTGTGGCGTTTGCGTCTTGAGCCACCCGTCGGATGTGATTTCTTCAGTAGAATAAATCGCTCCGAATAAATAGACTCTTATGGCAGTATTGTGAGATAGCATAATGAACTCTGATGACTACATACTGCAGTGATTTCATTACCTCTGGAAATAATGTGCGCATGTTAAATTTCATAAAACCTATCAGCTATAAATCCCGACAAAAGGTTATGTGTAAAAAATATTTGTTTGAAAATGCATGCACTCATACGTAACATCACTCATACATTAACATCAATCATTCATCAGTTAGAACAGCTTGTATTTTTAAAATGTTTATTTTGTTACACAGTTATACTAATGTATTAATTTTATTAATGTACAGAAACAAGCATGCACAAGTGGAAACGCAAACATTTAAAAACTAAATTGCGTTCTTAGTTATCGAAAATCATCTGATAAGACTGAATACAGGTCTCAGTGTTCTGTTGTGGAAGATACACATATTTTCTGCTTATAATAATAATATGTTCTATAGGCTATTCAAAAAGTGCATATACATGCGAGTTTGTTTTGTTTAAGTATTTATGTTGTTGCTTGCTTGCACCTGATTCTGATTTTATAAGCCAACATCCTATAAAGCTTTGGCAGGTTTGGGCTCTGCTTAGGCCAATAAGCTACTATTCTCTCAGGCCCAAAGCTCATTTAGCTTGCCGTATATATATTAGCCGCAAGTGCTAATTACACACACCTAATGTACTGCTGAAAAGACCCCTCACCTCGAGAGAGAGAGAGAGAGAGAGAGAGACGCGCGCACGCAGGAACACGCGCACACACCAAATCCACACGCAATGTTATTCGATGTACAAAATATGAATGGGTCATACAACAGTCTCGATCTCGATTTAAGTAGTGTAACGCACTTGTAATGGATACATTACATTACAATTAACAGCAAACCTTTTTCTTCCTTTTTGAGCTTTTAAAGTTATACATTACTATCTTCTACAAACTCCTCATCCAGTATATATATATATAACTCTATACCCTCTATAGGCTTATCAACATGAATGGTCTAAATAAATAAAATGCATTTATTTGTTTGTCTTAAAACACTGTTCTGTTTACTGATGCACCTTCTCTTAAAATGCACTTTGTTAATTATTTTTAACTTACTTACATTACCCATTTAAGAGAATATCGAACTCTCAATCAACACTGCGATAGATTAAAAAAGTCAGCATATGCCCAAAGTAAATCAGCAATAATACAGCTCAGGCATTATTATAGTGCGAGCACTGCCATCTTGTGGCAGATGTTGGAAACAACATTAATTCGGTTAACGTAGTATTTAAAGATGTGTTTGTAGGGTTGAGTTTTTCGCCAAAAAAAAAAAAAGAATCCCAGTATTTTTTAGCACAGAGGGTAGCATGTTCTGATAATATGCTGTAACAGTTAATAATCAAGTTTTTTTTTTTAAAAAGAGCAATTTATGAGGCTTATATTTGGTGAATTGAAACACAAACGACATCAAAAATGACAAATACGTTGCCTATTTTTTATCAAATAGGTTAAACATTTGTCATGACTAATACCCAGTCTGACGAAAAATTCACCATAAGCTAACACTACTTAACGGGAAACAAAAAGAGAAAAGAAAAAAAATGAAAACATGGTATGAATAAAGGCTATAAATTCCTATGTTTAAAATCAATATTTGGATAAAGTAAAAAAATCTAAATCTGCATAAAGTTCCCAGTAATGGGAAAATCTAAATTTTTGTTTAGAATGTGCACTGATATTTTAATGGACCGTTGCTCTAACCCGGAAAAAGGGCAACTGCAGATTTTACGTGTCATCCATCAGCATGCACATGAATTGTGTAAAACAAGGCCATTTATCGTAACACAATTCAGTTGTTTGACAAATCAATACAAAGATTATTACATCAATGATTAAAAAAACAACTATGTACTGTTATTGCTGATATTTCTTGAAAACTAATTCTACTATTATGATTTTGCATGTTGTGCTTAACAATGCCCGTCATAGATAAACGTTTTGACCTCAGATGATGCACAAGTCCTACCTCCAATCTGTGTGCATGGAGTTTGCATGTTCTCCCTGTGCTTGGTGGGTTTCCTCTGGGTACTCCAGTTGCCTCACACAGTCCAAAGACTTCCCACAATTTCTAACTTTCTGTAGTGTGTGTTGGCGTCTGTACTTGTGTGCCCTGTGATAGACTGCCAGCCCATCCAGGGTGTACCCTGCCTTCTGGTCCCTCAACCAATCGCCAATTAACGGCCCCAATTCACCAATTATCTTCACCACAGATTAGTGCCGTTATGAAGACTTTACAGAGCACAAGTAGCAGACACATCTTAATATCAACTGTTCAAAGAAGATTATTTCATATTTTCATTTTTAGATGATTTCATTTTTTCTTTATGTATTACAATGTAGAAAAAAATAAAAATAAGGAAAGACCATGGAATTAGAAGGTGTGTTTTGACTTGTAGTGTATACAACGGAATGACCCAGCGAGTTAATGCTGTTATGCGGAATCTGTATTTGGGTGCCCTGGGTGCAAGAGGAGTGAAACACAAATCTAACACTCACCATTTATCTTATACAGTACGTGGTCACTCATTGATGACATCACCTTTTGGGAGAAAGCAAAAACACGGGAGCAGCAGTCAAAACGGAGCAAACTCTGGACTAGATCTGGAAAGGAATGATCTAAAAAACCACACACAACCACAAATCCCACAAAACAAGCAGAAAAACCATACCCGCACACCAGTGTTATAGCACACTGCCAAACTGGTGTGAACGTAGGCTGGGTCCCCAAAATCTTAAACATTCACTACATTACATTAGCAGTGAGACCAAGTGTCAGCAACAATGTACCTTTCTTTTGAGAAATCCACAGATTGAACACTTGAATAATGAGAGGTTAGATCGTCAGCCTCTAGTTGATGTTACGCATGTGATGCAGGAACACTAAGGTTGTGGTCTGTCTAAACTGCAGTAGAACTGTCACTGAGGTACACGTCAAAATGCTGCAGGGCCATTTAGCAATAAAAGTGCCTCCTTCGCAATGGTGCTATAGTTGAGTTGGTGCATCAAGATCTTTTTCGAGAAGTAACATACAGGGCGATCTATTTCTGGTTATCCTCTTGGGTTAACATAGTTCCAGCTCTGGTACCACTGGAATCTACGTCCAACTTGATATGCTTACTCAGATCAGGTGCAGAAAAGACCGAACAGATTGATAGTAGTAGTAGTTTCGCTGAGTTGAAGGCACACTCTAGAGACCACCTAAAACACAACAGCTTAGTAAGTGGTGAAAAAATTTACAAAATGTTTCCTTACCATACTTTCAAAAATGGAGGAGGTTTTGTCATTTCTTGTAAACTTGAAATGTGCTAATAATTTGAACTTTAGCATCTAATGGTTTAACTGTATCTTGTTCAACAATTCACATTTATTCTGCTATTAAACCAAGGATGCTTCATAAAGGTGTGTGAATACCAGCTCCAGGAATTTTAGCTGGTGTTAAAATGTATTTAAATTTACTACCACATCGTCGAAGAATGCAACATAATTTGAATCTCCCCCAATACACTGATAATGAGCCTTTCAAAGGTAGAGGGTTCATTCTGTACCCCATAAAGCATGACCATATAGTGGTGGAAATTATCTGATGTTGTAAAGACTGAAATCTTAAACGGCTATGAGGAACCAAAGACAATGGGTTGTAGTAGCGTGTGATTTACAGCCATTTCAATGCCTTAGTTCTGTACGTTGCTGCCTGTTTAAGAGGTTTCAAAAAATGGTAGCAAACTTTCGCAAACAAAAGACTGAGCAGCAACAGTGCCTCTTAAAATCTCAACAGGATGATTAATTGTACCAGCACCTAATGACACATGACTGAAAGATGCAAATGATTCAAATGCAGAATTATCAAAAGACTCATTAAAATACACCACTAACTGATCAGGAAGACAACACTTAAATTCTTCCAGCAAAATTAGATCTTTACGCTGGTCGACGTAAGTTTGACTGGATGATTTGAGAAAGTTTTTTGCATGAACGTTTCAGGCATGTACTCATATATGCTCAGAGAACAGTATGTAGTTTCAACCGCCTCATAATCCAAACTTTGTTTCAGAGTAAAAGTGGAACAAGCTTTTCTCCTTTCCTTTATGATTTACGTTGTGGTAAACGTGTCTACAAACATTTAGTACAGTTTAACACATTAGCAACTCTCTCAAACACAGCATAATAAATCAACTTCATCCTCTTTAAACACAGTAATTATACCAACATGTCAACTAACATGAAAAGGAGACTAGTTTACTGGTGAAATCTGAATTGGAGTAAGTGGTGATTCCAGTGCATTGAAGACATCAGCCCCAATAGGAGCGTTGCAAACTGCGGTAGCAGCCAGCTTGAGCATCTTCCCCTCAGTGTCTAACTCCCACTCCTGAACATACAGTAACTGCGTCTGATACTCCTGCTGCTTAAAAAAAAAAAAATAATATCCAGTTAATTCACAGTAAGTTGCAAAACAGGGTCTGCTGAATCGACTTGATGTCATTTGGTGTGAACCTCACCCAAGCCATCTTCACCCACTGCAACAGCATCTGCAGTGCTGGAACCCTCAATGGGCTGAGGAGGCTAGTTTACTGGTGCAGTAACCAGTAAAGTACTGGTGCTGGTTTACTGAACACCTGGAAGTACCTCTTGCTCAGGTAAAACCTGCTCAGCCATTAGTGCCTCATACACTGTGGCCTTAACCACCTTTTTAGTAGCTAGCTGAGGAACCGAGATATTAAAAAAAAAGTCTGCTGTTAAAAGTAGGTCATCTTTCAAACATTTATCAAATTCTTACAAGGTAGGAAATAGCATAAACATAGTCAGGTCAAAAGCAGCCATAGCTTCAAACCTGCTGAACAACATCCAGACAAGCCTCAGTTACGACTATTACGACTCAGTCTAGGATTAGGCCAGACACCATGAATTAAAGATCGGGTTAAGTGTAATGTGATGGGGAATGTGTATTTGGATGCCCTGGATACAACAGGAATGAGACTCAGACCCAGGATTCAAGGATCACATGGGTACATTGTGTTATATAGATAATATATACACAAATTAACATTGTACAGTTGGAGAAACAATCAAACAAACAAAACACAGGGTGGATCCAGGCCAAAACAACAAATAAAACCACTGCTTTAAGAAATTACATTTCCTGTCAAAAACAAAACACATGTACTGTATCTTCAAAACTAAAGTCATACAGAATAAATGAAATGGATGAAGAATCACATAAACACCACAATCACGTGTTCTTTGTTGTTTGTCAAATAATGGCAGTAGGACAAAACTACTCAACTCTGTTATTTCCATAGACTTTAGTGTCAGGTAATTTTGAATAAATTTTACAGTGTCTTCTACAGATGGGATCGGCTTGTTGTTATGCTCAATTTTGCCAAACCCTGTCCCATTGTCGTCTAGGGTACTTTGATATGCCTGTAAAAGCCTTGTGCTTCTTCGACATTTATGAAGCTTGTGCAGGTTTAGAAAAGTCATGACAGCTACTCTCCTGCATGTAAGTCTTGAATGCGTCATGTCGATACTTGTCAAAAGGGCCATTGTGTGGTCCATTTATCTGTTTATGGACGGTGTGTGACATACAAACATCTATTCAGAGTAGCAGATATATTTCCACTTCTGCATGCATTTCAGAGATGTGTTTGTGAAAAGATAAGGCTGGGGCAAGATTGAGTTTGTTGCAATCATGAAATGGTTCATCAAGATCTCATTGCACTCAAGAAGCATGGGGAGACATTTGAAGCCTTCTACAGTACCTTTCTGCCAGATGATTCTGTGACATCAGAGCAAGATCTAATGTATTCAGAAAATGGATTACTCTCTACACAAACAGCTTAATTTATCTGTTTATAATCTAGTTATAAAGTAATTGCTTTGGATAAAAATTATCCAGATATACATATATTTTAATGCCTTTCTCCTTGGCCCCCTTTGGGTATACAGTGGAACCTCTGATTGCGAGTAACTTGGTTTACGAGTTGATATACACTTAGCAGACAAGTTTCATCACTTCAGATTCCTTTCTCAGACTTTTCCTCCAGTGCATTGGTGAATGAGGAATACCATGCATAGTAATTCCTGGGCTTAGTCCTGAATTGACAAGTTTTCTTTGTGCTATATATGGTTGAAGTTGAAAGCTTACATATACTTTAGGCTGAAGTCATTAAAACAGATTTTTTTTTTAACCATTTCACAAATTTTGTGTTAGCAAACTGTGCATTTGACATTTATTTTATGTAAGAAACAAATTATTTATCCGGCAATTATTCATTTAACTTATAATTCACTATATCACAATTCCATGGGTCAAACGTTTACATACTGTACACTCAACTGACCTTTAATAAACAGCTTGGAAAATTCCAATAAATTCTTTCATGCTTTTAGAAGCTGATAGACTAATTGACATCTTTTAAATTAATTTAGGTGCACCTGTGGATGTATTTTGAGGCCTCAGTGCCCCTCTGTTTGACATTATTTGAAAATGAGTATAAATTAGCCAAGAGCTCAAAATTATTTTTAAACCTCTGGTTTAAAAGTCTGGTTCAATCTTGGGAACAATTTCAAAATGTCAGAAGGTACCATGTTTATCTGCACAAATAATATTATGCAAGTACAGTATATACACCATGGGACCACACAGCCATCATACCATTCAGGAAGAATATGCATAACTTTGTTACAAAAAGTACAAATCTATCCAAGAACAACATGAAAGAATCTTATGAAGACACTGGAGGAAACGGGCACAAAAGCATCTATAGCTACAGTAAAGTAAAACAAGATGGATATTAATGTAACCTGAAAGGGTGCTCACTAATGAAGAAGCCACTGCTCCAAAACTATGCAGAAATCCAGACTACGGTTTTCAGCTGTACATGGATACAAAGAAATGTCTATTGGTCTGATGAAACAAAATTTTAACATTTTGGTCATTAAAACCATTGCTGTGAGGAAAAACGAGGAGGAACACCATCCCAACCATGAAGCATAAAGGTTTGTAGGGTGCTGTGCTCAGGGAAGGACTGGTGCATTTTACAAAATAGATGGCATCACGAGGAATGAAGATAATGTGGATATATTGAAGCAACATCTAAAGACATTAGATAGTACGTTAAAGCTTGGTAGCAAATGGTTCTTCCAAATGGAAGAATTATTTTCAATGACCCCTAGCATGCTTCCAAAGTTGTAGCAAAATGGAATAAGGACAACAAAGTCGAGGTATTGGAGTGCTCCTGACCTCAATCCAATAGAAACTTTGTGAGCAGCACTGAAAAAGTGTGTGCAGGCTAGGAGGCCTACACACCTGACTCAGTTCCATCAGAAGAAATGGGCTAAAATTGCAGCAACTTAATGTAAGAGAATATACCAGACATCTGACTTAAGTTAAACAATTTAAATGCAATATTACTAGATACAAACTCAGTGCACTTAAAGCTCTGACCCACTGGTAATGTGATGGAAGAATTAAAAGTGAACTGAATATTTCAATGGTGATCATAAATGGGAATATTTACAGGGTTTAAATGTCAGGAATTGTAAATACTACTAGTACTACTACTAATAATAATCATTTATATGTATTTGGCTAAGATGTATGTAAACGTTTTGACTTCAAATGTACCATGCCAAAAGAACACAAGTGCTAGCTGGAGGAATATGTTGGGGTGGCTGAGCATGTTTTTTCTGTCTCAACTTTTGGTGGATCTGTTAAGGTGTCAGCATTTTCGAACTTTGTTTATTAGGTTATTTATTAGGCTATTATATGAGCTATTTTATCATCTTGGGTGGGTAAGGGGTAAGGCATAACTTCAATTCACTTCAATTTTATTTGTATAACACTTTTAACAATGGTCATTGTCACAAAGCACATTTACAGAATCAAAAGAAAATTATGGAAATGTGTATGAAATGTAAGAACATGTGTATGAATCAAAATGATTAGATGTTCCATAATGAGCAAGCTGAAGGTGACAATGACAAGGAAAAACTCCCTCAGATGGCAATAGGAAAAATATATATATAACTGAAAAAGTCCTCGAAGAACAGCTGTCTGTATTGGTTGAGAGCAGGACTGTTTTCATGGTCAAGTTGAACTGTACCCGGTCACCACATGCATCCAAGTCAAACCGGTCCAGAGGGCAGAGGGGGTCTGGATCACTGGCAGCTCAGGAATGGCATGTGTGGCTCAACAGAGAGAGACACGGAGAGGAGAGAGGAGGAGGAAAGAGAAGAAAAGAGAAGAGAGAGATAACAGTTAAATATAGTCACATAACTGTACCTGTTAGGTACAGTCACATAATGTATAAGGTGAATGTATATTTAGTGCAGAGTGCAAGCAGGTACTTCGGCAGGACTAAATATGACAGCAAAACTAAAAGGGAGAGCCAGAAAGAAATGCAGACATGAGGGTTCTCTGCGATGTAAAACAACCAGTTAGTCCTCCATCAACTAACCTGTGTGATCACTGAGAGAAAGCATGTAAAGAGAAAATAGCAGTGGGCCTAAAACCGAACTCTGTGGAACACCAAACTTCATTTGAGAACATGCAGAATAATGATCAATCAAATAGGATCTGAGCCAGGAGAAGGCTGTTCCCTTAATTCCTACAAAATTTTCTAAGCTATGAAGGAGAATACTATGATCAAATGGTGTCAAAAGCTGCACTAAGGTCAATTAACACAAGAAAAGAGATGCAACCCTGATCATAGGCAAATAGTCATTTACAACTTTAACAAATGCTGTCTCTGTGCTGGGATGAGGCCTAAATCCTGACTTATAGAGTGTGTATGCTATTCCTATGTAGATACAGTATGAACATAGCTGCTGAAAAAACCTGGTCATTCAGTATATTCAGGTAGTCAGCTGACCTCATTGTTTGGCCAATAACATTGCTGAACTTCGACCTGACCAACTTAAACAACCACAGATCATAAGGCTGCCCCAACAGGCTTGTATTGTAGGCACTGATCATGCTGGGTGCATCACTTCATCTGCTTCTCTTCTTACCCTGATGCCCATCACTCTGGATCAGTGATTTTCACTGAACTTATCAGACCACAAGATTTTTTCCAGTGCTCCACAGTCCATTCTTTATGCTAGTAAACTGAAGCCTCTTTTTCAATAAGCCTCACTGACTAGTCGTTTTCTTAAGGCAGCTATACAGTTTTTTTTATTACCAATCCCTTGAGTTCTCTTTGCATGGTGTGCGCATGTTACATTCACTATTATACATGGCATGAATTCTAAGGTTGTTTTCTTTATGATATAATTTTACATGATCTCCCATCCCACTTATTTTAGGTTTTAATAACACGTTTACACTTTTAACACTTACCCAATTTGAGTAGTTTCAGGAAGATCCGTAGTTGTTTTGTTTTCTTGATGCAAGGCAATAATTTGCCAGTTAAACCATATTAATCACAGTAGTTATCCTTTGCTTGGTCAAATCTAGATGGTGACTTTTTTTTTCTTTTAGCCAAGCAATATAACATGCTGGACTCCATGCATTGTCAAGGAAAGATGGCCCAAGATCCCCAAAGAGAAGGTCTGAAGAGCAGAAACTGAAAGAGAGGTTATGCGAACAGACAAGGGCAAATATACTTGTCAGATAGTGGTTAGTGCTGGTGGAAAAATTGCAATTCTTTTCCATAATTTGGGTGGGTGTGTTTTTGTAGCTGTGGTATGGTCAGTTTAAATAATTTCTCCATAATAAGTTGCTTCCCCTTCAAGGCTACTTTGGAAAGACAGAGCCATGTATGGAAGACGATAGTCCACCATACATGGCTAGAGAAAGACAAATGTAGGATTAATAAGAAACTTTTGACAGGTGACAATAGTATTTCCGCCATTCCTGTATCCATGGCTGAAAGATAACATGCAAAATAAAACTATAAAATAATAAAACTGGCAATAAGGTCTGCACAGAGACAAAGAAAAAAGGAGGAGAAAGAGAAAAGACTGTGAGGACCTCATTTAGTAAAGTTGACACTATTAACTATATATTTTTTAATTACAATTATTGATTAAGTAGTGTTGAGCAACTTTTTTTTTTAACAATACCGCGTCTGCAGGTGTGTCCATCTGCTCAACTCATTACACTGTGCTTATGGTATCCACAAGGTTTTGCAGCAGCTTAAAAACATCTAATAGATGCATAATGATGGACTACCAAGAAAAAGGTTTCATATGGTAGATTTAGATTTATTCTCACATTCATTGTCAAACCTCAGGCATATTTTACTGAGCTCAGTTGCAATCCAAACAGTTGGCTCACTCAGGACATCGTTTCACATATTCATGTAGTAAAACAGCAACACAGAAAAAAAAAAAAAATCAGAATGATGCAAGGATCAAGCTCTTCAATCTCAGTTAAAGTGGCAAAATATGTCTGAAACATTCTTTAAAAAAATCCCCCCCCCCTTAATAAATGTAAAAAATCCTTTTCCTCTAGGCCAGGTGTCCTTTTGTAAAAACTACTTAAATTGAAAACAAATAAACAAAAAATGGCATTGCTTAGTTTGCTCATACATTGTTAAATGTATTCATGCTCACAAATGCAATAAATGCCAAATAATACTGATGAAAGGGAGTTTGGTCATCTTCTGTCACCAGTTCACATCCATGGCCTTTAGCTTTTCCCACTTTGACCAACAAGGTCATGTAGTGTTCATACAAGCCTCAGCCACTTCACACACCTGGTGCTGCTGAACACTGTAGCAAATCAAAACAGTTTTACAAAGACATTTACACTATGTACTAACTATATTTCATATATAGAACTTGTTTCAATGCGCATATACACCAAAATATTTGGTACCTGACAAGACAACTTTGGAGCATTGCTTTTCTGTTACATTAGTGCAAATGCAATGGTTTATTTATATATATATATATATATATATATATATATATATATATATATATATATATAAAACATATCACTATATGTGAATACTAAAAGCGTGCTAGTGAATATGTACTGGGTGCATATAAATATAGTGCACCAATGCACTTTCTAAGGTCTAAGGGACACATGGTCACATTCAGTTTGGGTAAGGTCTAGACCCTGGTTGTAGTCTTGTCCTCTAGTCCTTGGATTGACATGGAAGTGTTGCAGGTTAGCAAGCTAATGTTTAGTATTTGGGGTAAAGTGTTTAGGCAGTCCTATTAGTGAAATGCCACTGCGATTAACAGAAATGGAAGTTATAAAAGCAGCAGCAACAGGTTTACAGATAAGTACAAATGACATAACATGGAGCATCTGATTGAAAGGATGTTGGTTGGGTACACAGGTCCTAAAGCTACCTCACCAGTAGCGCTGCTACCCACCGAATCCCATATTTAGAAATACTCCTCCTCCTTTGGCCAGCATTTACGGAGTACGAATATGACATCAGAAGGGTGTGGCTCATTTCTGTTCTAAGAGCCTGGCACAAGCAGCCATTAACCTGTGGAACAGGACAGAGGAAGCTGAGTCTCAGCAGGAGTGTTGGCCTCAATTTCCTCTTTCTCACCGCTTTCTACCTCAGCCGAGGAAGGCCCAGGTGCTTCAGGCTGGACCTCCTGGATGGTGGCATCGAGTTGTGGGTACTCATCTGTACCCACCTCCCGCTGTGCTGTGCTCTTTAGCTGGTTGTGGCACAGAGGACAGGCCTCCTGCACATACAGCCACTTCTTTAAACAGCCAGCATGAAAGAAGTGATTACACGGTGTGATGACGGCTGAAGTCATGTCCTAAAGGAAAAAGAGAAACATAGCAGTGATGGATTATTATTTCTTCAGCAACTACTGAGCTTAATAGGGTAAAGCTCAACAGACAGTGCAGAGCAATAGGCAAAGCTACATTTTCAGTGGATAGGACGTCTGTACACTTGAAGCTAAAATGTACGTAGGTGTTCGTAATGTACAATGAAACAAGGATAAATTAGTGTTTTTTCTGCCTTGAATATGATTCACAAACCAACACAATGGAAGTGAAAAACAAACAGAAATGTTATAGGGGGAACAAAGAATAACCTACTTGCACAACTTTACTATTTATGTTAAAGTACATAATATTTGGATGATTTTTCTCCTAATATTTCCCACTTTAATCTAGTTGGTTGCTTGGATATCAAATCAAAGGTACAGGGTACAAGTCTTTTTTTTACATAAACAAACTTACATTTTGACAGCGGGGTGTAGGCTTTATGTACACTACACATTATAACACTGTTAATATGTACCACTCTGATACTTTTTTGTGCTATTGTCTTCTGTAAAAGTAGCAGCTTACTGTAAATTGTAACATGATGTTTAGTGATGACATAACTACACTGAAATATATACTATACTGACAAAAATATAAACACAACACACTTGTTTTTGCTCCCATTTTTTATGAGATGAACTCAAAGATCTGAAACATTTTCTACATACACAAAATTACCATATCTCTCAAATGTTGTTCACAAATCTGTCAAAATCTGTGATAGTGAGCACTTCTCCTTTGCCGAGATAATCCATTCCACCTCACAGGTGTGCCTTAGACTGGCCACAATAAAAGGCCACTCTGAAACGTGCAGTTTTGTTTTATTGGGGACTCAGAAAACCAGTCAGTATCTGGTGTGACCACCATATGCCTCATGCAGTTCAACACATCTCCTTCGCATAGAGTGTGGTTACACGTGGTCTGCGGTTGTGAGGCTGGTTGGATGTACTGCCAAATTCTGAAACGCCTTTGGAGACGGCTTATGGTAGAGAAATCAACATTCAATTCACGAGCAACAGCCCTGGTGGACATTTCTGCTGTCAGCATGCCAATTGCACGCTCCTTCAAAACTTGCCACATCTGTGGCATTGTGCTGTGTGATACAACTGAACATTTCAAAGTGGCCTTTTATTGTGGCCAGTCTAAGGCACACCTGTACAATAATCATGCTGTCTAATCAGGATCTTGATATGGCACCCTGTGAGGTGGGATGGATTATCTCGGCAAAGGAGAAGTGCTCAATATCACAGATTTTGACAGATTTGTGAACAATATTTGACAGATATGGTTATTTTGTGTATGTAGAAAATGTTTCAGATCTTTGAGCTCATCTCATAAAATAATCTCAACTTTTGAAATCTATTTTTATTTGTCTCAAAGCTATAATGACGACTATTGTTTATGTACACTATGTTTGTGTTCTGTCACATGTTTACCTCAGCCTGGATTTTTGCGTGCAGGATAAAGTCAGCCTGCAAAGCCTAATGATGAAGTGAGCTAATGACACACTGCAGAGCCATAAAAATCAAGTAATCAAATACATGAATTCTAGCGAAAAATAACTGTTTGTAACTTCGACAGCTCAAACCTCATCAGACAACACTAAAATAAAATAAGCACCGAGATGCACACTGTCCTTTGTTAATCTTATACTGCCATTCTATTGTACAACTAGTGCAATATTTACACAATCCACAATGCCATACCATATGCACTCTACAGTTAGTAGAAAACCATTTGGGATTTAACTCAACATGGAGATATCAGATTTTACTTCCATCTGTTAATTACAGATTCTGTAGTTCGGTTAAATAAAAATATTAAACAAGATAAATCAATAAAGTAAGCAAGTAGACATGGTTCAGTAAAATATTTTGCCTGGCCCTCATCTGACCAACTTAATATTCTCTTTAACGAGGATGAACAAGGGATGACTATCTGCTTTCCTGTCCACACGACAGTAAGCAAAATTTATTTTTGGTTTAGATTCTACACAATCCCACTTCTGATGCACACTCGATATCACTGTTCCACACGGTTCACTTCAAAAATGTTTTTTATCTAGTGACATTATCGAAAAATAATTTTAAAAGTTAGGTTTAGGAAATAGTTATTTCTAGCTTTATAGGGTCTTCTACAGTGGTGACCAAAAATATAAAGACAAAAGTGAAAATTTTAATGGTGCACTCAAGTTTTTTAAAGTAATGACAATTAAGATAATATGAATAACTTACTATTATATGCAATTAAATTGCTATATAACTAACAATATTTTGCTATCTTTTATTCTACAAAGCCTTCTGGATCCCCTAGGCCTGTCATAGTTCAGACTGCCCAGACCCAAATCCAATGAATCAGTTAAAAAAAAAAAAAAAAAATTATCAAATCTGATTTTTGGAAATCCGTTCTGAACCGCATTCAGAAGTAATTTAAAATTAGATTCATATCAGATCCCTAAAGATGTGTCTCAGTCTGGAAGCTCTACCCGCTTGAATTGGATTTTAAACTGTCCACTGCGTTACTGGCAACCTGATGTGGAAGAGCAAGTCCACCCAATCACGTGGAGTGGTACATGGATCTGAGAGGGAAGATGACAAAAGAAGTGGAGATGGAAATTTTTGTATATGTATTTTGTATATTTGTATAATAATTTTGTATGATTTTAATTTTCTATGCTTTAGGGGGTTGCAGAGGATATTTTCTGCTTTTTGTGCTATAGTCCCAAAGCATGTAAAAGCTGAGTCCTTGAATTTTCCATGCAGCAAAATTAACTGGGTATCCGGGAAGTGCAGCTGGCTATGGAAATGGAGAATAATCCCTGGACAGAGAACAAAATAAAATGTCTGATAGCACTTTGGGGGGAATGCATCACTACAGGCAAAGCTAGAGGGAATGTACAGAAATGGCTATATATTAGGAAATAACATGCTTTATGCGAGCCTCCGGCATTGTTGCCACAGCAACCAATGCAGATAGGTCGACAATTTGTCAGATTTGGGCTGCCAGTTTAAACAGCCAAATCTCATCTGATCATTTTAAAATAACAGTGTGGACGGTCACAGTGAAACTAATATTTTCCTGCAGTCTGAACAAGGTCATAGAGTCAAAAAGACGTCTGCACTACTCTGGTATCACTTGCTACATTCATGACTGCTTAATCGCTTCCTGAAGATCATGCACATAAATTTGCCACAGAAATTCTCAATACATTTTGGTGTAGAGGTGGACACCCAGGTTTCAGAAATCAAAAGTCCTGCCATATACAGTACAGTATGTATTCCATCCATTAACTAAACCAGCTGATTCTGTTTAGAACAACTCTCATAATGAATGGCATATGTCTGGTCACCACTGTATATGATCCTGTCTCTATCATATAATATGTATTTTGGCAACATTAAGTTATAACAGATAACTTCTCAATTAATTGAAAACAAATTTATGGCATCACATTCTGAACTGTACTGCACTGCCAGATGGAAAACACTATGAGGCTGACAAGACATATAATGTCTTTGTTTATTCCTTCACTAAACAAGTGCAACAGTATTATGTTTCTATACATTCAATTATTCTTTACTATAATATCTGGAACCCAAAACATATTTTCCCAAATACCAGAATATTTAAAATCTGAACTACTAATTATATTATTTCATACACATTCTTACCTGATAGCATATGGAACAGATGTCATTGTGTTGCTGCAGCTGCTGTTCGGAGGCTGTAGGCAAGCTCTTGATCTTATTGACGGCATCGCGACGGAGTAAAAAACTCTGCCAACCCAGCTGTGCCCGCAGCCACACATTGTAGTAGGAATGTACAAGCACAATAGTAGAGCCCATGACAGTCCATTCACCAAACACCGTCTCACAAACACCGTATGCCACTACACAAAGGGCCACTACAAACTCCAGCATCCGGTAGGTGCCGTTCACAATGTAGATAACGTCATCCATGTTCTCCATTGGCACCTTGCGCAACTCCTCCACCATGAAGAGAACATAGATCAGCAATGTGCCCAACACCTTGGAAAATAAAAGGATGATGCAGATGAAGACAATTAGAATTAAACTCCAAGACTAAAGTATAGTAAAGGGAAATTTGCATTTAAAATCTATCACTTCCACCAATTAACCTGACACATTTAGGGCAGGATCATACAGTGTTTTATAATTTAAAAAAATTGCTTTGGAGCTCATTCGTGCACAAGTTTAGGTTTGCAGTGGCTAATTAATTATACAAGTATGAACAGCAATCAACAACAAAAAACAAAAAGCTTAAACTAACTAACTAAACTAAACAGAGGGATAATTTGTAGGCCAGAATATCCACAAAATACAGCCAACTTCAATCATAATGTAAGCTATTAATAACCCTTCCAGTCATTTGACTGGCCTCGCTGACTTTATCTCCAAAACATCTAACATGGTTTGTCCTTCTGATGAACTCATTGTTACTCCCAAAGAGATCCTTAACATCTTCATCTCTGCCTCCTGGCTTTTCTTTAGTGCCACTAAATGTTTCTGTAATTTTACCTTGCTGTGACTTCAATACTGTTTGGATTAACTCCTATGTATAAACAATTTAGCTGCTGGTTATAAGTCCATATAATCCCTACAAACATTGGCAAACCCGAAAACATTGCATTTCCCCACTTAGTAGCTGAAGCATTAAAAAAAATTGAGCTGCTAGGTTTCAGGTTGCTGCTGCACAAACATCAAATATCCACTAATGTGATTCTGTAAGAGTGCATTACAATCTACCTGCAGTGATGTAAGGATGCTGGAGGAAATGATGATGAGGAGCCAAAAATCCATGTGAAAAAACTGGCAGATCATGTAGGACATGTACGCTGGAAATACGAGTAAAAACAAGCACAGACTCACAGCACGGAAGTGCTTCCACAAGCTCCTGCAAAAACAGTAAATTTAATGTTAGATTGACTGAAACAGGAAAGGAATGAACAGAAATAGTGGACATGAAAAGCTGGTGCATTAATCCTTAAAATATAAATGCAATCTCATAAAACTGATGCTCTCAATAAGAGCTCTGGGGATTGATAAATGTATTTATTAGTAATAATAACAGGGACTACCCATTAACTGTACCTCAGAACTGTACCCAAGTTGGTTAATTTAAAATATGTTACCAGGATTAGTAAATGTTCTAATCTCAATTGTTCATGTTCATATACTTTATGTAAATAGACACTCGTTTAAAAGCTTAAAAGTAGTATAGGAAGGAGGAACAGGTTAAACCCACCCCCACTACTAACCAAAAAAAAAAAAAAACCTTCACAACAACGTTGGACTGATGGCAATTATAGTTATTAACCCAGTGTAAGCATCTAACCAATGACGGAAACTTCAAAACATTTTTGCGAGGATAGTCTGCCAAATGCATAAATATAATAAAAAAAATTAAAGGCATCAAGTTGCAAAGGGCAGAGCTTGGAACAAAATGCACATCTTTGGAATTTGGAATTAATCCAGATTTGAAAAGTCAGCTAAGCAAATTTATTTAAAATATAATCCTAGGTGGCAATATACCAGTATGAATTAAATAATTTACAACTTTGTCGTGTTCGACAAGTGCAGTGGGAGGCTTGACCTGCTCACATTGGCATTTTGTTAGCAAAAGTGATGTGTGTACATCTTTTCTTCAGTGGTAAACTGTAGATTCAGTATTTTAGATTTAGAAATCTAAAAAAAAGAAAAGAGAAAGAATGTATCGGTGTGCTGATTAATTAAGGCTAGATTGTGCATATACAGTAAAACTCTTTAATTTAAAGGGAAGAAGTGCTAATGCAACCATGTTGATCTGATATCACTCCCTAAATGAATAATTGGAATAGCACCCCGAGTTGACTTCCACCGCATTTCATGTTACGGAAAAGCATACGTACTCTGTTGCGAAGGCTGTGCAGAAATAATTGTGCCATCTAAAGCAAATAGAGCAATTTGCTCTAAAAACAAGTAAGTAAATTATGGAAACACTTAAATAAAATGTAATATTGCCCAGATTATAATCTTGTGAAGTTTTGGAGAAAATGCAAAAAAATTTTTAGCCACCCATGTGTATTATGAACATAAAATAAATCTTGCATAAAAGAAAAATGATAAAAACGATTGTGTTGACTGTTTCTTTCTAAGAACTACACACAATCAGAATGTGCCAAAACTGTAATCGTGTGGTAAGCCAAGGGGAGCCTGATCAGTTTACAGTATGGTTATTCTCTATGCAATTTTTCATCCACAGTATGATGGAATTTTGCTAAACATATTCTCATACTGTATATAGACAATTGTCTGCTCAACATATTCTCATTGGTTGAGTTTTTTTGACATGCTGTATATTTGTGTGTACATATGTGCATGGAAGAGGGCCATGGATGAGGCTTATTTTTTAATGTTTTAAAATGTTTTTAAAAATACTAGTTTTTCTTATTTTTAACAGAGGATTTGTATTTGTTCATGTTATTGTTATTATCACTGTGGTTTTACAATACCAAACTCAATAATCCCGCACCAGCATGGAAACGATTTGCGGCAAACAACTATACCATTTAGCCCTATAGTGAAAAAACGCTGTTTTAATGTATTTTGTGAGAAACAGCTTACTTATCTCTAGATGCCCCTAGCGCCAGCACTATGGGGTCAGCAATCTCCAGCATGGACTGCAAAATGGAAGCAACCACAATGAAGAGAATGATACTGAGAAGGAACGCTCGGTGGATGACCTGGAGCTCAATTAGACCAGTTTGAACGGCCAGAATCAACAATGTAATTCCCTCAGTCATCCCCCTAACAGAGGAAATAAAAAGAAAGAAATAAGAGAGATCAGAATGAAATAAACAGAGCAATGATATTACTAAAATGCTTTTAAAAGACATGATCTATCTATTACTCTTAATATCAAATTACAGTTAAGAATAAAATTGTTCAATTTAGTTTGCCTAGGCCCAAGTGTGGTAGGTCTGAGGATATGGGCACAGTTATTTACTTATGTCCAATTATCTTTGCATTATTTATACTCAAATGCTTTCTTTGCTTTATTTACACTCAAATGCTTCCTAAAATTGGGGCATCACTACATCTGATTTGGACTTTGATGTACGTGTAAAAATATCCTGCAAAATCTGTCCTAACATCCGACACAGGGTTGAAAATTAAAATGACTATTACAGGATTATCAGTGGGAATTATAGCAGAAGCATTCTATAAAATATCTTTCCTCCAGTTTCTGATCTCCATTGTACTGAATTAATAGTAAATTGATCTAATTTTTTATAGCACATTTGTAAATAATAAATTAGCCATTTACAGGATAGCTGTGCAGATTTGTGTCCGGACACTGTTATTGAAGGGACTGCCAAATGCTTTCCCTATTTCTCTATTTGTATTGCTGTTGTCGTCATCCTGAAATAATAATTGATTAGGATTTTAAAGCAATTTCTTTGAAGACATCTTAAGTATTTTTTAAAAATCCGCACATTAAAAAAAGAATATTCATCCAGCCTTTTTCCCTTTTCTTTAAACTTTATGGCAAATAAATAAAACTAAATGATTTTATTTAATGGCATAGTTCTGAGTCAGCTGAATATTTTTGATAATAAATTGAAAAATTAAAACCAGAAAAATGATAAAAACAAAAGAAAAAGTCACAGTTGGCTAAAAAGAAGCAATAACAGAGAATAAATGATATTATTAAAGTGATATTCAGTTAAAAAAATAAAACAATAAATATCGCAAATCTGCAATGGCACTTTTAACTGGTACCATTCTAATACAAAATATAAAGATGAGCTTGAAACTCATTTATGATATGGAGTTACATTCTGAGAACCAGGGCACATGGTAATCATTACTGTACCTCAGTCACCTCAGTTACACTGGTACTAAGGACAGATGTACATTGTTATTTTGGACACTCTTCTCATTCCATAGATGGGACTTTTTTGCTGTTAAATAAATTTTTTAGGTTGATAATGCAACTTGTTGCAGAGCAAAGAGTTTTAAAGCATTTCTTAAGGAAAGAAGAAAATTCTTAAGAGTTTACGTGCACAGTATGTATCGTTTATACAGAATGGGGCAAAAAAATAAAAACAAAAACAAACCAAACAAAAACAAAAAATAGTGAGTAAGTATCAGTTATGTAACTGGAAATGCCTTGTTGAGAATAAGAGAGCTCTAAAAAGAAATGGGGCTTTAGATACTACTGTACTACTAATAATAAAAATAGTAACAACAATGATAATGTTATTCAATCTCGATGTACAGTATAAAGCTACATCCATGTACAAGTCTGCTTTGTAACTGTCTACTGTTGAAAGCATTATATGAATAAAGCCTGTATTTTCACATACTGTGCACCCGAACTATATAAGTATTCACAACAGTTCACTTTTCCCTCATTTTGTTACATTACAGCCTTATTCCAAAATGGATTAAATTCATAATTTTCCTCAACGTTCGACACACAATACCCCATAATGACAATGTGAAAAAGATTAGTTTTAAATCTTTGCAAATTTATATAAAAAAAATAAATAAAAAATCATATGTACAGTACATACGTATTCACAGGCTGTGCCATGACACTGAAAATTGCGCACAGGTGCATCCAATCTCCACTGATCATCCTTGAGGTCTTTCTACAACTTGACTGGAGTTCACCAGTGGTAAATTCAGTTGATCGGACATGGTTTTGAAAGGCACATACATCTAATATAAGGTAACACAGTTAACAGTGCAAGTCAGAGCACAAACCAAGCCATGAAGTCCAAGGAATTGTCTATAGACAATTCTTTTGGCAAACTCCAGAATGGCTGTCATGTGACTTTGTATCATGTGTACTGAGAAGTGGCTTCCGTCTGGCCACGCTACCATACAGGTCTGATTAGTAGAGTGCTGCAGAAATGGTTGTTCTTCTGGAAGGTTCTCCTCTCTCCACAGAGAAATGCTGGAGCTCTTTCAGAGTGACCATCGTGTTCTTGTTCACCACCATGACTACGGCCCTTCTCCCCCAGTCGCTCAGTTTAGCCAGGCAGCCCACTTGAAGTCCTGGTGTTTCCGAACTTGGTCCATTTATGGATGATGGAGGCCACTGTGCTCATTGGGACCTTCAATACTGCAGAAAATGATCTGTACCCTTTCCCAGACCTGTGCCTCGATACAATCCTGTTTCGGAGGTCTACAGACTTCATGGCTTGGTTTGTGCGTGTGAGTGTCATGGCAAAGGCTGTGATTTCTAGTGCAAGTGTGATTTTTTCTTTTCTTTTTTTAAAAAAAATACATTTGCAAAGATTTCAAACAAACTTCTTTCGCATTGTCATTATGGGGTATTATTTGTAACATTTTGAGGAAAATAATGAATTTAATCCATTTTGGAATAAAGCTGTAACATGGCAAAATGTCGAAAAAGTGAACCACTGTCAATACTTTCCGGATGCACTGTATGTCTGTATATATATACAATGTTCATATTCCTTTCACTAGCAATGTAAATTTTAATCAACAAATTTACTGAGGTATTAAGATATCACATTCAAAGCACAGATAACTTCATGTCAAGTTCTTCATGTCATATTTATTTAAAATAAGGAATGTGATGTGATCTATGCTTGAAACATCGACATGAAACAGTGAGGAAGTACACCAATATGGTGCAATCATGTTTATTGAGCTACTGCCCAGCACACTGTAGACAATAAATAGGTTTAGAATTAGCCCTTCTGTCATTAATGCTACAGTTACTGCTAAAAGAATAAAACATCATTAAAGCAATATGATCTGCTCTCTGCAGTGCCAAATGTGAAGAGGATTTGCGGAAAGCTTTTGCAAAAATGTGAGGGCAGGTCCCGTCATAAGTTATAGTTAACGAGAACACTCTCTACCAGAATCCAGCCTTAATTACCTGATGCTGACAGGATTGGGTACAGCTAGGTCTGCGATAAGAATGATTGTGAATATAGTTGGAGAACTACAAAATAAAGATTTTTAAAAAAGGGTAATGGAGGGGAAAAGAAAGCAAATAAGAGCATGATACCTGTGCATTGTGTTATCATTCATAAATGCCCTGTAGCCCTGCAGGTAGAACTTGCAGAGCGTGAGCACACCCAGGGCTACAAATGACACAGTGAAGACCAGTCCGAGCAATGAGTATGGAGTACTACAACATTCCGCAATACTGCAAAACACAAAACCAAAAACATGGCAGACCAAGTCACTCAGCTCGAAAATGTTCCAGCTTAAACCTGAGCACAGTCCGTTTGAGACCACTAAACCATTTATCCATATACAGTTAAACATTGGATTGCGACCATAATTTGTTCTGGAAGTGTGCATTTATATCAAAGCACTTGTATATCAAAGTGAATTTTCCCATAAGAAATAAACTCAGATGATTCTTTCCACAGCCCAAAAATATTCATATAAAAATTAATAATATATATATATATATATATATATATATATATATATATATATATATATATATATATATATGCACTCGCACGCACATACACGCACACGTGCGCACATACACAAAGAGAATTGTTGTTTTTAGGGGTGCTCCGATCGTTCGCTGATCATAATCGGCCGATAATTGCTTTGGGACGATTGATCGGTAGTCTCTATAATGGCCGATATAGAGAAGCCGATCAGATGACACAAAACTCGCAGGATATTTTTTTTTGCGTGCCGCTAAAATGGCTTCATCGGTCTGGCAAATCTACGTGTTGAGTGAAAAAGACAATCGGCAACCTGAGTAACAAGCCAATTCCACGAGGCGGGAAGCACCCAAAGCATTTTAACACCACGAACCTCATCAGACGTTTGAAGGTTAGTCACGTAAAGGAACAGGAGCAGTTTTCAAAGTTGTCTAGCGCTAAGAGAGCTGCCACTCACACACCGCCACTCACTCAGCTGTTGGTAATACCCCTATCTCACCTACGCGGTTTCGCGCAGTGGCCGTAAGAACGGTTCATCATGATTCACTTCGAGTTTTGGCCCTGTGATTACATTTCCTTCTTTCCACACGAAAAATTAAACAATTAAACATAATTTTTTTTATTTGCTTTTAAACATGAAAAATTAAACATGTTTAATTTTTTGGCGGTCCTTGCGGATGCTTGCAGACCTTGCAGAACTTCCGGCAACTCACGTCCTACTTCCCTGCTGAAAAAAACAGCATAGACCAGCTTGACCAGTATATGTTGTGTTTTGGTGCTGGTATGCTGGTACAGTGGTGAACAGCATACATTTTGCTGGTATGCTGGTGACTAGCATACATTTGTCAGGCTCTAAGCTGTTCCCAATTACTAACCAAATATGTTTTAAGTTGATGTGTTGCTCATGTTGCTTGCCAATAAATACAGTTATAATTGTAATTTAAATACTTAAACTATATCTAGCAACAATGTAAATTAATAAATAATGCTACATGATAAGGGTTCGAGTAGACCCTGTAATCGGTGATCGGTATCAGCCAATACAGCTTCAAGTAATCAGAGATCGGCCCAAAAAATCCTCATCGGAGCACCCCTAGTAGCTTTGTTGGAGAACGCTTTAGCAAGAAACATTTCTAATGACACATGCTTCTGCCTAATTTTAAGGATAATAAGGAAATGTGACGTTGCATTGTCATTAAACAGATTCATCTCCTGCACTGCTACAGAATTTTCAACCTTTTTCTTCACGTGGCCCGTTGTTACTAAAGAACAGTCACTACACTTGGACACAAAAAAAATGCTTTACGCATGTTATAATAAATAGTAGCCCGCGCAAGGATGATGACTATACGAGTGACGCGCACTGAGACTGAGCATGGCCGAAGATTACCAACTAACCCACAGCACGAACTAGAGAAAAACGATTGGCTTAGTTGTCATCATGTGACGCTTGGCAGACAAAGCGAGTGTGTACTACTCGTTTATCAAGACCTCGCTTGTTTATCAAGTTAAAATTAATAAAAAAAATTTGCTCATCTTGCAAAACACTTGCAGACCATGTTATTTGCAATCCAAGGTTCCACTGTAATTTTAAATTTTAATGAAAATGACTAAGTAGCCATCATTTACCTGGTGAGAAAAAGAAAAAGCAACCTCTCCCTGGACGTGGGCTGGTCTCGGGTGCTGAAATACGTGTAGATCTGCAGAGCAAAAAGAACTAGCCAGAAGCACATGAACAGCACGGGTAAAACAAGCTGATTCCACAGGGACATGCCAAGGGCCAGGAGCCCATACACCTCCACCACCTGCAACATCATAGTAAAACATGTATATATTAGAGTTGTAGAGTATTTAAGGTCACGGAGCGGTCGTATAAGCATTTCACTGCATATCGTACTGTGTATGACTGTGTATGTGACAAATAAAATTTGAATTTGAGTTGTCACTATGGAATATTTTAATGAAAAATTTGTTGACAATTTTCTTGGTTTTCTGTAAAGGAAAACAGTTTAATAAAACGATGTGACATTTTTCCAGGAGTGTAATGAAATTCAGATTAATACTGTTTCAATTGGAGTAATATCGTTCAAAGAACAATGAAAAATTAAATATAAAGTGTAAACAATTAACTGCTTCCTGAAAGTGTAGTGCATCAAAATCAAAAACGTGCAACATAAATGGACTTTATGTCTTTTCTCTTCAGAGTCCATTTTCAGTAATTTGAAAATTCATTGACTCATTTGATTATCTTTTTTAATAAGCTTGTTTTTTGTTTCAGTAAGAAAATAATTAATATTACAAATAATTTTTATTTTATGTTACATGGCGGCATGGTGGTGTAGTGGTTAGGACTGTTGCCCTGCACCTCCACGGTTCGGGTTTGATTCAAGTCTTTGTGTGCATGGAGTTTGCATGTTCTCACCGTGCTTCGTGGGTTTCCTCTGGGTACTCTGGTTACCTCACACAGTGCAAAGATATGTAGGTTAGGTTAATTGGCGTTCCCAAATTGACCGTAATATGTGAATGAGTGTGCAAGTGTGTGTGCCCCGCAATGGATTGGTACCCTGCCCAGGATGTACCCTGCTTTGTGCCCCAAGTCTCCAGGGATAGGCTCTAGGCCCCCATGACCCTGACTACAGGATTAAGCGGTATAGATAATGAGTGAGTGAGGCTCCGTCCACACGAAGCCAGTGCGTTCTCTATTCGATCATTTTTTTCCCTCGTTTGGCCTCGTCTCAAGAAATATCTGCGTACATACGAAACCACTGAAAACGGTGTAGTACATATATGCCAGACCAGTATGGGGCGCTGTAATTCTGCCATAGAGATACACTATACACGGAGAAGAAGACTTTGAGCATGCGCATAACATCATCGTTTCACAAAATATACGGATTGGCTGTACACACGAAACCGCAAGGGTGGCGTTTTCAGATTTATCCACCTTGGGACCCGGTTTCAAAAAATAGCGGTTTCAGTCTACTAAAACGCCGGATCCATGTGGACAAAACGCCAATACGATAAAAAAAAATTTATACGTATACAGCGAAACGCGTCTCCGTGTGGACAGGCCCTGAGTTACAGATAGGGTCCGGTACTGAACTTTTATGGCACCAATAAAATAACTTTGACAATGTTGGGCACACTGTCTTGGGTGAATTTGGAAATTTTCAAGGTCATGCAAGGAAGTGAATGTGAGTGGCAGATTGCTTCAATTCAGATTATTTATTTTATCCCTAATATTCTGTGGGCCGAAAAAAAAAAAAAAGTTACCCCCTCTCTCTCCCGTCAGAAAGAAGCAAATCTATGAAATAAAATCACTGTCAAAAATAATTGTGCGTAAAAAAAAGATTTGTGTGTAATTCTGTGTTTTGTCCGAGTTGGATTCCAAAATCTACAGCCACGGCAGCTTACAGATACGAGATTGTGTGTGTTTATTACAGTACAACTGTGCGACCACATTGGTCTCTGGCCATTTACAGACACATTTACGCGCATAAATGTAGTGTGTTAAACCACTGACAAAAATACGTCATCAAGGCCCCATGCACAGGCATTACTATTCGAGGGAAGGTAAACAGGACAAAACATGGACAAAAAACAGAATTACACACAAATCTTTTTTTTTTTTTTACGCACAATTATTTTTGACAGTGATTTTATTCCATACAAATCAATCAGAGATCAGAATCCTCTGGTAACTTGAAACAAAGTGCACTGATCAGGTCCCAAATGAAGAAAAAGGATAAATGAATGTGAACTAGATGTTTTTGGGACTGTAAGCTGGCAGAGAGTAAGGAGCTAAAAAAATATGTACATACCATATTGTGTCACTTAAAATAATCAAGAATTTTAAAAAATTTTTAAAATGAAAACAATACAAAAACCAGCAGATGTTGTTTCTGCTACGCAGCCATTTTGAATAATAATAATAAGTTTATATCATGATTATTCTAAGCAACTCTGGATTGTTCTGAATGTGTATTCACATGTATATTCTGCCAAGTTAATGCTTACTTTAGCTACATTTGGGCCACATATTAACAAAGTACAAATGCATTTAACAGTTATTTGATTTATCATTAGTTATTTATTTTGCAGTAATTGGAGTTCGTCTGATGTTCTATTTTGATGCAAGTGTATTTATGCTAACTGACCTGTGCCAATTCCCGGTATGCTGTCTTGGCGAGGTTGAAGGGAACTAGCAGGTTAGATGCTAGAAAGTAGATGACCTCTAGTCCAGTGAAAATCATGGCAAAGCGATTTACAAACACAATGGTCTCCAGAGGCACAAGACACAATCTGGCTACCAGGGGGAGTAAGTGGGCCGAAAAGAGCCAGATCCTCTTGGTCTGCATGACGCATGAGCACAGGGTACACACCACCAACTGGCCTGCACAAATGCAATATTTTAAATAAAACAAATGATTAATAAAATCAAATTGGTAAGAAATTAGCAAAAACATATGATCTCCTGAGCTGTGTAAAATGCAAACCTGCTAAGTAAAAATATTTAAGGATTCTTAAAACACTGCACACTGACACCAGAGTCAGAGAGAGCAAGAGAGAGTGGGAGAGAGAGAGTGAGAGAAAGAGAGATGTCAGAGTAAGTATTAAAAGAAGGGATTATGAAAAAAAATATGAAAGAGGGAAGTTCGGGGTATAAGCCTTACTTAAGAAGGAACAGAGAATGAGCTCAGCTGATGCCAGCTACATCTTCTGTGGTTTAAACCAGCAAGACCATCATGATGAAATGCCACACTGAGACTCTGGATATGTTAGCAAAAAGATTTTTAGAGCTTCTTACACATCAAGGCTGTGGTGAAGCGGTTCATAGACAGTGGCTCCAAATAAAGTGGGCCTTCATACCCAGACTCGAGCTCACCACGAACATAGTCTCTGAAACCAAGAACACACAGCACAGAATACGATTAGTCCATGAAACTGAAAGGACATAGCACTGAAAATGTTTAACCTATGAATTGAAAACCTATGTCTCTACCAGCAAAATAACCATCAATCATGACTTCTTTTATAGTCACATGACTAACAGTGGACTACATTTGTTGGGCTCTATAAGCTTCTCTTATAAAAATAGAACCTAAAACACACTCCAGCTTTTACTCAGACTCAAAGGAATACAATAAACAGAGGCAAGTTACAATTTGCATGTAATGGCTTTGCTACACTTGGGTTAGCTTCAATATTAAAATAAACACATTACGATTAAATGTGTACAAAAATAATCTTTTAACCTTTCTTTAAACCTATTAAACCTATCTTTTAATCTTTTTACCTAATCCAACACCAGACAGACATACATTTCTTCAGCCTTTTCCCTAATGGTTCTCAAAACAAATTTTGGGGATCCCACTGCATATTGTTCTACTGTTTAACACAAAGCTCCGCTGAAGAAAGCTTTTATTACTCATATAGTCATATTCTGTAATCACTTAATGCAGGTAAGAGTTGCTATGGATATGTAGCCCATTCAGGCATTTAGGAAGGATGGAGAGGATGCCAGAATTCCACTCAGCTTTATATTGAAATTATTAGATAATTAATTACCATAAAAGTGGTAAAGCCGACGTGCCCTAATTAACTTCACAATACAATCCATGGTAGCAACAACTCCTTTTAATTTACATATGGTGAGTGGCCAAAATTTGTATTTTGCAAATTCAGGTTTCCATGGTCACAACCTTGTGGCAAACTATAAGAATATTAGGGTCTATGGAACAGGTCAATCCCATGATTCCATTGATGTCAACCAATTGTACCAAGTTGGGCAGGTTGTGTTCACACAGAAATGTATGAGCTGCAGTTTGAATTAATGTCGAATTAAGCATATATCAGCGCTCACCCCAATAGCTCACCTGACATGAGGAGAATTAGCTAATTGGAGGGAACTATTACATTGTTTAGTACTGTCATTATATTTAGTATCCATACATGTATGTAGGACAATGTATGTACACAAACGTACCTTGAAATCTGGTGTCCAGCAAAAAGCAGCAGAGCGGTGACAACATACAGGTAGAGCTGAACCAGACGCTGACGAGGCAGGGTCAGCAAAACCAGACTCAGAATATAGCCTGAGAGAGAGCTAAGTTAGAAAACTGTGTAAGCAAGCAATCCCTATATACAAGCTCACAAAGGAGCATTTTAACCAGTGGAGAGCTAACATAGCAACACTGGCTGGAGAGGGCAGCTTATTTACAATGACTGTGGAAGCAAAGATCATCATTAAAGAGGTCATGATAGACTAAAGGTCATTCGCAGACCAGAGGATGGAAATTTACAAAGAGTTACATAACCAAATCCATATGCACAAGGACCAACACCAATGAATCTGTTCCAGACATCCAAATGAGTCCCCAATTATTCAAATGTAGACATGGAAAATAGGCGACCCATAGCTTAAATTCCTATCTGCCTCATTTTACATTTATACAACTAGTAGTCATGGAATTACATGAAAAGTAGTCATGGTACACAGTAAAACTTGTCCGATGTGTCAATGGAGACATATTTAAACACTTCCTAAAGTCTCCTTCTCATTTTTGATAGGTGTGAAAAGACATTCATGGGGGAAAAAAGTACAGTGAAACCTTAGATTGCAAGTAACTTGGTCTGCAAGTGTTTCGCAAAATTTGAAAATAAATTTTAACTTGATAAACATACTTCCATGCATACGGGTACTGTTTAATTTTGTGTTTAACATTGTGACCATGTGTGTGTCCATGTTTATTTATTTATTGTCCAAGTGTATTAACTGTTCTTTAGTAACTGTGCTGCAACAACAGCCCCTGTAAAGAAAAAAAAAAAAAAGGCTGTAGAAGTGTGGGAGATCTGTTTAACGACAATGCAAAGATACATTTCCGCAAAATCCTCAAAAGGAGGCAAAAGCAAAAGAGGTTCCTTGTTAAAGGAACAGTTTGCCGACAGAGAGATGCGCGCACACACACAATATTGGGTGTGTGTGTATGATTGTGTGTGTTGTCCTACACAGTAGGCTCTCTCCTTCTCTCATCCCTCATCTTACACGAGCCACGATTTTTTTGAAAGATAAACTGCAGATAATCTTTTTCAATTTTTGCTTTATATTTTGTATTTACTATTTTTATATGAATATATTTGGTTGTGGAACTAATCATCAGCATTTCCATTATTTGGGAAAATTCCATTATGGGAACATTTGCTTTCATATAGGAGTGCTTTGGATTACAAGCATGCTTCTGGGACAAATTATGCTCACAATCCAAGGTTTAACTATACACTTTTCCTTACTTTCTGTTCATCACAACCAAATAACTTACCAACTACTATAAAGAAACAATATGAAGTCATATTTCCTGAAAAGTAAACCAACATAGAAACCAGGCAGGAACAAATTCACTAATGACTGACAGCATTATTTAAGCACAGTTCCTCTGAGATCCCATTACAATATCTAAATGAGATTGAAGGTTGAAATTTGACTTGGCCCTTCTAACAGCTCAATGATTAAAGGTTTTACAGGTTCTGCGGATAGAAAATAATATTAATCATCATCCCAGTGCCACCATCCTTTGCAATGTCTCCCCAAACAACGGTGCTGTCTGTGCATGATGACCAATGACCTTTTTTATCAAAAAGAATACAAATTTTGCAGTCATCCTGCCATATTATTTTTGGAGTAAATAATTCTTCAGACTACTTCCAACTGTGCTGTCAATAATGTGCTTATACAGGCATGTTTTTTTTGTTGTTCTTGTTTTAAATATACTCTGGGCTGTCTGTGGATATATAACAGCAACCAACCAATCACAGCCTTCCACACACTACTTCTGATTGGCTGTTCCTTCTCTATCAGCTGGCACTATCGACCGGATAACAGAAGCGTTGTAAATAAAGGTTTATAAGTAAAGCGACGGAGTTGCCCGATTTGAATTTTAGTCAATGTAGTCTAACGATGAGCTATATGGATAATTAGGTAAGTAAATAAAAACACACAAAGGACAAACGAAACTAGTATATACTAATACTTCATTGAATAAAAAATAAATACTATAATATTTGTTTATGATATTTATAAAGAAATACAACTTAATTTACAATGCTTCACTTATATAATATCCTTTCATTTGTATATAATTATATATAATAATATAATTTTAATTTCTTATAATTTTCTTTTGATTTTGTAAAGCTACTTTGAGACAATGCCCATTTTAAATTATCTTGTTCTCTTTAACCAGAGCTCTGCAGTGGAGGATTGGCTCAGAGGGGTGACGGCTGGCCTTTTGGAGCTACTGAAGGGGCATGAACGACCTTGAGTCTACACAGCGGGGGAAACAAAGGAAGTTTGAAAGTTTTTTATAAATTGGATACTTTAATAATAATAAAAAACAGATAGAGACTGATAAGCAGTTGGTGATACAACTTCTATTCACCTGTTTTATACAAATTACTGTTTTAACTTTGAAGAATAAAGTTTTTTTTTTACATCATGTTTGTGCGTTTTAATTGTTGGGGTATTGTTAGGCCAATTTGTTTTGATATATTTTTTACTTGAACCAACTACATCAATTGGCTAAAATATGAGACAACTTTGTTTTAAATAGTCAAAAAGTTGGGCTATAAAATAAATAAATAATAATAATGATATTTTTATTATTATTATGGTCATATAAACAAACAAACAACCATTGAACACTTAATCATATGTATCTATGCTATTTTTTTTATGTTCATTTTTTTCTCAATATAAATAAATGTTTGGGTTTTAAAAACTACATCAACAGAACAAAGACAAACTTAGGAGAAGTGTAGGGGGAGAAACCTCAACAGAGAATGTACTGACTTACATGGTGCAAATTGCTCTGTGTTCCTTGGGGGGGTCTGCAGTATAGTACTTGAAATCAAAGTGCTCGCTTAAATAAGATGTGACGCTTCTCACACACACACACACACACACACACACACACACACACACACACACACACCACCGCAGCGCACACACTGGGGGAGGGGCGGCAACTATTAACGACATACAGGGGTTGGACAATGAAACTGAAACACTGGCCAGTTTAGTGTTTCATGGCTAAATTTGCCCAGCCTGGTGGCCAATCTTCATTGATTGCACATTCCACCAGTAAGAGCGGAATGTGAAGGTTTCATTAGCAGAGTAATAGACAAATTGTTGGACGTCTTGCTGGCGAATCTGTGACCAAGACAGCATGTATTTGTGATGCATCAAGAATCTCTGTGCCTTTTGGGGATCTTTTGACTCGCCGGCGCACAAATGCGTTTGTGTTAAAGCCAACTGATAAATCCAGGAGCACACACACCTGTCCGTTAACAAACACAGCTACAGTGTACAGTACAAACGTAGTGTGTGGGGATTCTTAGTACGTTATGAAGTCCGGTGATTAAAATGGTGTGTGTGTGTGTGAGACCCCCCAGCCTACGCGAAGAATACCTCATTTACAAGACAAAAGACGGTCAGAGGTGTGAATGCACGTCTCTGCTTTCCTCTGCAGTGTGTGTGTGTGTGTGTTCGTGCTTTAGGTTCTTTGGGGTGCTTTCCTAAATTCAATCTGAATTCAGACTGAATCCGTATAAACGCCAGGTTGGGAAAATCATGTTTGAAAAAACGACATTCTGTATCTGCAAAGTTAAGCTTGGAAGTGAAACTTAGGGTCACTCTGATCATTTTGATTCATGCATATTTCCTCACCCATTTCATTCTCATTTATTTAATTGTCTTTTAATTCTGTAAAGCTGCTTTGCGATAGTAACCGCTGTTAAAAGCGATATATAAATAAATCCGATATTACTAAACAAATCCTGGAGTCTGTGCGGTGTGTGTGTGTGTGTGTGTGTGTGTGTGTGTGTGTGTGTGTGTGTGTGTGTGTGTGTGTGAGAGAGAGAGATCTCCTATACAACGTGTGCGTTATGTGATTAATACAACTGATCAGTTTCTATAACATGCGGTGTAAGACCATAGGAGCGTTACAGTATATTAATAAAACTGAGCTATGTTATATTTGTTTTTTTTTTGTATATATTTACATGTTCAAACAAAACGTGGTTTTCAGAGTATATCATTTGTTGTATCATCTGATTACAGCATTGGCTGATTTTGTGATTGAGACCCATGGGGTACATTGAAATATTTTTTATTAGTAGTAGTAAGCCAGGCTTTAGTAACCTAGGACAAATCACGATATAAGCCCTCTCTCCCTCGTGCACACACATACACGCGCACACAAATAGCACAGATTTAGTGATGGTTGAGACCCATGGGTTTAATTTACATTACAACAATTATTACTATTATTACTAGCAGTAGTAGTAGTAATCCACAATATAAGCTCTCTCCCTCTCACACACAGCACATGAAACTGCGTAAAACCAAATTAAACCGGATCACCTTGCAATACAGCGGCTTTAAGCATTTCGCCATATGAGAAGTTGTGGTGTTCGCTGACTGTGAATGTGCGCCTCTTTGTCCACAAGTGTGACGTTGCATCGTGTTACTATGCGTCGCTATACTGTACATCGTAACACACTATGTTCAAGAAAAAAAAAAAAACATTGTTAATTACTCATGACCTCTCGTAAGAATGAAATTACTATAGCCCATACTTAGCCGAGTTATTTATTTATGTAAAACATACTGGTGCAGCATTAAAATACATTTCGGCCGACATGCTTATGTTTTTATATCATTATTTTGAAAGTATATGAGAGTGGCAGTGGCCCGATATCTTATGCATGAAAGGTCTGAGCATTAAAGCATCGTTAGGGACCGGTACTCTGTACTGTATACTGTATATCTCCAAAATGACAAGCTTGATTTAATCATAAAAATGTGTGGACAATGCAAGAGCTGCAGTTAACTGAATCAGTCACTGCACCACCTGGCGGAATTATACAGCATTGCAACCATCTTATTAGAACAACGCAAAGGGGCATTTATGGGGCATGGCTTCGTTCACTGCGTCAACGTGGGGGATCACGTTCCATTCACGGACACTTCAAGGAATTCTAACGGATAGTTAAAGATCCATTCACGGACCAGCCGGCTGTTTGAAACTGCTTCATCTGTACATGCACAGTCCTGCGCGAGCAAGCGTACACGCACAGTCCTGTGCGAGCGAGCACACACATACAAATAAATGATTCACGCACACACACGCGCGAGAGAGAGAGAGAACCATTGGCTCTGTTGTGATCATGTGACTCTCAGCATCAAAACAAGAAGCGCATGCGTGCCACATGATACTCGTACATTAAGACTCGCTTGTTTATTCATTAAAATGGTTTTGCTCGTCTTGCGGAATGCTCGCAAACCGGGTTACTCGCAATACAAGGTTCCGCTGTATAGTGAATCGTAAAGTACTAATAATTAACAATCGCTGAAGAACATGGAATAAAATCACAAACCACAAACAGTGAAACACAGACAATATGTGTATATTTCTAGAAAGTATTAAAATATATAGACATTAAAATATGTCTATATTTCTAGAAAGTATTAAAATAAAAATATAGTACAGTAAAATAATATGATATTTAACTTAGTACTGTATATTACAGCTGTACAAAATAAATTATTAATTGCTTATAAATGGAATATGGAGTAGAATGAGGAGTTACAACTGTGTTCAGATTCTTAGATATTACAGGTTAGTGCTGGAAAGTGCTTCATTTTATTATCTTTATTCATGTATAGACACTAAAAATGGAGAGAGGAACGGAAGCATATCATAAAACTTTATTAAGAAAAGAAAATCTGGAGTCCCTGGTGCCAAGAACTTCTAAAAAGCTGTACATGACATTCTCATGCTTTAGCTTTTATTACTATCTCACGTAAAATGTGATTTAAACCATTTTACGTGCATTTAATTGATGGCATATGTATTGTTAAGTGTCTATTATTATTTTTATTAAACTGTTATATAAATACATGATACATGGACTCACCTACATAGTGCAGGTAGAGGGCTAGGTACTTGTACTGGAAGAGGGGATTGTTATTCATACTGCTTCTCTGGATCTTCTGGAAGAATGAGCTCACGTCCCAGCGGTATAGCACCTCCAGCAGCATGATGCTGGGAACCCGCAGGCCCACATTCAGCACAGACTCTAACCGCTCCTTCACCGCCATTGCACAGCTGGCTGTCCCACTAAACAAAAACAGCACAAGTCCTCAGGTCATCACAGAGCATATCCCCGCACAGTCATAAGATGACGGGTCAGATTATACAGAAGATTCTTAACACTTAATAAACACATACCATTTTATAGAAAAAATTGTTAAGAGGCTCTAGAGTTATCTGGAGCAGCAGAAAAAATAAATGATGGAGGGCAATGAGTCCTCAGATCTGTTGTTCCTGGATTTCGTAATAATGAAAATGAGAATAAAAACAGACCTGTCAGTCATTACACTTATTATAGCACAGATACACCTTTATGCATTTGGCTGATGACACTCCCCTCTGCACGACATACGACATGCTGATATAGCAGATTTTGTCAGGGGAAAAACACCAACCCCTACCACTCTGTGATTTTATCTAACATCAGAGCCTAAATTATAAGTGTGTTCTCTATAGCGTACAAACCTCTATGCAAGACAATGACCCCAACATTGTCCAAGCAAATATCCAGAACATAGACCAATAGAGTGTTGTTTAATTTGTTTAAGTGGGGTATTGTTTTAAACTTTAATTGAAGATGCAGAAATAAATTAAAATTTTAACAAAAAAAGGTCAAAGTTTCAAAAACCACTATATTTTTACAAGTGGCTTAAAACTAAAAGCTTAAACTGTTTTGATGAATACAGTGGTTCTAATAGGAGTAATGAAAAAGTGGACATAACATTTTTATTAAGATCACAAATGCGCTTCTGGAAGAATGGTTAAAAATTCCTATAAACACACTCCAAACCTTGTGGAAAGCCTTCCCCCAAAGAGTTGAAGCGGTTATTCTACTTGTAATGATACATGATTCAATGATGTTCCTAGCTCTTCATCTTTCAATGCCAACTGTTCCTCAATATTTATACAGAAATGGTTCTCATCACTTCAGTGGGGATAGTAAAGTTAACAAACCTTGTGGCAAAGTTGGTTAACAAAGTAGTTATAAATCCAGTCATCACCTCAGTGATTTGTAGGTCTGATGTGCGCAGTGTGAAAAAGTAGGGAAATTTGCCTCAACATAAATCAGTAGAAAAATGCATGTGGCCTCTCCACAAGTTGACTGACTGTTTTATTTCTCCCCTGTAGCTCCATATTGAGCTGGTTCAAATGATGGAAAATGTAGTTCAAAAACTAATGACAGCGGAAAACTCAACATTCTCCACTAGAAAAAGCAGTAAATTTTTTCTGCTTTGATTTATAAAGAAACATCAAGATCTCCTCCCTTAGTTCACAAAATGGTCTCAGTGCCTTTCCTCTGCTCAGTCACCTAATGTCATCGCGGATAAACTAATCATTATACTGAGCTGGTGTATCAAAAGAGGCGGGTATCAAAAGATGGTGCTGTCAGCAGGAGGTCCAACAAATAAAGCTGATATGTGCCATACGGAGTTCATCATCTTCTTCTTGTCTTTCAGCTGCCTCAATCTAACACTATTCTCTGCATCCTCTTCTCTCACATCAACTTCATACCCTATTACACTAAATCCACAAATCTCCTCTTTGGTCTTTCTCGAGACCTCCAGGCAGGCAGTTCCAACCTCAGCACCCTTCTACCGATATATTCACAATATCTCCTTTGAGCATGTCCAAACCACCTCAATCTGGACTATCTCCAAAACATCCAACATGGGTTGTCCCTCTGATAGACACTTTCTTGATTCACTTCCAAAGAAAACCACAACATCTTCAGCATTTCCACCTCCAGCTTTGCCTCCTGTCTTTTCTTCAGTGCCACAGTCTCTAAGTCATAGAGCAGGGGTGGCCAAGTTCGGTCCTAGAGAGCCGCAATCCTGCAGAGTTCAGCTCCAGCCCTGGAAAAAAAAAACTCTCCTGCCAGTAGCCTTAGTAGTCCTCAAGACCTTGATTAGCTTGTTCAGCTGTGTTTGATTAGGGTTGGAGCTGAACTCTGCAGGATTGCGGCTCTCTAGGACCGAACTTGGCCACCCCTGTCATAGAGCATCGCTGGTCACCTTTCTTTTCATTCTCACCGATACTCTTATCACACAACACACCTGACATTTTTTCCACCCAGCACACACCTCTTCACCTCCTTTTCTCACACTCTGTTGCTCTGGACCATGGACCCTAAATACTTAAAGTCCTGCACATTCTTTACCTCTGCTCCCTGTAGCCTCACCGGTTCACACGGATCCTTCTCATTCAAACACATGTATTCTGTCTTACTGCGGACAACCTTCATTCCTCTGCTTTCCGAAGCATACCTCCACCTCTCTAGATTTTCCTCCACCTGTACCCTACTCTCGCTACAAAGCACAATGTCATCTTAAAACAACAATGATGAGGTTGGACAAGAGTCTCCATGAACTGTCATCCTGTCCATCACTAGAGCAAACAAGAAGCGGCTCAGAGTCGATCCTTGATGCAGACTCACCTTGAACTCTATCACACCTACAGCGTCTTAAAGCTCTCATACATGTCCTGCTCCACTCTAACATACTGTTATGTAGTATGCCACTTCAAACTTCCTAATACATTACCATTGCTCCTCTTTCGACACCCTGTCATACGCTTTCTCAAACATCCTCTGTACTTCTCCATCAGCATGCTCAAAGCAATACTGTTGTAATCTTTCTAAGCATGAAACCATATACAGTAGATGCTGACAAATGCTAACCTCTGCCCTTAACCTAGCTTCCACTACTCTTTCCCCCCAGCTTCACTGTATGGCCCATCAGCTCTATTCCTCTGAAGTTGCCACAGCCCTGCACATCTCCCTTGTTCTTAAAGATTGGCACCAATACACTTCTCCTCTGGTCCTCTGGAATCCTCTCACTCTCCAAGATCTGTTAAAGACTGACGAGTCAAACTCTACTGCCACCTCTCCTAAGCACTTCCATACCTCCACAAGTATGTCATCTGCCTGACCAACTGCCTTTCCACTCTTTATTCTCTTCAACACCCTCCTTACCTCACACTTACAAATTTTTGCTACTTCTTGCTCCACAACAGTCACCTCTATTACTCTTCGTTCTCTTTTATTTTCCTCATTCATCAACTCTTCAAAGTACTCCTTCCATCTTCCCATCACCTTCCTAGTACCTGGCAGTACATTTCCATCCCTATCTTTAATCACTCTAACCTGATGCACATCCTTCACTCTCTTTCTCTCTGCCTCACCAATCTGTACAGATTCACCTGTCCCTCCTTACTGTCCAACCTAGCATGCAAGTCCTCATATGTGCTTTGTTTGGCGTTTGCCACCTCTACCTTCACCTTACACTGCATCTTCCTGTACTCCTGTCTACTCTCTTCTGTCCTCTCAGTGTCCCACTTCTTCTGCTTCCACTCTTATAAGTCACCCTATGTTCCTGCCTCTTCTGGAAGAAAGTATTGACTACTGCCATTTCCATCATCTTTGGTGGAGCAAAGTCCACCACCATCTGTCCTTCTGCATTCCTGTCCTGAAAACCAAACCTACCCATCATATTCTCATTACCTCTGCTCCCTTTCCCCACATGAGCATTGAAATCTGCATCAATCACCACACTCTCACCTCTGGGGATGTTCTACATCACTTCATCGAACTCAATCCAGAATTTCTCCTTCTCTTTTAATTCGCATCCTACCTGTGGGGCATAACCCAACATTGAATATAACACGTTCAATTTCCAGCTTCAGACTCATCACCCTGTCTGATACTCTTTTTACCTCCAGAACATGGTCTCTTTTAACTCACCAATTAAACCCTTTCAAACAAAAATCATGCTGTAAATGCAATTGCAAGACCCCTTTAATGTTCAGCTTTCCATTGAGTTTTTGTAATTCATGCAGAACCCTTAAAGTCAGTGATAAGGAGTCTCTATGTCTGCTTTCACACAGCGTGCCAGCTTTCTGTGAACCACATGAGTCAGAATTACCAAACATACCATTGCATCTCAAAACAACAAGGGCAAGTGAACTGGGGTTAGGGTGCTATCTTTACATCACTTATCAAACTACCTTAAAGTCCCAACGTTACGCTCTATGACTCTCTGCTCTCTATGGATCTAAACCAATTCTTGTACTCATTCATAAGGGGGAATACTCATCATTCTCAGTCTCAGCTGATCTTTTATCATTCTTGATGCACTACAGCTTTAGCACCAACTGCACTGGGTACGTTTAAACTTCTCTGTACAATATGTCAGTTAGCTGCTAACTGTATACTTTTGTTTAAATCTCCTGACAGTATGCCACAAACAACACATTAGATCCTCATTTTGTGATAGTGTTCTCACTTCTCAGACAGATCTTGTCTCATCCTTGTCACTACCTCCGCTTCTGGATTAAATGCGCGTCAACAACGACTCAGATGTTGCCTCCGTTTCTTTCATACAGAACACAGAGGCACAATGACAGTGTAATATTACCACCTTGACGCAGTTGTGTGACGGGGGCTTTCGTCTGGCACACAAGAGGCTTTGGTGAATAAGGAAGTGTAGGGTTCTTAGCTGTGGACACAACCACGATTCTAGCAGACAGGTTCTGTGCCTGCCACTGCAAGCGCACCTACCATTACCAGTTTGTTAAAACGTACTGAAACCAATGCTTACTCAATAAACAAAATAAAATATTTTATTAAAAATAGTATGCCTCTGATCATGTGTCCCTAAAACAAAATTAGTCCAAGTAGATCCTGTCGAACAAATTCACCATCAAAGAATCCAACATGGAGGCACTGGTGTGCTACATTGCTGTTGTCAGTTGATTCATCCACAGCTAGAGAAATCAATTTCTCCTTTCTTAGTTCATTCAAAATATTCTCAAAGAAGTCTGAGACAAGGACCTCTACTCTCTTTATGGCAAAAGGGTCCGACAAACAAGCACTCTCTGACGGTCTCCACATCAGCAAAATTACTTTTCTTTTTGTCTAATATCCATGGCGCTCTACAGCTCAAAACAGGATGCAATGTCTTTCCTCACAGCAAGAAGGTAACCCAAAAATTTTCTGGCAGCGAGTGTCAGCCCCAAGTGGGAAAGTGATGTCAAAGTTACCATGGGTTTTTTTTTTTTAAATGCCTTCTCAACAATATTCTTTTCCTTTGCTTTTAAGTGCACTTTAAAATACTCAACATCAGAAACAGGACTGTCTAGGACTCATCTAAAAAAAAGCATCTATAAATTCATATTCATGCTCTGTCTGTGCGTAAGCTCTGCAGAAAACTCCACATGCTATTAAATTCTGTCTCCATTTCCCACTGACTGTGGGGAAAAAGTGAAAGCGAAGAGCAACCATCAAGTTCCCAGCATATCCAAGTTAAATTTTTACTACTAGGAAGTTTTTTATGCTTCTGATTATGGTTGGGTACTGAAACCCAGTGCCAATATAGCACCAGTACCTCTATAACCGGTATGTACTAGAACCGAATCAGAACACAGATTTCAGTGCCTCACTTCAGTGCCACTTAAAGGTCTGATTGATTGATTGAAATATCTGTCCACCAACATAAGAAGCTCTAGCATAAGAAGACATAAGAAGCATCATCACCCTCACTGCACGCGAATAATTATTTCCTGACTGAGATGCCAGAAATATTACATAATCCTTTGCTGAAAAGGGTTAAAGTTTCTTCGTCTTGTCTTCTAAGAAATTTTTTCCTTGGTTCCTTGGATCATTAGGGTTAATTTTTTAATTAGGGTAAATCCAATTAGGGTTTTATTTAAGTGCCCATTTCATGTCAGTCAAGTTACTAACTAGCTAGCATATTTATGACACCATGTAGCTGACATAAAATTTTAATCAAGATGTAGTGATCGTAGTCAGAAGTTAGTTGTAACTGCAAAACGTTATGTTTTAGACATGCAGAATTGGTAGTTTTCTACCTGCTTGGACATAACCAATTCGGTGCTGATAAGCTTCTGAGAGGTGCAATACTAACTAACTAACCATCAAACACTGTTGAGGTGGTTTCATTTGGGGTTTTTTGGTCTTGATTAACCCAAATATCAAAGAAACAGACAGGTCTTTAGTCGTCGTTTACAAATTGCCAGTAAATCACCTGAACTCGATTATTTCCCCAAAACTCTGTAAGCAAATTAGTCTCAAACCCCACTCATTACACACACTGACACCAGTCTCAAAACACTAGCAGCCCGAATTAGTCTCAAAACATGTGCGTTAGAAGCTGTGTGTGCCCGCATAGACTTTGGAGGCATTTGAGGTGGTTAAACATCGCTGTTTCCTTATAATCTCAGAGACACAGATATACGGCTGCTCAGTTGTAGGTTTTGGCCTTGGCTGATCGGTCATGGAAACCAACGAGTTCCAGTCACTGGCTGAACAGACAGTGCACTTCTGTTATAAATGTAAAAAAATAAATAAATAAAAATAGAGTGAGAGAGAGAGAGAGAGAGAGAGACAGAGATCTGAGTCAATATGGCAACATAAATCGGCAAACAAAAGAATCATAATTCACAACTGAACTGATTCAAGATCATTAAAGATCACATTAAAAATCATTAAAGCTCTTCAATCTTGACCAGTTGACCATTTAATAGACAATGGGGCTAAAAAGATGGATTTCCTGCTAGACCACTTCTCTATTGAGTGAACAAGACTTTTTTCTCATCAGCCATCATTTTCTCACTGCTTCCAGAAACAGCTGGAGTCTCAGTCCACCCAGAACATGTTAACCTCAAGAAATTGTACAGACAAAGCAAAGCCTACAACTGTCTTAGCGGTGATGAATCAAAACAAAAAAAATTTTTCTAGCCTTTCTGTCTTGGCAGGACAATCCCATTCTTCTTGTGCCTTCTGCTGTGTGTCAATGGGCATTTGTACCACAAAAGAGAAGTAAATCTGATATTTAAGGGTACCTGAATGTGGAAATTGTGGAGGACCTGATTAGCAAAAATAATTGAGGAAACTAGCCAAGAGCAGTTTGATACTATAAATGCAGTAAACATGTGGGAAAGAGAGGGTAAAAGAACTAGAAGGCCCATCTACAAGTGTTGGCATTTATAGGTGGCTAGCCCTAGTGGCTCTCAGAGGAATATGCTCAAAACAGAGATGAAGGAGAGACACAGTTCCTTGTTTACTTGCTTTGCTATGGTTGTTGTGATGTAACTGATTTTTTTATCAAATCATGCTGCCCTAAAATAAAATCACACAATAACATTTTTATTATTTAAAATTATCAGCAGTATGCTATGGTGGAAATATGTGAATGTGTTGCATTGCATATGATTGAAGTGATGTGCCTTTTTTATTTACTTATTTTATTTAAAAAAGATTTTGGCTGGTGCTCCCAAAAATTTTTATAAGCTGCATCAGTGCTACTAGTGTTAAAAGGTAGTCCTAAGACCTAGATTTGCCATTTTAGAATTTGCCATTTAAACCTTCCCATCAGCTGTACTGTGTCCCCCCTAGTGTGTGACCGCTTCCCTTCCTTATTTTGCAAGGTTTGTATAGCTGGGCTTTATAGTTGCTCAGTATAATAGAAGTGTAGTGAACATAATGCCTCATTACTGTAGACAATGCTGTGGCAATTAATAAGTAGGAGTATGATGAGTATTTAAACCAGAAACTGTCAATTAATACACCAATAAGCCAAAACATTATGACCAAATGCCTAATATTAAAAAGCCCGCCCCATTTTGACACCATAACAGTGATGCACTGTTTTGACACTTTTCTATCACAACCAGCACTAACCTGGCCATCAATTTGATCGATTGGATCAGACTACACAGGCCAGGATTTGCTCCCCATTGGTGCATTAGTGAGCCGTGGCCACCCATGACCCTGTCACTAGTTTACCAGTTTTCCTTACTTGGATAAAATCCCACAAGAGTTGCAGTTTCACTCAAATCCTTATGCTTGCCAAGTCTTTCTGCTTCCAACACATCAACTTCAGGAGAAAATGTTTACCTGCTGCCTAATATATCCCGCCTAGTTGCACTCACCACTGTAACAAGATGTTGAAAATTTAGCTACAGTGAGAAGGGCCAGATTGTAATGGCTAAACAATTTGGTCAGAGCAACTCCAAAACTGCAGCTCTTGTAGGAGGTTCCCTGGCTGCAAATAGTCAGGATATACAAAAAGCGATCCAAAGAAGGAAAACCAGTGAATTGGCAATAGGGTCATGGGTGGCCAAGGCTCAATGATGCACATGGGGAGTGAAGGCTGGCCCGTGTAGTCCAATCTAATCGACGAGCTACTATAGCTCAAACTGAGGAAAAGGGCAATGCTGGTTCCAATAGAAAGGTGTCTGGTGGCAAAAGGGGGACCTACTCAAGATTAGGCGGATGGTCATAATGTTATGGATGATCAGTGTGTGTCCTGCTAGGATCACGTGATAACTGTAAACGATAAATCAACACAGCTAGTGTTAATGCCACTTTGTAAATTTTTATATTATTAGGGAGTATTAGTACTCTTTACCTGCTGCCTCGAGCTCCAGAGTCAGAAAATGCCAATGAACTCCAGTAACCTCGCTCTCATTAAAAATTCAAGAAGTGCGACCGATGAGAATCTGAAGCAGAGTACGCCTGTTGCGGTATTGCAAATAAAACATACTGTGCATGTTGGATATTTTTGCAAAACAGTATAAATAAATAAATAAATAAATAAATAAATGAAATCTGGGCGACACGGATTCGGTGCATTTCATGCTCAACGCAAAGAAACACAAATGAGTGTGCTCTTTGTGGTGACGTTTATCATTCAATGTGAGTGATGCTACACTATTATCAGTACGCCACAAGTCATAGTTAGCACAAGCAAAAACGAGTTATAATAGGCTAATAATGTTCAGACGTATACTAGTCTGATAACGTTATAATGCGTCTTTTATGGAGATGCTCACATGAACTCTAGTAATGCAGTCGTATAACAAAAGCCAAACATGGGAGCGCTGCTAGTTCCTGCTGTACCAAGCGTTCTTCTTATCCAAAAAAAGAAAAAAAAACATAAACAGTAGACTTACAGAACCAATAACCACCGAGAGTCCGTTAGTCTAGCATTCGCGACGTTTCTCCGGTCGAATGTCAGCCATGCTTGAAAGACAAGACAGCGCGTAGCGGACTCAGGAAATCGACATCCATAACGAGAAGAGACACGAAGAGCTCGCCTCTGCTCGCTTCATCCTGCAGCCATTAGAGGTAAGAGCAGAGGCATTGGGGCACTACTGAGCATGCGCGTCATCGCGAAGAGGATTACAGCAGGGAAGGAAGGAAGTAAAGCAGAGAGATAGAGTGTGTGAGATTAGATTAGAAAGGGAAAACTAATGGAAAATATGGGACGATAGCGTTCGCCAGTGTGAGTAATAATTGATAACGGTTAAATCTCTTGCACAATTTAATCATAAAAAGGCTCATTTCGGCTCAGAGATAGATAGATAGATAGATCGATCCAGCTAGGAACCTCTGTAGTCCAACTAGGGGAGGCCAGTTGTACTTACATAGGACATATGTATTTATTCCCTTTTTACGTTCGTGATGGGACATCTTGTCAGCATTTACACACACATTCACATACTACGGGCAATTTCTGAACACCTAATCTTCATGTCTTTGGACTGTGGGAGGAAACCGCAGTACCTGGAGGAAACCCACCAAGCATAGGGAGAACATTCAACCACTACACATAAAGAATTGAATTGATCCCGGACCCTGGCTCCACTAAGCCACCAGCGAGTATGGTTCGAAACTGGCTCCTAGATGTGGGCCTCAAATCATGCAAAGCAAGAAAAAGCCTTTCATCACTTAGAAGCAAATAAGAGCCAGGCTGATGTCTGCAAAAGACCAGTGAAATTGGACCTTATAGAACTGGAGTAAGGTCACCTCAGATGAGCCCATTTTTAAGCTTTGGACAACACCTAGTCATCTTAAGGTTAGAGAAAGCCCTGGAGAGGCCTACAAGCCACATGCTCTGAAATGTGGGCAATGATCAGTTATGCTTCATAAAATCTGGAGTCTCTGAGGATTGGTTTGTCAAACAATACAATGTTCATGCAACAAAGCCAGGTCAATCATGGTGGGAGTGGAAGACTCCCTGCCATGGCCATCCCAATCGCCAGATTTTGAACATCTGAAATATCTTCAAGAGGAAGACGGATGGTCAAAAACCACCAAACACAGCTGAGCTGCTTACATTTTTGCACCAACAAGGGCATAAAGATACCCAACAGCAATATGATTGACAGTGGAGAGCATGCTAAGACTCATTAAAGCTGTGATTGCAAATCTGGGTTATTCCACCAAATACTGATTTTTAAATGTGCCTTATTTAAAACGCTAGTACCATATTGTTTAAAAATAAGAATTTATGTTCTTTGCATCAGCAAATCCAGGAATTAGTGTTGTCATTTTCTTTAAATAATTTAGAGAATGAAACAAAACTGTTCATTTTACCAAAACACACACCTTAAAATTTTTAAACCTGAGAAACTATTTTGCGGTGGTCTCTTATTGTTTTCTTGAGGTGTATGTGTGTATATGTTAATAAAATATAAAACCAATCGTCCCCAACCCTTTTTTTTCCACAGGGACCCCACGTTTTCAAAATGACAAACCATTGTGACCCAGTTCGCAATATGCATTTTTCATAAATGATGAGAAAAGTTTATATGTACATAAATGAATGTTATTGAACATTTTATTGCAATTAACACACAACTTTATTACCCTGAATGGTAAGTCACAACTTCATATGCACATGTTTTTAAAAACTAGTTCATTTTAAAAGTCAACCATAAAACTAGACTAGGCAAGGTTCGCAGACTATTTGAGTGTTTTTCTTTTCTTTACTCTACTCTACCTGAAGGCGGAAATATAACAGAAACCATGACAGTGGTTGAAAACTTACTAGTTTCCCTGTGTGACTGAAACCTTTCACAGGGAAGATAGCAAGTTGTCTGCCTCTGACGTGGTTTCTGTTATATTTTCGACTTACTGCAGGCAAAAATCATGACGATGTGATGTAAATCAAATCTCCTTTGACCTACTTGTAATAATATAGCCTTATGTAATAATATGCCTTACCATACAACTTGGGTCACCAGGGCAGCCCCTTGGAACCCACTAAGTAGATTGAACTTAGTTTATCATGCACATCCTATGGGTGCTCAATCAATATGGGAGCTTGGGAGTTTGGATGCCGGATCAGTAGCCTTAAGCTTTTTTGCCTGCTAGGCTTTGTGCAGCTTTTTATGTGATGGCATGGGTAAGCCTTGGGTGCCCATAATCCTGTTTTCTGATGTATAGATGATCATTGTTATTTAGATCACCTGAAAGCGGTCATAATGTAATGGCTGATTTGTGTATATAACACATTAAGACTGATTATCAATTACTGTACCAGTAACCTGGTGACAGGATCATGAGCACCCAAGGCTTACCAATGCATGTAGGGACCAAAGCCCAGCCTGTTCAGTCATATTCTGCAGAAAAGCCAATGCAGCACAACTTACTGGAAAAGGTCAACGCTGGCTATGAAAGAAAACCACCAGAACACACGCACACACACCACACACGCATGGAGCTTAGTAGGCAAATGCTCAAGGCTGCAGATCTGGAAATCAAATTTCCTAGGTCCCAATCTGATTGATTACCCATAGGATCTGCTGGACAAACAAGTCCAATCCCCAGAGGCCCCACCCTGTTGAGCTGTACATGGCCATACACATGTAGTGCACATGGTCCTTATAACAGTCAGTGTGAAAGTTTGACAGTGTTCACTTCTCACATGGCTCTGGGGTGGAATCTTTTCTTAAGTCAGTGTCCATGATGAGAGAGGGCAGCAGTTCAATTTCAAGGTGGAATGGACCTTTCAGTATAGCGGTTGGCCAGCTGCCCCAGAGAGAACAGAGTAAGTCTTCCAAAGTGGACAGTGAGCAACTTTTTTGGGAGGTTTTGATGACCATTTAAAGGGCTCTCCTGTCTGCTGCTGAGAAGGTGGTGTACCATGTAGAAATACAAAATATCAACAATGCAATCATTGGAGCAATGGCAATAGGACATAAGATGTTTCACCTATAAGTTGTTTTTCCTTAGGATCTTCAAGAAGTTGTGCAGTCTTGTAAACCACTGTTGCATTTATGGTCCAGGAGAGATCATTAGTGAGGTTTGCATGATTGTGCATTTATTTCTGTTTATTAAAAGCAATTTTTTTTAAAGTTTAAAGTTTTTATACAGCATGTTTGACCAAACATCTGTGCCATCAACGTCTGTTCCTACAAAGAACATGAATCATTGTAAAATGTCCTGGTGGGATCCTGAAGAACAATTGAGTATAAGTGATAGAGATGTTCATCCAGAGAATAACCAGGACGTGTTGGCTCGAGTTAGTGGGAGAGAGAGAAAGAGACATACAGTAAAGAGAGAATGAGAAGGTGTGCGTGGGAGCATTAGCACCTTGAGTACAGATGCAAGAGGAGACAGGAAGGGAGCACCATGGAAGATTTAACACATTCTCATATCAGTTCTATGAGGAAGAGAGCAAGAGAGTATAGTTCCAACGTCACTGTACAATATCCGTCCCAAAAAATGTCACCATTTGGATTTAAATAAGCAAATTCTTAAGAGCCTTTTTGATTTTATGATTATTACAGTGATTAATATATTTCAGCTGGCAAAAATATTTGTAACCTTAACTAATGCATTATTTAAGTGTCAATAGAGTGAAAGGATCTCACCACATTGAACACATTGTGCTTTGGGCTCAGTATCAGTGCTTTGGGCCTGCCATCATAAATTTCTTTCCCACATCCTTTGGAGCTTTTATTGTCACAGGGGCGTGAGAGATTTCAATGCATTTTCATTTACCTTTATTAATGTGAATTCTTAAGCACATAAATACAAAATGACTAGCTTTATAATAAATAAATAAACCTAACCATTTCCCACACTACTCCTCAGGCCACCAGGTGGCAGTCTGAGAGACGATATGGCCCACTGGTCTACAAAGCTCTCTGAAAGTTTAGGTTCAAAGGGATTTCACTGGAGGAAAAGTTTTAAAATGCTCTAGTTGTTTTTCTGCTCTAGAGTAAGGGAATACACATTTGGTGATATTTGCATGTTTATTTCTTGAGAAATAGAAGTGGGAATAATATAAGTCTAATATAAAAACAAACTTTAGTGTGGCCCCTGATGGCCCGGGCATATTTCAGGACGAAAATGCATTGAATTTTGAAAGAGCCGTTTTGCGAGCATAAGAAGTTATTTTCACAAATGAATTGTCCACCACAAAGTCTGGATTTAAAACTCATTGAATGTTTTTGGGATGTACTGGAGAAGACTTTACCAAGTGATTCAACTCGATGCACAATTTTACCAAAAATTCCTTCAACTCTGGGCAGGCAAAACTATTTTGATGTTGCATAAGATTGATGAAACAATGCCATGGTAAATGTATGGCATAATCAAATGTAAAAACCATATACAGAATTAACAGAATATTAATGTGCACAATGTTTTTGGCCAGCAACCAACTGGGTCATGTGATGTTAGATTAATACAAGGAATTATTGCATGACATGAAATTAATATTTCAACTAGCTTTCATAAATACCATCTTTAAAATTAAAGTAATTCCTTTCTTCCTAACAGTCAAGGAAGGTCATTTTTAAAAATCATCTTTTCATTCAGTTTAAACAAAATAAGAATTGCTCGAGTTCTGTGTATCTGGCATTTAACAGTGTTGTTTACAATTCTTGTCATACAATACTTAGTTTTAAGGTTTACGTAGAAGACAGGGTTGCCTGCATGATGTGGATGAAAAATTGTTCTGGGAAATAAAGTTCATATCTGGTTCCCTCACTACACACATGGCATACTGTATTAAACAGGAACCTGTGATTTCTTTTTTTCAAGATCAAGATATTTACTTTCCTGTAAGACGCTTTCATTTCATATGGTTTAAGGAAAAAACAATAACAATTAATAAAGACAAAAAAAACTCTTTAAATGTAACATCAAACATTACTTTTACATTATTTTTTATGTTAAGAGTAAAGTTTTTAAAAAGAGATTCCATAGTTATGTTGAGGACTTATAAGTCATTTAAATAAAAAGAAAAAGAAAAAAGAAAACACAGTATTAACAATAAGATTGCATCCATCAAACTACTAATTAGCCAAGACACATAGTAGTTTGTGGCGCCTGTCCTATAAATATATTTATTTATGTATTGTTATTTCTTCTGCGTATAGACTTCCTTAATATCCATATTGGTTTCAGTTCACAGCTGTGAGTTACTCTTAGGGACTGTGAGGGACTTAAATGTCTTAAATAAAATATACTGTATATTGGCTTCACAAATGTTCAGTACAATGAGACATTCTGGTTCTTTTTTTGTCTTAACCTTAAATAACTGATATAAGATATATATATGAAATCTATGTATTAACAGATATGTTTCATTTCGCCAGCGCTTAGAGTTCTTTAGCATGCCCCGTCCATTTCTCCATGTAACAGCCTGATCTATGGCAATATCCTTGTGCATCTTGAGCTGTCTTTTGTGGTCTGCAGTACAATAAAAGACATATATCAGACTAGAGTCTTACACAAGAAACCTGATGCCTACACATTTATAACAAATGAATAACTTAATATGATCATTATACAAGAAGTGATTTATTTATACAACATATGTAACATCAGGACAGTGCATAGAATTGTGTTGCCATCTTATAATTCCAGGATTATTGGTTATTGTGCTCAGGTTATGTGCAAGTGTCACATGTTCTATCCATGTGGGTTTCCTCCCATCTCCCAAAAACATACCACTAAGTGAACTGCCAATTCTAAGCACATATATGTGTATGGGTGTATGGATTTGTATCCATGGTGCCTTATAATAGCCTGGTTATCCAGTGCCTGGAACTACCATAGTCCCGACCAGGATAAAGCGGTTATTGAAGATGAATGAAAAAATGAATAAAGGCATAATTTTACATAATACGCATTATTCCAAGTCAATACACAAAGTATATTAATTATTTTGTAACCACATTATACACCTATCATCCATAACATTAAAAACCACCTAGGATTTGGGTTCCCCTTGCCATTGTGCCACTGAGGCAGCTCCTGTCTCTTGCAGAAACTTGTGCATGGTGCCTGGCACCACGACGTTGGCAGTAGATCCTTTGGGGGCCTCTGTGGATCTGACTTGTTTGGGTGCTTGTTTGTCATGGGCTCTTTGCCTGCTGGGGCTTTTGTGTGTAAAGGCTGTAGTGCATTGGATGTTCTGGTTCCTTTCTATCATGGGTAGAATTAACCTTTTTTCAGCAACTTGTTCTGCAATGGCTTTTCTGTGGGATCTGTGGGGTTATATATTTTGTGTATGGGTGGAATTAGGAGGATGCATTAAATGTTTAATATACTGTAATTTTACATATGTACATATTCTTAATTTTAAAGCATGTACCATTCATTTTACTTTTCTTACTTTTTACTACAGGACATGTTTTTTTTTCTCTTGTGTTACTTTTCTGTATCTAATAAAATTTTAGCAGATAAAAATTACACAAAACTTTCAATGCATTACATATTAATGAATCTTTGTAAGAAAAAAAATAGGTTCCAAAAGCTTGAAAAATACTTACTTGTACCGATTCCATTCTCCCCAAGGGGAGTTAGTGAGGCCATCCTGTGCTCTTACGCACACTGTCACCCCATTTTTTAGTGGCCACTGCTGCTTTTGTGTCAGGCCAACCTGAGTACAAAGGAGAAGTTCTGCTAACAAAATCCTATAACATGAAGCTTTCCAAATATACGCTTAACATAGATACTCAATTGACTTGATGTGGTATAGGAACAGGTGGGCATACCTTTGATCTGCGTTTAGAGCAGTCACAATTTCTTTTCCTCCGACAGCGAAACTCTTTCACTTGAAATCTAAGGGGAAAGTAGGAGAAGGGTGTACTCCAGCTCTCTGGGTACTGAAGCTCCAGAATATTGTTCTTCTTTTTGATATGCACCATGTCTGGTTTCACTACAGACAAAACACTATGACCAAAATGACCGAAAAAAAAAGACCAAAATACTTATCTAAAATAACCTTTAACAGATAATTTGTGAAAGATTAGTGCTTATGTTATTGCTGTAGTGATCAAGCATAAGTAAAAACTGTTTATTGTATTGCCTACACTCTGTAGGTGTTATAGAGTATATACAGCACAGGACAATTGACATAGTGCATAGACATACTACTGAACATTTATTCACAAGGCAAGTTTTGAATCATTACCTATATCTGAGATTTGAAACTGCAGATTGTAAGTTTCAATGATATGGTTGCTTCGCAAATAAATGGTCAGATTGATGTGATCCATCTCCTCAGCATAGGGACAGTATGCATGATCTTGGCATGTGATGCTGCTTTTACTAGCAGAGTCCAGACGGCAGCTAATGTTCCCCACAGTGTGAGAGCTAAAATCGAAAATAAATGAATGGCACACACCATGAACAGTATGAACCCATATTTAACACTGAGGCTTTATCCCAATTTTGGAGACATTCTTTTACCCATTAGCATGCCTGATCTAGATAACTATATTGAAAACAGTGTGACTGAGGTCAGTGCTAAATTAATTGTGATCAGAATGCAAGAACATTATTATTATGCCAAAAAACTTGCCGTGTTATTTTAATCAATTCAACTTTTCCAGCTCTTGTTTCATCCCAGGTCCAGAAGCACTGAAAGAAACCACTGTAGTTGTTTGTTGAACAGAGGATATAACCTTGCCAACAAAGGAAAAAGAAACAATGAAGTTAATTTAATCTTGTTTTAATCCTCTGGATTTCCTTTTTTAGGAATGCCTAAAAAAAAGTACCCCAACTATTTTTAACTTTCCTGCAAAATGACATAGAGTTCATTATGAGTGTTAATAGCAGGTAATTTATTTATTTAAACTCTCATGCATTAACATCCCATTTAATCAAATCATTCAGCAATTATAGTGCACTGCTCCAGTGCAGTAATTCTGATGATTCTGTGATTTATGTACTATACCCTTTTGAGGAGTGCCTTTAATTATCTTCCTGTATCTCCAATGCACCAGTACCAGAGTGTGGTTCAGGTAGTTGCCCTCTGTGCTGTAGCAGGTGTATGTGCCTCCCTGCCTCTCCTCCAATATCACAAAAACTCTGTTTCCCTGGAGTGGGAGCTCCTCTTTGTTCTCTCGTTTCCATATGATATTCTGTCCCTCAAAAGCCTCACCACACACTAGTGGAACCAGCACCTTGCTGCCATATTTGGACATATCTTCATCCACCACCAATTCTAGTAGAGTGGAATTCATATTTAAACACTTGAGTAATTAATTAGAACATTGATTAAAATATGTAATCTTTTTAGGTATTATTATTCATATAAACATGTTGTTTTTATTCAAATATTAGTTTGGGTGTGTACAAACCATTTGCTTTGAGAGTCCAATAGCTTTCTACCACTTTAATGGATCCTACTGCAGCATCTTGCAGAACAACCAGGACTCCAATCACAAGAAAATTCATCTGTTTGGACAAAACATACAGAATAAACATTGAGGCACAAACCAGAATGTTGATGCGTCATTGTTTTAACTCTTATGATATACAATGTACAATATACAATGATCAGCCATAACATCAACACCACTACCATGTTAATTAAATAACATTGATCACCAAATATTCTAGCAAAATAGTCACAGGATTATGGGTACCCAATGCTCATCCACGCCCATGGGTACCAAAGGCCAGCCAGTATGATCCTACAGAAAAGCCAATGCAGCACAATTACTGAGATTGAATGCTGGCCACAAGAAAAGGGCACCAGTCACCCAGGGGCACTGCCCTGAAGGGCCAGAGCTTCTGCAGTAGTACAAAGGGAGCCTAAAACCTGTTTATTTAACAACCCTCTTATAACTATATTGAAATACTTCTGCATTGAAAAATGAAAGCTAAAGTCCTATTTTTAAAACCTATTTTTATACGTATTATTCAAGAAAATTAATGATTTGATGAATCATTATTGTGTATATAAAATGTGCAATATTTGCAATAAAATGTGCAATAATTTTTTTTTTTCAGTTTTGGTTAATAAGTAACATACACAGGATGCAACAGAAATGGATATAATTTTTTTATTGTATGTATATACACCTTTTGTGAGACAATTAAATTGTATAAATTAAATAAATTGTTTGATAACGGATTTTTGCCCATCCTGTGTTACAGTACATTAATGATAGAGATCGGTCTTAGATAAGCATGTCTGTACTTACCTCTTCTCTATGCTCCAAAAGAACAGAGCCAGGAAATAAAATTTCCTTCCTGTTAAATACAAACACACAACCTTTACATGTGAATATATGTCAGAAATGCAGAATTTCCCCACCGAGGAAAAGTCCAGATCAGGCAGGTTAGGGGAACTAATGAGACTCCAAGGTTGTTCAAACAGAAAGCTTGCTTTTGCCAAGATCATTGGACTCACTTCCACTTCAACAGCAGAGAGCAAGCCTTCCCATGCTCCTGTGGGCACCCCCTGCTCTCACACTATCATGTGTTTACACTGAGAAAGCGGGCCTATTCATGAAACATTGTGAATTTGCTGGGTATCCCAGAATGAGATAAAATGAGAGCTAAATTTGTTAAGCTAATTCTGCCATGTAATGCATGTTTTGGTTTAAGCATTTTTTTGTGTTATGTTTTATATGTTGTTAAATTTTAAATGAAGTATGTTTATTCAGGGTGTATCCTGGTTTCAGATCTGAGTCTCCCGTGATAGCCTTCATGCCTCCAATGACCATGACCAGACTAAGCAGGATAGAAAGTTAGAAGTTAGAGTTAGAGTTAGAAGAAGTTATCAGGCTTTCTTATTTAGAATGTAAAATGGGAAATAATTGTTCTGTTCCATTCTCATGCTTTATTAGTTTAAATTTAAATAAGCTACTCTTTTAACATTGTTTCTTACTGCTCCTGTTAGTAAGTAGGCTTGAGTAACTGACCATGAAATATGACCACTATCCTGTTGCTCATACGTTTCCTACCACCAAGAGAACCATGCTTGCCTCACTAGCTAACTAGAACATTTTCTTTGATCGGTAGTCAGGTAAGTGTCAGTAGTGTAATTTTTGCTTTTTTTTCCTTACGTAACTATAGGATTCAGTCAGAAATCCAGCACATACTGTAAAACCAAAAACATACAACTTTCATACAAAATGGAAAGATATCTTTTCATAATGCCAAACCAAACAGTATGTGGGGACAGTCAAGAGGCATTTTGAAAATATTTACAGAAACTATAAGGATGAAATCTGAGCCAAAAGTGAACTGAAAAAAGACCTGACATCATAATTAATGCTTGAAGCAGTCATTGTTCATAAAGCACTATTCCAGGTGAATTCCAGGTGAATCATACCATTTAAAAACACAAGAAGTCATTTCAGTACGGGAAAATAATCAGTGGCCTTAGGAGAGGCAGCAGTTTCCAGATTAAAAAAAAAAAGTGTCATTTGAATATTTTCCCCACAGTGTTATGTATCTATTCATAACACTGGAGTAAAAATATTGAAATATTGGCATGTGTTATACTTAAAAAAAAAACTCAGCATAAATGTTAGCTATATTGGAGATAAGTAGCAAAAATGTGTTTTTGTATAGTGTTACAGTATGTGATGTGGTTCGGGGAGCCTCACCACGAGATGTTTTAATGTGTAAGAGCCCTAACGCAGGGCTTCTGAGGGGGTGAATGAAACAGGAGTTGTGAGGTTTCTTGTGATATGTTTAGAGATAGTGTGGGATTATTAATTAGAACCTTAAAAGGAAATAAAAGAAACGGCCAGGGCTCTGGTAACTAAAATCCTAGATCCTCTCTAGGCCTTTGCCTTTACCGAGAATTTATTGGAGAGTTTTGTTTGTGCTTTGCACTATTAAATGGAGTGCGCGCACTGGACTGACGCGTGCCGCTCTCTTTCACGGCATTACATGGCAACCCCATGTATAAATGGCTGCGTCTCTGCCTGTTCAGAATTCCGCGGGGTAGCAGGCTGCAGATCTGCCCGTCCCAAAAGGTGCAAAGAATTTTTGCACGGTTCTTCCCCTCATGAGACCCGCATCGTTACTTGCTGCACCACAGGCATTGCTTGCCCTCTGGGAGCCCCATGGGACGCTGCGCTAAGGGGCAAGCCTGGCAACGCCTATCTGCATGGGCTCTCTCATGTCTTCCAGCTCAAGTTCTAACTCAGGAACTTGATAAGCATCCAGTGTCTAATATCTTTTCATCTTTACCTTTATGTCTCAACTTGGGGGTAAAGATGGGGTCTCTCATCTAGCTTTGCTGATATATATAGAGTAACCATGTGTCATCATCATAAAATAGGCCATAGGGCAGTGGTGGCTCAGAGGGCTAAGGCACTGAGTTACTGATCGGAAGATCGGCGGTTCAATTCCCAGCTCAGCCAAGTTGCCATTGTTGGGCCCTTGATGGGCCCTTGAGCAAGGCCCTTAACCCTATCTGCTCCAGGGGCGCTGAAATGTATTTGTGACAAATAAAGGCTTTACTTACTTTACTTAAAAGTGGAAATTAATGCCATGTTAAAGTATTATTTTACCTTGAGGAAGCATATAGAGAGAAAATAGCAGCGGGCTTAAAATAGAACTTTGTGGAACACCAAGCTTCAGTTTAGTACATGTAGAAAAGTCACTGTTTACATCTACAAACTGATAACAATCAGCAACAATTAGACCGGAGAGACAAATAAGTTACAGGAAATGGTTGGTCAGCAAGTGTAAAATTTTACCTAGGACCTACATAATTCCTTTGATAGTTAAGAAACTTATCCAAATGTTCTTTGCTGGCATGGTTGTAAATAAGCACCATGAAGCATATGTTGTGGTATTATCACAACTGTTAATGAAAACAAAGATGAACATGGTAAATATCTTCCTGTGTATATAGGGTTTCAGGACACAAAACATACAAAATAAAAAACAAATTGGGTTTTGGTTGTTTATATATATATATATATATATATATATATATATATATATATATATATATATACATATAATATATATATATATATATATTGTGTATTGTCTATGGAAAAAATAAACTAAAATTCTTTCAAGTTTTTTTTTTTTTTGTGCATAGATTTTTCCAAGAATTAAACAAAAAAAACTGATTTAAAAAACTCACATTCTATTAAGTATAAGTATCTTTTCATTGTATTTATAAATACAAAAGCATGGAACTACGGTTAAACAACAGCTCTTCCTAAAGGTAAGGTTAATCTGCCACATGGGCTAATAGGGGCATGGCTTTCATAAACTTAGCAGTAACAGGATGGAAGGAAAAAAGGGATCATATCTGTAAGCTCTCACACAAATATAACTTCACTTTCTATGAACCAGTCATTTTAAATAAACAGTAAAGAAAAAACACACACATAAAAAAGAAAATCAATAAGTTTAAAGAGATGCTATAAAATATTATACTGAATGATAATAATAATAATAATAATAATAATAATAAATAATATATAATAATAATAATAATTATTATTATTATTATTATTATAAATAATAATGATAAAATATATAGCTCCTTCCACAGATTCTCAATTGGATTTAATCAGGACTCTGGCTGGGCCACTGCAAAATGTTAATGTTTTTGTCTGCTAACCATTTCTTCACCACTTTTGCTGTGCGTTTTGAGTCATTGTCCCCCAAAACATTAGGTTCCACCATGTTTGACAGTGGGGATGGTGTTCTTAGGGTTAAAGGCTTCTTCTTTTTTGTGCTAAATGAAAACAATTACATTTTTGTTTCATCTGACCACAAAACAGAAGACCTGAAGTCTTCTTCTTTGTCCAGATGATCATTTGCAAAGGCCAAGCGGGCTTTTGTGTTCCTTATCTGGAGAAGTGGTGTTTTCCTTAATCTGTGTCCATGAAACCCAGCGGTGTACAGTGCTCTGTTGGACTGTCTGCCTTGAGATGTTGCCACCAGCAGAGCCCAGATTCATCAGGATGGCCTTGGTTTTTTAGGATTCTTTTTTACCTCTCTCACTATTCTCCTGGCCAGCACAGGTGTCACTTTTGGCTTCCGACCACATCCTCTGAGATTTTTCACAGTGTGGAACGTCTTGTATTTTTAAATAATACTTTGCACTGTAGTCACTGGAACTTCAAAACATTTAGATGTGGTCTTATAGTCCTTTCCTGACTTGTGAGCAGCCACAATGCACAGCCGCAGGTCCTCAGTGAGCTCCTTCGTCTTAGCCATGACTGTCCACAATCCAACAGCAGAGAGCTTCCGTTTTTCACCTGTTGAGTTGCTTAAAACAGAATTTTTTTTCCCCACAAAGATGCCTCTTGTACATCGTCTTATTATATTTTGGGAGAAGCCATTTACAGTAAAAAAAATAATAAATAAAAAAAAACTTTCTGGTTGAATAAGAGTAACTTTAAGTCAGAATTTGCCAGGGGTATGAATAATATTGGGCTTGACTGTATATCATTGATCCCAAAGAAAATTTCTGAAAATAAAATGGTCACTTTAAGTGATTGACTATTATCATGTAATTGGTTTGAACTCAAGCTTGTTTTTCCTCTAAGAGTTTCACATCCTCATGTAGTTTTCCGGTGGCTTAGTGTTTAGCACTGTTGCCTCGCAACTCCAGGGTTGGAGGCTTGAATCTCACCCTCGGTTTACATGTGTGAAGTTTGCAAGTTCTCCCCATGCTTTGTGGATTTCCTCTGGGTAATCTGGTTTCCCCCCTACAGTTCAAAGATATGGTGGGTGAACTGCAAAAGGCATGTACTTCCAAATTGACTTTGTTCATGTGTGCCAATCTAGTCTGTCTTAAGGCATTAAAATTGAAATAAACTGAAACAAACAAACAAAATAAATCACAGTATGCTTTGTCATTCAGCTAATTTTCTGTGCATCTCTTAATATTTGTATTTGTGGCTGCTGATTGTTCCAATTTACAAGTGACCCATGTGGGTACAAGATGGATGGATCTAACAGAATGTGGAGGGATAGTTTTGGCATGCGTTGTATTCAAATGCAAGTGACTTAGGAAGCCTTCCGCTAGCTGGGTCAAATATCAAACAAGAAGTAGTTGATATCAGTGCTCATGAAAGAAAAGTATAATGGGAGATAGCGCTTTGTGTTAAGGAATTATTGAATAGGCTTCCAAAGCTCAAGCTCATCATAGAGTAGCGATGGACAATAAATAGTGGTGTTAACCAGGAGATGGACATTCAGGAGGACTTCTTTGGCCCAACTAAAAACAAAGAAAAAGCTATATAATATATTTGTTTATATGCTGTAGTTTATAGTGCTTCTCTGCAATCATCTTTTCTTTGGTAATATGGAACACTTTCAAGCGTTAAAGCTTTTATATCACCTTGTCCAATGTTTTGCTTGATAAGTCTGTGTGTGTGTGTGTACATAGCTGTTATTATATGTAAGCATTATTAAACAATAAAAGACATCTTGTTATAACAATAAACTTTTCATGTAAAAACATGAAATAGTTTTTTTTTTAATTCCCTGGCAGCAGTGAGCTTCCATATTATAAAAGGCATTAGACTGACTTTTGTATTTATGCAGAACTATTCTTGTGATTTGGTCACCCAATAATTAATATCAGGTAACCAAATCACAATTGAGTGTTGATCGGGCATGCTCAGGCAGATTATTGTTTAAATTACAGCATCAATTTATTTGGTCATTTTTAAATGTAAAGTGTTATGTACAAAAAAAGTTTATTATCACTGTTTTTTACATCATATACAGTATACTGTAAATATTTATGTGCTTTTTTGTCACTTATTTATTTTAAATTAGTATTTTTTTGTAAAAAAAAAAAAAAACATAAGGAAACAAGTACAAACTTTAGTGCCATGGCACTTTTATCAGATTTAAATAAATAAATAAATACAAAAGGCATTAGACTGACTTTTGTATTTATGCAGAACTATTCTTGTGATTTGGTTACCCGATGCGTGCTTATTATCTTTTTTTTTTTTTTTATTTGACCACAAAATAGAATAATCAGAAAACAAACTATTACCAATTTTTTATGTTTAATTAGGGTTTGAAAATTAACATTGTATTATGTTTGCTTTTTGTTTTTATGTTGAAAATGATACACATTTCTAAAAAATTTTTTTTTGTTTGAGCACAACATTGGAAATTGAAAAAAAGTTATGTACCCCCCCCCCCTTTTTTTAAATAAATAAATAAAACTGCATTTTTGGAAATTAATAGTGTACATTTTCTTTTTTTGTCTTTACATGAGATACATGAATTATATGAGGAATTATATGAGGAACAGGTTTGCTACATCCAGTTACCTCCACTATATCCCATTCTGTCATCTGGATTTTTTAGTTAAAATGTAAAAAATATCATAAGACCAAGGTTGTATACCCGGTCAGGTGTTATGTCTTTCATTTTTGTCTTTCATATGAACCCCAGGGAATTATGATTCTCAATCTCTTTCCCACAGAACTGTAATGGTTAATGGTACAGACATAAATAGATTCAAATAGAAGAGTGAAACCTTAATGTTGGTGAGAAAGAACAACGTATAGACATGAGATTTACCCATCTAATTCTCCCTCTACTTCAGATAAGGAAGTTGTGCTGACACTGTATGTCATGAAAAACAAATGCTTCCTCACAGGTAGTCTCACTTCCATCTGACCACAGGAGTCTCAGTCACTATCTCACAGCAGAAATCTAATTAAAGTTTTCCAGTACTATAGTTGGAATTAAATGTTCAAAATAGTATATGACACATTAATGGTAAGAAGGCATAGTTATATTCAAACATAAATATAGAAGTTACACTATTCATATGTGACAGATAATAAAAATAGACAGATTACAAAAGTTATTAAAGATACAGCATTGTGTAATAAAAGACAGAAACTCAGGACTTTAATCAAATACATACTGTTCAAATCTCAGAATTTTTCTAATACAATATATTTTTGTGATTTATGTATTTGCTAACAAATCTGATTTATTTATTTGCTAACTGTCTCTTTAACAATATATAATAAAGGAAAACTTGCACACGTGGTCCATATATTGCTATGATCTGGTACATCCAGGCCATGGCCATTTGAACGCTACATGTTTTTTCATATCTTTAACATTGGTGACTGTATATCATTGTTCCCAACGAAATGATACTCTTTAGAATCATTTAGAACAGAATCATATGGGCCCGATAGCAATAAACATTCCATAAAAAGTGCTTCCACTTGGGGTGGGTTTGGCTAATTGCTAGAAAACCTAATCTAGCATTTTGCTGAGAGTGGGATGCATGAAGCAGTCTGAGGGGATGACTGATATTTTACATCTGTCAGTTCACTAATTTCATTTCTGAAGACTGTACAGTATGTCACTGGTTCACAGGGGACTTGTCATGGGATTTTATTTTCCAAATGTAAAGGGTGACAAATCTCAAACAGATGACAATAGATTTGATTTTGATTTTTAGAGAAAGCAAAAGGTGGATAAACTCTTTAGTACTGCCCTTTGATAATTTGTTTGCAGTGATGTTATGATGCAGTCTTGTGTTAGCAGTTCATCTGCCAATTTCTCATACACTATCAAAAAGTATAAGCACCAAACTATTCACTACACACTTCTAACTCATTAGTCCAGAATGTCTTTGCTGTAGCAGTAAAATTTCTCTTCAACTAGGGCTCAAAACCTGTATGACAGTTTTGCATAAAGAGATCTGTGTGAAAACAATTTGCCAAGGTTGGAGTTTAAATGCTTCAGTGTCCTGCACATGCCAACACCACTGAACACCTTTGGGATGAACTGGAATGTTGATTGTACCCAAGACCTCCTTGCCCAATATCAGTGACTAACCACTTGTGGCTGAATGAACAAATTCTGACAGCCAAGCTAAAAAAAACTAGCGAAAAGCCATGATAGAATCAGTGAGGCTCTTATAACAACAAGAAGGTAAAACATGGGATATTTGAAAAACATGTGTACATTATTTTTAAATAATTGATTAGACATTTATTTCAGCTTTAACAGTTACTCAAAATTTTCCTCATGCAAGTGGCTTCTCTCATATGAAGGATTTATGTTGTATGCAGTAGATGGAAAATTAGTGGGATTTACTCCCAAAGAGTTACAGAAAGTACACCATGAGTTCCCAATATTGAACTTTTTCACAATATTAAAATTTTCTGAGATAAAGAATTTTGGGTTTTCATTAGGTGTAAGCCAAAATCTTGAAATATATCAGTCTGTTTGTAATGAATCTATATCATATATAAGTTTCACTTTTTGGACTGAAAAATAAATAAACTTTTCTAATGATATTCTAATTTAATGGTATTGCACCTATAATTTCAGGTAAATTTCATATCAACCAAAAAGTAAATAAATCACTATTGTTTTTTGATAAATAAATATACTTTATTCTGTAATATACCCTCCTAAATCATTAATTGCCAAAATGCTCTAGTGAATGTTTCAGTATTTTATTGAAAATAAACATTTAATCCATTATATTGTCAATTGTGTTATGGACAAATGTTGTGTTTAAAACATGCATAAAGTACTGCACATTTGATAAATCATTTGTATGAAAGGTTTTTAATATATTCAAACCCTGCTTTTTCTGTTTAACTGGTTTGGAAATATGAATTTTGAACCTTGCAGTGGGCATTATGTGGGCATTAGTATATTTGTGTGCTATCATAAATCCACACAATGCTTAATCATGCTTAACATCATGCTTAAGTAAGACTTCCCTTTCCAGAGATACCCCTCATCTTTTTTGTTACAGCTTAGTCAACAATTAAAAGTTTTACACAAAAACCACACATAACACATAACAGACAAATTAACTTTATATCAATTTAAATGTCAACACAGTTGACAGGACACATTAGCAGAACAAGAGAAAACCTCCTTTAAGAATAATAAAACACTCCTTTAATGAATTTAAATGAGTAGATTAAAAAACATAAATGGTCAACAATTTGTTGAAACTCAAACATAGAAAACTTTTTAAAGATTTTAAATCCATAGTATCTGTGGTGTCTCTTTAAGAGACAGATAGTGTAGATGTGTGTCTGATTGGTGCCTGTGTAGTCCAGATGTGTGTTTTATCTGTGCTTCTCCAGTCAGTGATGTGTCTCTAATCCAGATGAGTCTCTGTAGTATCTGTCTATTATATTACTGAATAAAGTTTATAAAATTTTTTATTCCTAGTTCTTTTGTGTTCTCTTGACTTTCTTCCTTTCACTAATTCTAGTTTTTTCATCGTTTGTTATTTCATAACAAGATCTATTATTAAGGGTATTTTCTGTTCAGTAAATCTGTTCCTTGTAATCTGAGGCTGTGGATCAACTTCAGGACTCTGGGTGGAGTAACCTGGTTCTCTATCCCTTTATTTCTCTCTCTACTCTGGCGTTGGGCTCTTCTCCAATATTCTTCTTTCCTTCGCTTCTTCTTTTCACTCAAATCTTTCACTGTCTTCATATTCATATTCATATCTTTTTTTTGCGTTTATGTCACTTCTTTCTGTGTTTCTGTAAATATGCAGCTCTTCTTTCAGGATCAGAATCACACCAAGCCCTGTATTGGCGCTCATTCTCAGCAGCAGAAAAATCCATTTCTATATTTTAGGGAGCTAAAACACAATTCACTATCAATACTCCATGAAATTATTGTGATGTATAATGTGAAACAGCTGGCTTTATGCTTTTTAATGAAAAGCATGTTTTTTAGTTAATTAGTATTTAATTACTGTCATTTCTGTGTAGTAAAAATTGTTCATAGATGTTTTTAATGACAGCACTCAATGTGAGCATAAGTTAAGACAATGAAATGCCAATATTGTCAACTGTGAAAATCTCTGTCAACTGTCCTATAGCAAAATTTTGTTGCTCAGAATGAGCTTTTGAAACTGAATTGAGCTGTCTCATTAGAAACTCGACTTTGTGTTTTCTATTTCTCCTAAAGATGACTTAGGAGAAACAAAGAGATAACTGAGACAAAACCCAAGACATACTTGAGAAATATTTGAGAAATGAGATGTACAGAACTGAGAAACAACTGCATTTGAAGGAGAAGCAAATGAGCCATATGTAAGACCATAATGAGATTAAAGCCAGATATAAATGAGATGCATGAAACACAAATGAGAAATATTATAATTTTATTGAACATATCAAAAATCCTCAATTAACTGTCACGAGCTATCGTAGGGTAAGCACAGAAGCCTTAGCAGTTAGCCCGTGTAGCGTGGATGGTAAACCCAAATGCGGAAGCAACGCGAGTAGGCAGGATAACCACGCAATTTATCTAAGAACTCTCTTACACGAAGAGCTAGTCACCATTGGTGAAGTGATGAATGGTTTGAGCTGGGAGGTGTGAAATACCGGATGGATCCGGAGCGGCGCAGGCAGCTGGAGCCGGTAGGTGACAGGATTGATACGGAGGGTGATGCGGTATGGACCGATGAACCTGGGTGATAGCTTTTTGGATTCCGTGTGAAGGTGAAGGTTTCTGGTTGAAAGCCATACTTTGTCACCTACATTGTACAATCGTCCCGGCGGGTGTCGACGGCGATGTAGAGTGGCGTAGCGGTTGTTGGCCTGTTGGATGGCGGCGTTTGCTTGGTTCCACAGCCGTCGACACCGGCGAACCAACTGTTGGGCTGACGGCACCTCAACCTCCGGTTCCTGATGATCGAACATCGAAGATTGGAAACCGTGGCATACCTCAAATGGACTGAGATTGGTGGCTGAAGAGACATGGAGATTGTGAGATAACTCAGCCCATAGGAGGTAGCGGGTCCAGGAGCGCTGGCGATCGGCAACAAAGCATCTCAGGTAGCGCTCCAGTTGTCGGTTGGTCCGCTCCGTCTGACCGTTAGTCTGGGGATGATAACCAGAGGATAGACTACAGGTGGAATTGATCAGAGAACCGGTCGACGATGGTTAAGATGGTGTTTTTCTCTTCGGAGGCGGGCAGGCCCGTGATGAAGTCGACGGCAATGTGCGTCCAGGGCCGATGGGGAACGGGGAGTGGTTGGAGTTCCCCCGGGGTCGGTTGGTTGGTATTCTTGGACCTGGCGCACACTGGGCATGCCTGGACGTACTCTTTGACGTCACTCGCCATAGATGGCCACCAGAAGGCACGTCTGATGAATTGGAGGGTGCGGTTGGCGCCGGGGTGTCCGGATAATGGCGAGGAATCACCCCATCGCAACACCTTGGTCCTTACAGTGTTCGGCACGTAGAGTCGCCCAGGCGGCACACCTGCCGGTGCGGTCTCCATCGCCTGTGCACGGCGAACCCTCGTTTCCAGTTCCCAGTGAAGTGGTGCAATGATCTTGGTGGGTGTGATGACAGGCGCAGGGTCCGCCCGGGGAACGTCCTCTTCGTGTTGTTGGGAGAGGGCGTCAGCTTTGGTGTTCTTGGACCCTGGGCGGTAGGATAGGTGGAAGTTGTAATGTTCGAAAAATAGTGCCCACCGCGCCTGTCTTGGGTTGAGCTGTTTTAAGTTGCGGATGGTGATCAGGTTCTGATGGTCGGTCCAGACGATGAACGGCTCTCTGGCGCCCTGGAGCCAGTGTCGCCATTCTTCCAAAGCCCACTTTATGGCCAGCAGCTCGCAGTCCCCTACCCCGTATCGCTGCTGAGTGGGGTCAAATTTTTTGGAAAAGAAACTACAGGGATGTAGCCTCTGGTCTGGACCTCGTTGAGAGAGAACAGCCCCGGCGCCCACATCTGAAGCGTCCACCTCCACAACAAATGGTTTACTTGCGTCTGGGTGCAGTAGAATTGGGGCGTTGGTGAACCGGTGGCATAGGTCATGAAAGGCGGTGATGGCGGCAGGGTTGAGGCTGAAGTGATGAGAAGAGGGTCGAGTCAGAGCGGTTAAAGGGGCGGCAACCGTACTGTAGTCCCGGATAAAGCGACGATAGAAGTTCGCAAACCCGAGAAACCGTTGAAGTTGCTTGAGGGTCTTGGGTAGGGGCCAGTGACGCACAACTTCCAGTTTCTGCGGGTCCATGGCCACACCCTGGGGCGAGATGACAAAACCCAGGAACGTGGTGGAGCGCTCGTGAAAGGCGCATTTTTCCAACTTACAGTACAGTTGGTGGGCGAGTAATCTCTTAAGGACCGCTCTGACATGCTGGGTATGTTCCTCGGCGGTGCGTGAATAAATACGTATATCGTCTAGGTAAACGAACACCTACCGCCCTAGCATGTCCCTAAGGACATCATTGATGAACTGTTGGAAGGCGGCGGGTGCGTTGCAGAGTCCGAATGGGATGACCAAGCTCTCGTAGTGTCCAGTAGGGGTGATGAAAGTCGTCTTCCACTCATCGCCCTCTCTGATGCGCACCAAGTTGTAGGCGCTCAGGAGGTCCAACTTTGTGAAAATGGTGGCACCAGAGAGGGCGTCCAGGGCTGAGTTGGTAAGAGACAAAGGGTGTCTGTTCTTAATGGTGATGTTATTAAACCCCCGATAATCGACACAGGGACGTAAGTCGCCCCCTTTCTTCTTCACAAAGAAGAACCCCGCGGCGGCAGGCGAGGAGGAGGGCCGGATGGTGCCGTGGCGAAGGGCGTCAGAAACATATCTCTCCATCGCCTGCGTCTCATCGGCGGAGAGGGAATAAAGATGGCCGCGGGGGGGGGGACCGAGCCCGGCTGAAGTTCAATTGTCAGGTCATAGGGGCGATGAGGAGGAAGGTGTGTGGCTCGTCTCTTGCAGAATACTTCAGCCAGGTCTCGCTAGATGACAGGGATGGCATTGGTGTTGACATCGGGTGCCTCGGACTCCCTAGAACACGTCCCAGCCGGGCCCCGCAGGCAGAGTTCGGTGCAGGTCGGCCCCCACTGCAGGATCCATCATCCACCATCGACAGATGTGATACGAACGGGCTGGGATAACGCCTCAAGTTCCACTCCTAGTTCTTTGGCAAACGAAGAGTCAATAAAGTTACCTGCGGCACCGGAATCGATGAACGCAGTACTTCCGATCCGTTTGTGGCTAAACCAGAGGTGTACTTGGACCGTGAGACGGGAATTATTGGGTGTCGTGACCGAGAGGTGGAGGGGGCCCGGTGAACTGCCCCGGGCGAAGTGGACAGAGGGCCCTGTGGTGCGCCGCTGACCCACAGTAGGCGCAAAGCCCTTTTCTGAAGCGTCGTTCCCGTTCTGCAGCGGCCAAGGAGGCGCGTCCTAGTTGCATGTGTTCCCCAGCTCCGGTGTTAACCACGGCGGGAGGTGAAGGTCCGACGGGTGCCATGGCGGTGGTGGTGAAAGAGGGACGAATCTCAGGAACCGGGGCGTGAGGGTATGAAGGTGATGTAGTGGGTGGCAGGGTCCGGAGGGCTGGCCTCGGACGAGAGAACAGGCGCTGGTCAATGCGAAGGGCGAACTGAATCAGTCCTTCCAGCGTGGCAGGAATCTCTCGCCCGGCGAGTTCATCTTTAATCCGTGAGGCCAGTCCCTCATAGTAGGCCGTCCGGAGGGCGGCGTCTCCCCAGGTGGTCTGCACGGCTAGAGTACGAAAGTCCGCTGTGTAGCGGCTCACGGACGACCCTCCCTGCCGCAGATGATATAATTTGGTGTCGGTCTCCACCTCAGCAGCAGGATGTTCAAATGTTAGTTTCAGTTGATGGGTGAACTCTCCATATGAGTAGGCCGTGTCTGAATCTGATCTGAGGACCGCCGTGGCCCACTCAGCTGCCTGCCCGAATAGCAACGAAACGAGAAGCGCAACACGCAGTCGGTCTGTGGAGTATTTGGTGGAATTAAACTCAAACACAAGATCCAATGCGGTTAGAAAGACACTGCACTTCCCATCTGTACCATCCCACTTATCCGGTAGAGCTATGAAAACATCAGAAGGGGGGTGGGGTGGCGGTGCCGCAGCCACTGCGATGGGCGTGGCAACAACCGAGTGAGCAGCCGCCCCACGGAGGGTCGCGTTCTCCTGCCGTAGCTCTGCCACCTCGCGGTGCAAAGCCGCGACGTCTTGGAGGTCCTTTTGGAGAGACACAACTTCTCCACGGAGCTTATTGATCAGCTCGGCATGCTGGTCAACCACATCACAGAGGCGAGCAAACTCCGCTGGGTTTACTGCTTTTGGCTCAGTCATTCTGTCACGAGCTATTGTAGGGTAAGCACAGAAGCCTTAGCAGTTAGCTCGTGTAGCGTGGATGGTAAACCCAAACGCGGAAGCAACGCGAGTAGGCAGGATAACCACGCAATTTATCTAAGAACTCTCTTACATGAAGAGCTAGGATCTACACAAATAAATCCGCGTTCTAGCAACACACACTCAATCAAAGAAGCAACCCAAATAGGTGAGTACTCACAGAATAGTCGGCGAAGCGTCAGACAAGGCATGGGCGAACTCAATGACTGAGCAATGTGAAGCGCCATTTTGTCTCCTTTTATGCTTCCTGAAAACCCGACCGTATTACTTCTTTTTCACCGACTACATCAGTCTTCTCTTGTGGTGGAAGTCCAACAGGTTTGTCCAAAATAAACCTATACACCATTCAGCTACTCCATTTCCATATCTGTGGCACATTTGAGACGATTGAGAAAACGGCTAAAATCTCATTCAAGTCTCAACGACGGCTAATTTCTGCATATGTTCAAGTTCAAGTAGGCTTTATTTTGACTTCAACCAAATACAGTTAGTACACAGTGAAACGAAACAACGTTCATCCCGGACCAAGGTGCTACATGCAACATAAATTTACAAAATAAGGTAACAGAAAAACTAACTAGCTAAATTTAGATAGGATAAAGTTTACATGCAAATGTGCAACAAGAGCGACAAAGTGACAGTGCAACAAAACACAACATAACATAATACTCTGTGGTGTTGAGGTGATGAGTTGAGGTAGTGCAGAAACAGTAAACGGTCCTTAAAGTAGCAGCAAGAATTTAAAAAGTTGGTGCAGAAAGTAATCCAATAATAAATATTGTGCAAAAGAGCATTTACAGGTTGGTAGTGTAGATCAGTATGTCTGCACTTGTGTTGATAAGTCAGTCCAGTCTCAATGTTTTTGAGGTAGTTGAATTAAGCTGAGCGATAATGTGTGTGTGTGTGTGTGTGTGTGTGTGTGTGTGTGTGTGTGTGTGTGTGTGTGTATTATTAGTCTAGTTCCTTTTTGTTGAGGAGACGGACGGCTTGTGAAAAAAAGCTGTTGCACAGTCTGGATGTGTGTGCCCGAATGCTTCGGTACATTTTTCCAGATGGCAGGAGAGTGAAGACTGTGTGAGATGGGTGTGTCCGATCAGCCATAATGCTGGTGGCCTTGCGGATGCAATGTGTGGTGTAGATGTATGTCCTCAATAGAGGGAAGAGAGACCCTGATGATCTTCTCTGCTGTCCTGACTATCCACTGTAGGGTCATGCGGTCCGATATGGCACAGTTCCAAAATCAGACAGTGATGCAGTCACTCAGGATGCTCTCGAAAGTCCCTATATAGAAGTGGTCAGGATCGGTGGTGGAAGCTGGGCCTTCCTCAGCCTTCTCAGGAAGAAGAGACGCTGTTGGGCTTTCTTGTACAGGGAGCTGATATTGTGGGACCAGGTGAGGTCCTTCTCCAGGTGGACACATAGGAATTTGGTGCTTTCAATGACCTCTACAGAGAATCCGTTGATCCTCAGTGGAGAATGGTTGCTTCGTGTCCTCCTAAAGTCAACAACCATCTCCTTAGTCTTGCCAACATTCAGAGACAGGGTGTTATCTTTACACCAGCCCGTAAGCCTCTGTACTTCCTCTCTATACACTGACTCGTCGTTCTTGCTAATGAGACCCACCATGGTTGTGTCATCAGCAACCTTGATGATGTGATTCGAACTGTGTGTTGCTACACAGTCGTGAGTCAGCAGAGTGAACAGCAGGGGACTGAGCACATAGCCTTGGGGGGCCCCAGTACTCAGTGTGGTGGTGTTGGAGGTGCAGTCCCTACTGAGGCCTTCCTGTCAGAAAGTCCAGGATCCAGTTACAGAGGGAGGTGTTCAGGCCCAACAGGCTCAACTTCCCGATCAGTCGTTGGGGGATGATAGTGTTGAATGCTGAGCCAAAATCTATGTACAGCATTTGAACATATGTGTCTTTATTGTCCAAGTGTGTGAGGGCAAGATGGAGTGTATTGGAGATGGCGTCGTCCTTTGAATGGTTAGGATGGTTAGTCTCTTTATGTGTCTCATGACAAGCTGCTCGAAGCACTTCATGATGGTGGGCGTAAGTGCAACAGGACGGTAGACATTGAGACAGGACACAGAAGACTTCTTTGGCACGGGGACAATGGTGGTGGCCTTGTAGCATGTGGGAACGATGGCGCTGCTCAGAGAGATGTTGAAGATGTCGGTGAGTACATCTGCCAGCTGTTCTGCATATTCTCTGAGCACTCTGCCTGGGATGTTGTCTGGTCCAGCAACTTTACGTGGGCTGACTCTGCGTAGAGTTTTCTTCCCATCAGCTGTAGTGAGACACAGCACCTGGTTGTTCGGAGGAGGGGTGGTCTTCCTTGCCGTCACGTCATTCTGCCTGTCGAACCGAGTGTAGAAGTTGTTCAGTACATCTGGAAGGGAGCCGTTACCGTCACAGGCAGGTGATGTCATCCTGTAGTGGGTGATGGCTTGTGTCACACATGCGCTGTGTGTCACCATTGTCTCTGAAGTGGTTGTGGATTCTCTGGGCATGTATGTGCTTTGCCTCTCTGATGGCCCGAGAAAGTTTGGCCCTTGCTCTTCTAAGGGCCACCTTGTCCCAAGCTCTGAAGGCAGAGTCTCGGGATCTCAGAAGTGCATTCACTTCCGCAGTAATCCACAGCTTCTGGGTGGGTTGTGAAATGATGCTCTTGGAGACAGTGATGTCATCGGTGCACTTGTAGTTGACATAGTTGACATTTCGGCCATTTTAGGGTGTAATCCTAACTGCAGACCTCAAACTATTCTCCACTTAACCTTTATCAACTCATGTTTTTATTAACTTTCCCTGCATATTGGTAACTATAATATCTAAAATTTCTCTACATATTGGTAACTATAACATCCATAGCTAGTTTACAAGAACTAACACAGTTGACGATTAAATAATCCTATCTATGTACACACAATAATATTGATAAAATATAAAAGGAGAGGAGTAGAAACTTACCACACTGTCTTCAAATCTCCCTCTTAAAAAGGAAGTGACATCACATGATATTGGCGTGTGACTTTGGAGCAAACCATAAGCCATATACAGTATATAGTATACAGTATACAGTATGTGTATATATATATATATATATATATATATATTATATATATATATATATTATACACACACACACACACACACACACACACACACACACATACATACAGTCACACCTTGGTTTGCAAACATAAATTGTTCCAGAAACATGCTTGTAATCCAAGGCACTCATGTATCAAAGCAAACACCCATAAGAAATAATGGTAACTCATATGATTTGTTCCACAACCCAAAAATATTAATAGAAAAAGGTATTAATATTAAGTAAAAATAAAACAAATCAACCTGCACTATTGTGTAGGATGACTTTCACACACACACACACACACACACACACACACACACACACACACACACACACACACACACACACACTAATGGGATCACTGTTCTCTGACAGAGAGTCACTTGGATCATGGGAATATTTTTCTTGCAATGTGCAACTTTAACAAGGAACCTCATTAATGACACTTGCTTTCTCCTCCTTTTGAGGATTTTGTGGAAATGTGACATTGCATTGTTATTAAATAGATTCATTGCTCGCGCTGCTACAGGCTTTTAAAACCTTATTCTTCATAGGGCCATTGCAGTACAGTTACTAAAAAAACATTCACTACACTTGGACACAAAATAAGAGCATGTTTATTTTTTGTGTGCACACACGTGGTCACAATGTTATAGTAAACAGTACACGCATGCATGGATGTTGACTAAATGAGTGACGCACAAGCACTGAGACCATACATGGGAAACAGTTACCCACAATCCAGCAGCACTTGTGATCACAAGATGTTTGGCAGACAAAGCATATAGGTACTTCTCATATTTCAAGAGTTAAAATATATTAAAAATGTTTACTCATCTTGCAAAGCACTCATAGACCAAGTTACTCACAATCCAAGGCTTTATATATATACTGTAATAAATTATATATATATATATATATGCACTATATTGCCACAAGTATTCTCTCGCCTGCCTTCAAATGCATATGAACTTGAGTGACATCTATGATGTTGGCCCACCCTTAGTCTTTTCACAAGGTTGAGGAGTGTGTTTGAGCCTTCTTCCAGAAGCACATTTGTGTGGTCAGACACTGACATTAGACGAGAAGGCCTGGCTCGCAGTCTCCTCCCTAATTCAATCCAAAGGTGTTGAGGTCAGGTCTCTGTGCAGGACAGTCAACCTCTTCCAAACCAAATTCGCTCATTCATGTCTTTGTGCACTGATGTGCAGTCATGTACAGGAAGGGGCCATCTCCAAAGTGTTTCCACAATTTTGGGGGCATGAAATTGTACAAAATGTCTTGGTATGAAGACATGATGAATTGGCATTAAGAGTTCCTTTCACTGGAACTAAGGGGCCAAGCCCAACTCCTGAAAAACAACCCCACACCAGTTCCAACATGACTGTGCAGTGCACATCATATTAAACCCTTTGGATATGCATATGCATTTGAAGGCAGACAGTCAAAAACTTTTGACAATATAGTGTGTGTATATATACACACACACAACGCATTTAAAAAATGCATTTAATTTGATCATCTTCTTGGACATGATGGCACACACTAGAAGTTCCTGTTTCAAACTGACTGACTCTATTTACTGTCTGAATTTAGGGAGTCACAACACTTTCATATTCACACTGAAGTTTAGATCAAGCAGATGCTCTGTGGGTGCTCCAAAGCCATCTGTTGCTACAATCCAGTCATATATCTCATCATCCTATCTTCATTTTATGTTGCACATAGTATCATATGTTTTTCATACATAGTGTATATAGAGATATGAAAATATGCATATCAACTGAGGTGAACTAGTCTAACTTTGTAAAATGTGCAGTGGGGCTGGGTTGTGAATTGTAAATTTTTTAGTGCATGAGTCAGCAGATTTAGAATTGTCCATATTCTCATCTATTTTTTAAAACTAAACTATTTTTCTGTCATTACTCATGTGCATCATACCTCACTCTCTTTCTTTGGTGAGACATGCCAGATGATGCATCACTGACACTGCTGATAAATTAGCACCATCTTTTGGTGTATGAAGGGACAGCATGCTTTAATGCATGAGTTGAAAGTTCTGCATCGAGCAGGTCCTTATTCATTTTGTAGTGGAAAATAAGTCTCTTTTACTTTTGTGCTACTGGTGGCTTTGTTTAATCACTATTCTCCTAATCTTTCATCCCTCTTGTATCAGCTACAGTACCATGGGAAGAACAAAATCACAAAGATCATAATGGACTTTTTTCATGTCACAGCTGTTTTGCATAAAGATGATGGTTTACAGTTTCAATTCTCTGAGGTCTTAACATGCTCAAAATATCATGAAAATCAGCACACAGGTTGGAATCTGCTGCCATTAAGATAGCAGAGAGGCTGGGCTCTGAGCGTGGCACAAGATTTGGCTACACAAGATTTGGCTATATAGCTCATACTGTACACACTTGCACGTACAGTATACATTCAAAACCCACTTACAGATTCTCATTAAGCTGAACAACTTTTACATAGCATGCCATAGATTCTACTCCACGGGACGTGAATTATTTTGGGTTGTTTGCAAAATGCACCCAATGGAATTTGATATGCTCCTCCTAAGGAATATGATCCCAACCAAACTAAGCCAATATGATCTCAAGATTTTTGATATCTCAAATGGTTCAACCATAGCAATGCCTTAAACATATGCCAAAAAGTGGGTCATAACATTCTGAAAGACATCATATTGAGTGACATCACATTAAGTGACATCTAGGATTGGGTACCCACACCCAGTGCCAATATGGCAACAGTACCAATAAATTCTGTATGTACTAGAACTAAATCAAAACGCAGATTTCGGGCCCCTTACTTCGGTGCCACTGCATGTGAAAAATTATTTCCCAACTGAAAAAATGCATGTGAACACAAGTCAGTAAGCACTAATGATATAAATCCAACTATGTAATCTTTGTATTAGCGTGAGTGTCTATGTTGTTTTCACATTTCGACTTAAAAGCACAACTGAGGAATTTATGGTTTGTATCAGCTTATGTGTACTTTAAGTATGTTGCTTATTTTTTCAACAAAAAGCCATTCTTTAATGTTATCCACCATTTTTTATGGCTCTTTTTTAAAAGCATTGGTTCAGATGCCATTTAGGCACCAGTACTGTTTTAAAAAGTATCAATTTGGCCTCGGTATTGAAAAAAAAACCAATACCCAACCCAAGTGACATCAGTGTGCCACTTTTCCCCCGCATCTGTACGGTTTTGGTGATCTTAACATGCTCAAAAAACACACAGGTTTTGTGGTGGTTGCAGGTGTTTGGGCACGATCATCTTGCTTTACAACCATATTTGAACTTAATTTTCACAGCAGATGCCAAAAAGAAAGTTAAAATTAGGCTTACAAGAAACTATCCCCATCAACATTTGAGTCGCATGCACTATGTTACAAGACGCACCGTCAAAAACTTCATCAGACAGCGAGCCCTCACCTCCGCCAAGGAGGTCAAGGTCATGGTGTCTGAGCTCGACAGCCCCGCCCTGCTGGGTCATGCCAGCATGGTCCTGGACTACACTACACGCCGCACCTACTGATGCACCATGGGCCCTTGGTGTCCAGTCTGACTCTTTCTGTTTCTTTTAATATTTCCTGAACTCTATATTTTTCTAGTGTGTTTGGGATCAAACCGTTCAGAAAGAACTCCAGAATCATGATAGAAGAAGTATGCAAATTTCATGTGTCCCAAGACAACAAAATGTAATTCCTTCTTATTGGCTGTTAGGAGAGGGGGCTATTGAGGGGGCTAGTGAGGCTACTTCACAAAAAAAAATGTTTTTGTTTTTCCAATAATGTTAGAAAACCAAAAATGTAGTAAAATTGTTAAAAGAAAGTACAAGTCAAGCATATTTGTACTTCCTGGAGGTTTAACTGTTTCAAAATTACACTTTTGTATCTAACCGTTTCAAAAGAAAATTCAGGAAATATGTATAAAAAATATCTAATAAATAAAAATGACCAGATTGTCCCAGATAAGCAAACCGAGGCAAGATAAAACTACCTTAGATGGCTATAGAAAGAAGCCTTGAGAAGAGCCAGACTCAACAAGGAACCCTTCCTCATTTGGGTAATGGGATCATGTCAGTTTTTAAGGTAGGCAAAGTAATTTATTTTAATATTTTCACACTATGCCTAGGTCTCTTACACAGACTCTTTGCTGTGTTTATAAACCTACATAGGATAGGATTATTTGTTTAAAATACTAAATTGATGCCCCACAGAAAGGATCAGTGGTAAGAACAAATATATCTACAGGGAATATAGGTTTCTTTCTTCAGATAAAGCATACACTATTCTCTTCTCTAGACTATGCTCTATCTTTTTAGTTTTAATGCTCTCCCTAGATGTAGTTTTATAGCCATTTTACTGTATGTAGGTGACAGGACATTATCACACAGTCTTTTCTCTTCTATATTACCGAGTGCACTGCACCCTTTTACATGTCAGATTTACAGTACATGTCCTATTTATATCCTGTAAAGACGGCCACAACTCTACAAAGACACACATATCAAATTAATTCATTAAACTGTGTATAAGGTTAAACATTAAAAGCTAAAGAAGTCATATTACAATGAAGACATAAATCACTGTACTTTAAACTTTGATACCCTAGTAGATTTAAAGGCAAGTGCTTTTGTGCTTTAACTAATGTGGAAATTTGAAGGAAGGTGGAAAACGATGGACTTCTAATAATTTACCTAGGATCTTGAATTATAAGTACTTGATTTATGCACTTTCTTCACCACTGATGTTAACATGTAATTTTACTCAATTTTACAAAGTTTGCTGCTTCAGTGTTTTGAGCGCTTATCACCAAACTGTTCTTAGATGGCTGGAAGAAGTTGCTCTCTGAGGATATTTTTGTCTCATTTTTCATTCACGGCTGTGTTCTTAGGCAAAATTGTGTACATTCTTGTGTGGGGTTGTTTCTCAGCCAAGGGAGTAGGTTTACTTACAATTTTATGGGAGCAGATCAGTCTCAATATTAATTCATGCAAAAGACACGATGCACACATGCGTATCCCAATTCACATGCGTGAAACCGAATTCACGTGCACACACAAAAAAAATATTCACAAAAAAAAAAAAAACACTCACAGGCACAAAATAAAAATATATATTCATAATATATGTTTCACAAATGCAAAACACAATTCACAGATGTACAACTGTGTAAAAAAATGTAATGTTTAAAATTCACGAGTGTATCATGGGCTGTGAATGTGCTAATCGTTTTTCCTGTACGAATTAGATATGGACGAATCCGGATTCATCCGGGTTAAATAACCCCAATCCTTCATATGACTCATGAGACACAAATCCTTCTGTTCATTTACTCGGATTTACTTTCAATAATTCAAATTATCAGAGATACTGGGATAAGAGTATTTATGGGATATTTGTATTTCTGTATAAAGACTAATGTCTACAATACAAATCAAAATAGAGTTTTTGAAAATTGTAAACATTTTGAAAGTGACTTTAGCTTCAAATAAAGGTTGTATCAGTTATATCAAGAGGTGGCGACAAGGGGTTGCTAAAATGTACTTAATTAATTAATTAATTAATTAATTAATCAATTCATTCATTCAAAAGATAAGAGTTAAAAATGTTGATTTATCCAGTAATGCAATAAGTAAAGCCTTGAGTCTTGTGGGAGAATTATGTTTATTGTAAAGAATCGAAAACCATGGCTCTCAATTTATCCATTCATGCAGCTTAGAGTGAAATATCAATAATTATAAAAGACTGTTTCAACAGGTGACCAGAGTTAATTGATAATATAAAATAACACCAGCATTACATGGCAGCTGGCAAAACTTGTCAGAGTACAGCATTTTACTGTAGTCTTTAAAAATATATATATATATAATATAATATATTATATCTGATCCAAGTATGAGGTTTCTTAGATTTGAAAGGGCTGTCACGACATCTTCTAGAATATGTATCATTTCATCTAGGGCACTAATAACCACTAGCTCCTGACTGCAAATAACCTGTAGGTAGTCAATGTTCAGTGGTTATCTCTCCAAGACATGAACCAAACGATCATGAAATCGTTGAAGAATGTATTGATGGAGAAATCCCTAAATTATTAAAAAAGAAAATGTGTATTTTAGTGTACAGACAGTAAGGTATACAGTGTATAAGTATACAGTGTATCTTGTTCAAACCACATTGTTTCAACATAGTTGCTACGTGAAGTACAACATGCTATATGTATTTATTGCTGTAACTGTAAGTTCAAACGGACCTACCAAACACCAGTTTAGACAGTCATAATGAATGAGCAATTCACCACACTCAAATTGTAAAGGCAATAGTCAGTTGCATGATATTTTTACTGTGCTGAGTGATTGCATTGTTTTATTTGAAAATGAAAAACTGGGATTGAGGGTGAAGTGTTTATAAATATGATAATGACTTAGACGTGCATCCTATTCTTGGTTCGCCATGTTGGTTTGAGTAGGTAAAGCTTAATTTCCGTTGTAATTAACTCAGATTGACCAAAATGTGCGCAAAGCTGAGCTACTAGCTGTGCTGCGCTCCTGGAGGGCTGTGGTTGGTTGAATGGTGAGGTCATATCTGATTGGCTAGAGTATAAGGGACCAATGTTAATGCCAGCAAAGTCTCAAAAATACACACACACAAATCCAGGGCGATTCGTAGAGGAAAAACGGTTTGCACATTTAGAGCCCATGATACACTTGTGAATTTTAAACATGCAATTTTTTTTTACACTGTTATACATCGGTGAATTGTGTTTTGCATTTGTGAAACGTATATTATGAATACAAAAAAAAAAAACACAAAATAAATAAATAAACATATCCCATATTTAATATATAATATATATATATATATATATATATATATATATATATATATATATATACACACATAATATATATATACATATATATATTATATATATATATATATATATATATATATATATATATATATATATATAATATATATATTTTTTTAATTATTAATTAATTAATTAATTAATTTTCGTGCACGTGGATTGGGTTTCATGCATGTGAATTGGGAGCATCGTGTCTTTTGCGTGAATTATTATTGAGACTGATCTGCTCCCATAAAATTGTAAGTAAACCTACTCCCTTGGCTGAGAAACAACCCCACACAAGAATGGTGTTAGGATGCATTACTGTTGGCATGACACAGGACTACTGGTAGCACTCACTTTCATAATTTTCAAAAAGGGCAACAAAGAAGCCACGTCGCTCCAGGAAAAAACATCAGGGACAGACTGATATTCTGCAAAAGGTACAGGGATTGGACTGCTGAACTTAAGGGAGCTATAATAGTAATATTACTCTAGTATATTGCTCTAGTGATACTGTAATGGCAGCAAACTAGAATATAAAATTATTTGTGTTTGTATTGTTTTGTGTCATTTACTTTAAATAAACACATGGTCCATCAAGTGTTTTTTTTTTTTGTATATATATATAAAATTTTAAAATATAACCAGTTCAAAGGATTGGGTATGTAGACAACAGGTGTTTAAAAATATTCCATAGAAATCCTGAACAATTAATGTAGCATATAGGCTTAGGTTTATTGCAAAGAAGAAGACAAACAGAGCCTGTTATATTATGTAAAGCACAACAACTCCATTATAAGAAGCAGTAATCATTTGTCAGTTTTTATGAACATTATTAAAAATAACCTTCAGTTGCTCATAACCACTAACAAATTCACCTCAATGGAACATATAAAGTTAGTGGCAAAGATGAAAAATACATCTCCTTCTCATCCGTCAGAATAATTTTCTATTTCATTTTATTTGATTTTATTTTTAAAACTTTATTCACAGTGAGAATTCCATGAGTATTATGAGTTTTAAACAGTCTGTATTTGGTGTTTAAATACCAGTGGTGCTGATGGCATAATACCTTGCTAAATCTATCCAAATAACTAGATTGTGTAACAAGCAAGAATTTACATGTTTATGTGCAAAAGAAACTGTGATCATTAGTGCTGAAACTTCACAGGCCTTCTCCTCTCCACCATGCCTAATTACACCAGCCAGTGACCTCTTACTTATGTTTACTGTCATATATATGCTTTCTGCATAGAGTTCATCAAGTAGAAAGAAATTGACCAACAGTTTATAATGCATGGATCTAGTTTGCACATACATGCTCAACATGTCAGGACAGTAAATGGAGGAACAGAGCTTAAGGGCAAAGCATGCCTTATGTTACTGATTACTTGGAGAGTGCAAAGATGATGACTGCCGGAGTTTTTCTCCTGTTTCTGTAGTTACCTAGCCTGTACCTGCCTTATGTAGCACTGCTCTGCCCTCCATACTGTCCTTGATCTCAAGAGGAATCATGTGGTTGTGTTGCTTCCTGGCAGTGTAAGCTTATCATCACAATAATGAAGAGCCACAGAGGATTCTGTGGAACGATATAAGAAATGAAACGTAGTCTTATTATTATGAACTGAGACTCCTATTAACTAATCCCAGGCATTAAATAAGAGTTGGAGTACTCAAGCACAGAGCTTGTGTGACACAACCATGGATGGACTACGAATCAACAGTCTACCCAAACATACTGTAGTGTTAATTCTTTTAGTGCTTTGAGCCAGGCATTATTTGATAAAATTTCACTTGATCCTAATTCGTTATTTCTAAATTTCTAGATTCTTGAAACACATACTGTAGGTAAACATTTAACATTTTCTATGAAACCTCATAACATTATTTAATAATAAATATTTTCTAATAATATTTATCTAACAAGGGGAATTCTAGTGTTGTTGTTCTTCTTTTACTGTTCCCCATTAGGGGTCGCCACAGCGGATGGCCAGATGTGCACATAGATTTTTGGCAGATGCAACAATCACATTTTTTTTTTATCTGGGCTTGGGACCAATACTAAGTTTGCCCTCCAACCCCAGTGGCTGGGAAATAGATTTCTAGGGTACATATAATAAAACATGATCTTTCTCCCTGAGATCATAGTCATTAGATTTATGGGAATAAATGTAAAACATGAGAGGCCAAAGGTGGCTTTTTAGGATAGTTGGCAAGTTCAGCACTTACATTATACTTTATTTCCTTGTGGAATTGTTGCATGATTGCTCCTTCTTTTGCGTAGTTAGTACTATGTACAGTAAATACTATTTTACAGGCCTAGAGTTTCTGTGTAATCAGAAATACAGCCAGTCCCAGTTTGTAAGAAACCCAGCTAAGGTAAATTTTTTATGATTTGCTGTTTTGCACATAAATTAATTAGTAAAAACGACATTAGTAAAAATGACATTAGGACAGTTATAATGGGAATGGTTGGTGATATTAACGTCCTGTTTGTGGGACATTAGTATATGTGAGGGGGCAAACTTTTCAAGATGGGTGGTGACCATGGTGGCCATTTAGAAGTCGGCCATCTTGGATCCAACTTTTGTTTTTTCAATAGGAAGAGGATCATGTGACACATCACACTTATTGGGAATTTCACAGTAAAAACAATGGTGTGCTTGGTTTTAACGTAACCTTATCCTTTCATGAGTTATTTACAAGTTTCTCTTTGTTCACAGCCATTGGCATGTCGAAGATGTTAACACGTGATGAGCGGATCAAAATTGTGTAGATATCTGGTGAACGCAGTAACCAGGTTATTGCAGCAGATTTCAATGCAAGACACCCTATGAGACCACCCATCTCCCATGCTACAGTTAGCAAACTGCTTGCTAAGTTTCGTGAAACTGGTTCAGTGTTGGATTTGCCAAAATGTGGATGCATGAAAACTGTCACTAATGAACAAACATAAGTGGCTGTCCTAGCTTCATTCAGCAAGAGCCCACAGCGTAGCACTCGCCGCATGTCACTGGAGAGTGGCATTAGTCGAACATCCCTTCGGCGGATATTAGCTACTCACAAATGGCACCCTTACAAACTCCAGCTACTGCAGCATCTCAATGAGGATGACCCAGCATGTACTTTACACTGCCATTCACACTCTATAAAGAAATATATGCATAGCCAACGCAGGCAGTGTGCCAACCCTCTAGGACCTTGTGTCTGTCCTGCAACCATGCACATTTTTTAAAGGTATATTTTAATATTTTTTTAAGTAATAAAATAATAATAATAATAATAATAATAATAATATAACAATAATTCCGTACCTCCACGATGATAGAGAGACTGTATGCACTTGCCCTTCTATCAGCTAAAAACATTGTTATATCCAAGATAGATTACATTGAATTTATGGTGGGTTAATGCTCAGGGTTAAATATTTTAGCCCATATATTCAAAATTTACATGAAATAAAGTGACAGCTGAACGGGCTTTGATGATTTAAAAACACTAGATTTACTGTTTTTTTTTTTTTTTTTTGAAAGACAGCAGTCATAGCAGAGACTACAGTATATGCATGTTAAGCTGTGTTTTTCTCTGTGTTAAAAATGTACACCACTAAGATTATGCATGAAATTATCTACAATAGCTGCATACATGTTAATCAGGAAGGTCCTTGGAAGTCAAGTTTGCACAGGGTTTACTCCCCCCTTGTGACAGGGCCAATATATCAGATATAATTTGTAGACAGGGTTTGTATTTATATCTAAATTTAAATCAAATTCAAATTTTATTCGTCACATACACAGTCATACACAGTATGATATGAAGTGAAATGCTTATACGACTGCTATTGACCTACAATATTACAACAAAAAAGAAATAAGAGATTTAAAATAAAGAAACACTTATTTACATAATATACAGCAATAAGAATGAGAATAAAAATGAAATAAAGAATTTGAATAAGATAAATATAAAGAAGTTAAAGAATATCTAATAAAAATAGTGGATATATATAGTAAATGAAATGTAATGGAAATGTGATGTACTGCAGTCCAGAATATAGTGAAGTTCAACTTCACAGTGTGCAAAATGTGGAAGTTCCATGTGTAAACGGATTGTGCGTCTTGGTAAACAGTAAAAATTAAAAAGTCTGCAGTCCTGAGGTGTGCAAAATGTGCAAGTGTGTGAGTGGTAGGTCCTATGTGGTGTTGTGATTGAGAGCTCGTATAGCCTGCGGGAAGAAGCTCCTCCTCAGTCTCTCTGTGTTGGCCTTCAGGGAGCGGAAGCGCTTTCCTGACCGCAACAGAGAGAACAGTCCATTGCTGGGATGACTGAGGTCTTTCACTATCTTCCTGGCCTTGGTCCAGCACCGCTTGTTGTAGATCGTCTGAAGGTCAGGAAGCTTGGTACAGATGATACGTTCAGCTGATCGAACCACCCTCTGTAGGGCTCTCCTGTCCTGCATTGTGCTGTTCCTGGACCAGGTTGAGATGTTTCCCGTCAGGATGCTCTCTATGGTGCAGGAGTAAAAGTTCCTGAGCACCTTAGAGGGCAGTCTAAAGTCTTTCAGGCGTCTGAGGTGGTAGAGACGCTGCCGGGCCTTTTTCACCACGGTGTTGATGTGACAGGACCATGACAGGTCTTGCGTGATGTGAACACCGAGATATCGGAAGCTGTCCACTCTCTCCACTGGTCTCTCGTTGATAGCGGGGGTCTTCTACAGTAGTTCCTCTCCTGCTTAGTACTAAAGTCAAGACATTGAAGACATACTGTATGTGCTTCAGCATCTGTTTTTTTTTCAGCATTGTTTTTCAGTTCTGATGTTATTAACAATGTAACTGAAAATATGACCCACAAACAAGCCAAAGTTGGTATAAAAGGTATAAAAAGGCCTGGCAAAGCAGCTTGAGGGAGGAAACCCAGCATTTGGTCTCTGTCGATGTGTTTCAGACGTCAGGAAGTCACTGACTAAAATAATTTTCATCCAAATAATAACATCTGTCCTTTGTTTGTAATTATGCTAGTTTGTTCCATTATTTATGAACAACCCAAAGTGTGTGTGTGTGTGTGTGTGTGTGTGTGTGTGTGTGTGTGTGTGTGTGTGTGTGTGTGTGTGTGTGTGTGAAAATTAGTGTAATTCTGAATTTTATGTGAATTTTGAATTTAATTCTCTTCCTCATCTGGTTTGGGATCTGCCAAACTCCCTCAATAAAAAACAGGACTGGAAGAGAAATCCCTTGGGATCACACTCAAGCATGCCCATCCTCTGACTGAGAAAAGTGAAGTGAGTCCAGTGAATGGCATTTGGGAATTTAGCCTTATCCGGACTGTGGAAGGAAATAACTGAAGGAAACCCACTAAGACCCTGGAGGTGCAATACCACCACATACTTAACCCTTCTGGCATTTTATCTTCTGTGTATCTTCTGTGTTTATCTTTAAGTATAGTTTTGAATCATATATCACTTAATAAAATGTATGATTGTTTACTTATGATAGATTTGTTATCCATTATGTCAACAAATTCTACATTGTAAACTAAGAATAAAAGTGAATTATTGTTTATTGATTTATGAACCTTCACACCCCATAAACCTGTTATGCACTCATTAATAACAATAAGAAGACTTTTTAAATTTTTATAAAAAAACTTTTCTGCAAATAATAGTTTTCTACAATCGTTATTAGCTGGCTAATGACTCTACCCAGAACTCCAACGGAAGCCTTGGGGAAAAGGGAAAGGGGATGGAGGGGAAAACAGAGGAAAGCAGAGGGATGGATGAAATAAGGAGCTTTAAGCCATATATTCCACCTGTCATCATGGGAAATGTCAGATCCCTGGCAAATAAAGTGGATGAGCTGATCGCATTAGCTTGGAGTTAACATGAGTTTTGTTAGTGTTGTATCATGTGTTTTAGTGAGACATAGTTACACCGAGATACCCCAAAAATAACATTAGCAACAATGACTTCCAGAATGTTCAAGCAGTCATGGACTACACTATGAGTGGTAAGCAGAAAGAAAGAGGGTTTGCTATTCTTGTTAACAATAGTTGGTGTAACCTTTCAAGGCGACTGACTAGAATGCACTCTATGTGCAGCGTGGATGGGACATTGGTGGGCTTCCTGGTTGCATAAGATCCTACATCATTTTCGGTGTCGACTCACCCAACAACAAGAACTGTCCATTGCTACTCACATAACAAACTGTATTTAAGAACAGCCATTAAGGACATTTTAGTAAACTCCAAGTAAAAAGACATTTAGGTCTGCTAACAGAGATAATAAAAAAGATTAAGATAGCCCTGAAGGTAAAGATTGGGGAGGCCAAGGAGAAAAACAGGAGGAAGCTGGAATGAAAATCGCAACAAAACAGCATGAAAGATTGATTGACATGAGAACCATCATGGGTTTCAGGATGGCTGGCAGTGGGACTGAAGAAAGAATGAATAAGGCTAATGAACGGAATCTGTTTTTTAATAGATTTGACTTACTGTAGTAGCCCACGCACCTCACAGACACCTTCACTTCCCCTCCCCCTCCTAGCTGTTCCCCCTCCATCAGCAGGGGGTCCTACTCATCCTCCCATGGACATCTCTACCAGCTGCCCTGTTGAAGAGAACAATACCTTCACTAGTAAACATATCAATGCACTTCGCATCTGATTTCGCATCCATTGGATTCGCATCCATTTCTCCTACCATCCCAGACTGGGTGTTGAAGACGTCGTCATCTACCTGCTTAACCGGCAAGCACTGTGACATTCATGTTATTTGACTTCTCCAGTGCATTTGGCACCATCAGGCTGGTGCTTCTGGGTGAGAAATACAGTTTGATGCATCCCTTGTGTCCTGAATTGTTGACTACCTGACTGAAAGACCTCAGTAAGTGTGCCTGCATCATTGTATGTTAGAAAAAGTGATCAATACTGGGGCTACACAAGGGACAGTTCTTTCTCCCTTCCTCTTCACTGTCTACAGATTTCAACTACCAGACTAAAGTCTTGCAATTGTCAGTAATTCTCTGATGACTCTCTGATAGTGGGGTCTATCAGTGATACTGAAGATACTGAGTACAGCACCGTGGCTAAGAACTTTGTTCTATGGTCTGAGGACAATTGTCTGCAGAGGGGACCTAAAAGGAGGAAGCCACTTATAAATCCTGTCTCCATCTGAAGCAGTGGACAATTACAAATACCTGTGGGGTGCACATAGAAAATAAACTGAATTGGTCTAAGAACACTGTAGTACTTTACAGATCCAGAGCTTGCTCTATTTTCTGAAGAGGCTGTGGTCATACTACATCGACCAGACTGAAGATCCTTTATGATTATGAGGTGGCCAGTGTTCTACTGTATGCTGTGGAATGCTGGAGAAGAAGGCTGAGAATGGCACACACCAATAGGGTCAACAAATTTATCTGGAATGCTAGTAATATTGTCGGGGAGAAGCTAAACACTCTAACAACAGTATCAGGGAGAAGGAAGCTGTTCAAAATAAGTTCCAACTCCTCCCACCCACCTCCCTCCCACAACATGCTGGTCAGCTTAAGGAGCACCTTCAGTAGCTTCAGACCACTCCAATACTCAAAATCTGCTTTATAGCTGTTAGAGACATCTGTCTAATACTCATAAATAACCATGCACAATTTCATTGCTATGAATTTTGCAGGGACTCGTGTATTTTAATCATTACAATGGGAATTTAACTTTATTTTACAATTTGATTTTTTAGATTTGCTGAAAATAAATGATAAAAAATATTATTTACCTTTATTTAACCAGACAAGACAGATTAAGAACAGGTTTCCTAAGGGGAAATGGGGGGAGTAAAATGCATTCTTTTAAGAAAGATATATATATATACAGTATAAATGAAAATTATGGAAATAAAAAAATGTAATAAATTAAATAAATAACTAAAAAAGTTATAGCAACTAATCTAAATAACAGCAACAAACTTCTTTATAGTAAGCTGAGATCCGAGAGTGAAAAGCAGACTTAGGAATGAAATTGTCCAATTAAGTAGTTTTTCTTGTGCACACATAATATAAATACATACAGTAGGTGTGCACACACATGCATGCGAATGTGACGTCAAGTGAGCAATGGCATTCAGCTTTAATTTAGTTTCTATTTTGTCTGATACACTACCTACCTGGCCAAAAAAGTGGTCAGGTCACCACCTGGATTTAACTAAGCAAATAGTTAAGATCCTTCCTGCAGTGATTACTATGTTTCAGCTGGAAAAAAGTATTTAACCCTAACTGCTGCACTGGGAAGCTTCTAATTTTTTAAGCAACCATGTCAGAAATGTCAAATTACTGGCCTGCATCAAGCAAAGAAAACAACTAAGGAGATATTACTACTACTATAACTATCCAACACATTATTAAAACCTGGAAGGATAGTGGTGAACCATGATATTCGAGAAAGGAACATGAACTTTGAATGATCGAAATTGGAGATCACTTAAACATTTGGTGAAATGTTATTAAACAAAAAACAATGGCAGACCTGTAGACAGTAGACGGTAAGAAAATAACTCAAGCGGTAGGGACTAAACAATGGTGCAGCCTTAACAAATTCACTGATCAGTGAGGCTGAAAAAGTCTGCTGATTGCTAAGCAGCATAAAGAATAACCTGTGGGGGCAGTGAGATGATCTGGGGTTGTTTCTGTTGGTCTGATGTAGATGTGCTCAAAAATGAGGTCAGCTGACTACCTGAATATACTGAATGACCAGATATTTCCATAATCTGATTTTTTTTTTCATCTTTTGTGGCATAGGCATATTCCAAGATTATAATGATTCATCGGGTTCAGATTGTGAGATTGAACCCTGATACTTGGACAGAGTCCTGACACTTGGACAGAGTCCTGACCTTAACCCCATTCAGGGATGCACAGTGGTCTAAATCGCTCACCCTCAATACATGATCTTGGGGAGAAAATAAAGTGATTCTGGATGGAAATAAATGTTGATGTTGTATTAGCTTATCGAAATGATGTCATGGTAAATGCATGCTTTAATCAAAGCAAAGGGTGGACCAATGAAATATTAGAGTGTATGACTTTTTTGTTTGAGCAGTGTATGTTTCTCTTAAAATTCTCCTGAGATAGGATCTAGGAATATATAGAGGTATACGTGGTATAGAAGATAAATAAATTAATATAATGTTACTTATACATAATATGAGGAGACACAGCTAACCTTAAGTAAAGCCTAAGATGCAACATGAGAAACATTCCAGACAAACTGACAATTGTAGTCTGCTACAACAGACAATGCCTATCTTGATGGAATCCTTTCTAAATCTTTTTACATGTCGTCAAATATTTTTTATACTATTCAAGAATATTTCAGGCAAAAATGTACAGAGAGTTAATAAACAGAAGCCAAAATTTTTAACTAAGCCAGCAGCTTAACCTGTGTAATACTGGTTATATTTAACCACTCGCTATTTACCATATTAAACAATTATAATAAATAATATAATCCCCAAAAGGTTGGGAAAGGGTCTGAAGTCTATGTGCAATGCAGGAGTGGCTAATTTGGAGAGCCCTAAGGATTCCCAGTGGCCGATAATTTTAGTTATGCAATAGATTTAATGTAAGCATTATACTTTAGATCTACTTGTTGCATCATAGGCTGCAGGCAGCTGCCCTCCGCTCTACATAATGTACATGTATGCACATGCACACACATTTCACCCCTGCCTCCCCATATAGGAAGCAACATGAAAATGAGGGCAGCTGTCTGTGATCCCTAACAGAGGAAATGGAAGAGAAGAGAAAAGACAAGAAAAAAGAAGGCATTAGAAAAGTTAATGAGCCAAATTTACATCAACAGTGACCCCAGATAATGCTGGTACAGCTGCTGTGACAAGCATCTGTGGTGCTTAATAGATACTATAGTGGAGTGGTGGCCAACCCTGGTTCTTGAGAACTACATCCCTGCATGTTTTACAATGATCCCTTCACTACTTGCTGTACTGCTGATTTACCTGGATCAGGTGTGTTCAGTCAATCAGAAGCTGGAAAAACAGGAAGAGCCAAATAGTGTGCAAGATTGTTTTTCTACATAAATTTTGACATATGTCCACTGTACTCTGGCATTTTTTGTTTGTTTGTTTGTTTTGTTTGTTTGAAGAAATACTAATGATGTCAGATTTTGAACTCATAGCAAAAGTGGTAACTTGTGTTAATTAGGCACACACAAACAAGGAAAGTGAGTGAGAAAACAAAAGAAGAAATTTAAAAAGTAAGTGAGAGGCCCCTCTGGTGCTCTAGGAACTGTCCATGGTGAACATGCAAATGTAAAATAGGAAACTTAAGGTAAAATAGGAAACATTGAACAATTCCAATAACAAAATGTCACATTTTATGGTGGCGTCAGTGATTTTGTCACCTACTGTAGCATTCTGGATCCTAAAAGCTTTAGTGTTTTCTCCAGCCCATCTACTGAAAGCAGCAGAAAGATAGTTTTGTGTGTTTTTGGCTAGGCATTAGCCACTGTTTTAAATAGATATAGTACAGTACATGATGGAATGCTAGTATGACATTCATTTATTTATATTAAGTAACAGAGAGCGCATGGTGGGTGGGGATGTGTTTCCCCTTGCACCCCCCAGGAAATGCTTGTGGTTGATTTAGCAAAATTGTGGGCCTTCTCCTGGTTACCTGGTTTCCTCCTACCTCAATTTAAAAGGTGAGTTGAGTCGTTTAGTGTATGTGTGCATGGTACCCTGATAAACCTCAAACAGACAGTGGACTATGATGGAGCACGATTAGTATGCTGGAACTCATCCAGACTGTCTGTTTATACATTATACATTTTCCTGTGATAAATCACAGTCATAAATGTCACATTAAAAAGACAAAGAAAGTGGGTGAGTTCCAGTTCAAAAAATGAGGTGCTCTCTGCGTTCAAGTCCTGTAAGTGTAATTAAAAATAAGTATTGCAAAGAGAAAGAGTAACTACTAACAGTGACCAAAAATACACACAATTTTTTTTAACATAATACTGTAACTGTATTTAAAGACATTGCATAATATAATTTTTGCATTTATTCTGTCGTGAAAAGTTGTCATTATCTAACTGTCTTTACTGCTTTATCCTATAGGCAGGGTCACAGGGGCCTGGAGCCTATCCTATCAGACTTAGGGCACAAGGCTGAGTACACCCTGGATGGGTTGCCAATCCAACGCAGGTCACATACACTCAGCCAATTTACACACTATGGGAAATTTGCTAGAAAACCAGAGGAACCCACCAACCATGGGGAAAATATGCAAACTCCATGTACACTGACCCGAGGCAGGAATTGGACCCTCAACCCTAGAGGTGCAAGGCAACAGTAGTGCTAATCACTAAGCCACCATGCTGCCCTGGGGTGAAAAATCTTTTTATTCTTCTAATTTTAATTCTAATTCTTTTAATTTTAAAATTGTCAAGCAGTAACAGCAAAATTGCAAAATAAATAAAAAGATTTTTTTTTAAATCTGGCAATCATAATGTCAAACATGCATTTTACAACAACAAAAACAAAAAAGGTTTCTGAAGTAATGAAGATATGCTGAAAAAGATCCTATTGGCTCAACACAGCAGTGATGTCATTACAAAACCTTATAAGGGTGCTGTGCAAATAGCCCAGCAAGCACATTCAATAGAGCTCATCCCACCAGAGGGACTGGGTTTGTAAAAGAGCCATCAAGTGAAAATAAAGTATCTGAATGAATTAACAGAGAGTTAACAGAAAAAAATATCTATAATTTGAGGAGGAAATTTAAGGATTTCTAAAAGGAATTGCAGTTTTTTTATGGAAGTTGAGACGAGTTGGACATCAATTTATAAAGGTTTGTCAATTACTAACTTTAAGTTTTGATTATTATACTTATTTCTATGTATTTTTTCACAATGTGTTGCCCTTCTCTCTCTCTCTCTCTCTCTCTCTCTCTCTCTCTCTATCGTAGATTATGGGAAGCCAAAAGCCCCCTGGCTCTCTGAACTATTCTGACATACTGAGAAACAAGACAACCTCCCCTATGTATACTGAGCTACAAATTGTGTTGCTTGGCTTTGCCATGTCCATACTTGTCCTCTCTATTGTAATTGGTAACATTCTAGTGATCACAGCCATTGCCCGGTTCCAGAGGCTCCAAAATGTCACTAACTGCTTCATCATGTCACTAGCCTGTGCTGACCTGATAATGGGACTTGTTGTGGTACCTTTTGGGGCCATCTACATCATCTGCAACACATGGTACTTTGGAAGGTTCTGGTGTGAATTCTGGATAGCCACTGATGTGCTTTGTGTAACAGCTAGCATTGAGACTCTCTGTGTCATTGCTCTGGATCGCTATTTTGCCATCACCTCGCCATTCCGCTACCATTCTATTTTGACCAAGTTCAAGGCTTGCATTGTTGTTCTAATTGTGTGGCTCATTGGTGGCCTAATCTCCTATCTGCCCATCCATTTGAAGTGGTGGACTTCCAACACTGAAGAGGCAATGTACTGTATGAACAATACTCTTTGCTGTGAGTTTCACACCAACCGAAGCTATGCTATTATCTCTTCAATTATCTCATTTTACATCCCTCTTGTGATCATGGTGTTTGTCTACAGTCGTGTTTTTCAAGAGGCTAGAAAACAGCTGAAGAAAATTGTCAAGAGTGAAGGCCGTTTCCACCAATGTAGAGGCGTGCAGGAATCCAGTCACAGAGGAGTTGGCAGAGAAACTGGGGCTGTAAAGAAGTCTAGGTTCTGCCTGAAGGAACACAAGGCTCTGAAAACCCTTGGGATTATCATGGGCATCTTTACACTTTGTTGGCTTCCTTTCTTCGTCCTCAATGTGGTGGTGAGTGTTCATGAAGTGGACAACTTTAAGATACTATTCAGAATTTTAAACTGGATTGGGTATGCAAATTCAGCCTTCAACCCCCTAATCTACTGCAGGAGCCCAGAATTCCGATATGTCTTTAGGCAGATACTGTGCATGAAAAGGAATCATTATCCCACCCTGCAGCCATCCAGTAGATACATATATAGTGGACACAGCTGGTACAGTGAGCACCAAGGAACGAGCAAGTATAGCTCAGAGGAAAGTGATCCGAGTGAAGGGGGCTCTGAAAAAAAAGAATGCAGATAGGATTTTTTTTTTGTAATCAAATTGACATTAGTGATTTCCTATCACTGTAAAGGCAAATACACAAAGTATGAGTAATTTTTTATCTACCTTTGTCTTATCTACCTCACTTCCATTTTAATCCACTAGCGGTTTCTTATTAACTTGCACATACCACTTTCTATTAATAGTACATCGTGCTATTCGTACAACAGTATAACAGTGCACTGTTTTACATGTCTAACAAAAGTTGTATTTTCCAGCAACCAGCATGTTGCCATGTACTATTTTTCATACCACAAGTTTTTGTGTTTTTTGCTTGGGTTTTATCATTACACGTAGACATGTAAGCAATGCTTACATGACAGGAAAAGTTCATTGTCCTCACTTCAACTTATAAAAGTCAGGTGAATCACAATTTCTTGAGCAGTGCCAGTGATGCAATGTCTGTTCTTTTTTGTCAGACAAAATGTCTGTTTTTTATGTGAATTACTGCACATGAAACAATTACTTTGAGTTTGATGTACAGTATACATTAAGAGTAATATCTGTCAGAAATTGTTTTCAGTAAGTGAATATGATGGACATGGCTATGGCTGTTTAGGACCAGCTTAATAGTACTTTGTATAGCTGTTCAGTTGTTTTGCTTTATTAAAATCTAACCCTCCAGCAGCAACAAACCTTAAATGCAAATTGTTTTGAATAGCACTTGGATATTTTGTTAACTGTCTTGCAATTAACTGAAGTTAATATAATATAGCATGTAACCTACATATTCTACCATGTACTGTAATTAGCATTGGTACCTTCAAATCATACATTTATGATGTATGTACATTGATGCTTTCAAATTGAAGCTGACTTTAACCTCATACTCAGTAATTACATGAATTATGTATTATTCCTAGAAACTACTATCCATAAATCTCATATACAGTATGTATAGGATAGATAGATAGATAGATAGATAGATAGATAGATAGATAGATAGATAGATAGATAGATAGATAGATAGATAGATAGATTAAACTTTGAATTTTGTTATTTTCCAATATCTTGTGTATTATATTGTGGTCTGTGGCTTGTTTGGGTGTTAATAGTTCACATGAGAAAGTTTTACTGGTATGTAATTCTGAAAGAAAATTTGTGCCAACATTATGTCAGTCACAATGCTTTAATTTAATGTTTGTTTGTTTGTTTGATTATTTGTTTTAATAATGTATTGTATTGAACACAATGCACAAGCTACAATGGACTTGTGCATTGTTGGCTATGGTGACTGCACTGCACTGCTGTGATAATAAATATTGTGCAATAGTTGCAGTGAATAAACAGGTTCCACCTTTCTGGTAAAAGTGTTCTTCAGACATCCTTTAAAAAATAAAGAATACTGTATAGTGTTCATATATGGTAGTGTTTGCACAAGTTTTCACATAGAACCTCTAATCATCAAGCCTTTTGTTTTGAAACCACCCCTTGCTCTAGCATTGGTTTAAATGTAACATGGTTGTACTTTCTGGATTTCTGAGTCTTCTGTTTGCAGATGTGTTTGTAGTTTCCTAATTAGTTTCCTCATTTTAGTTCCCATTATATGGTTATTTCTGATGAAAAGAATAAAGTTTGTTATGATATACTTTAAGAACCTATACTCTCAGAGGATCAAGAACTAGCAGTGTTTATTGTTAACATACAATAACATATAGTTCTCAGATATTTTCCCTTTGATCAATCTAGTATCCCCTTTTAAGGAAGCTGACATGAAGAGATTTACAGGCATGTGCAAGTTTATACCAGTTAAATTTTTTAGCCACTTTTGCAAAATATTAATCACTGTTTTAATAATACTAATGATGTTCTAAATTCTTGTTCAGTGATAGTTACTGTATTGTATACAAGTGCTATTGCATTTCTAGTCCATAATAAATAATATTTAATGTATTACATGAGTTAACTCTCTGTCATCAAAACTGATAAACAGGATAAAGTTAAAGCTTACAAAGGATATTTGTGATCATGTCAACTGATACTAAAGGTAATGATAGATAGATTTTTTTGATAGCTCTCAGAGATCAGCATATACTGTATAAGGAAAAGTCAGAATAAACAAAAGAATAAACAAAAGATAATTGCACTACAATGTATACAGTGAAATATACAGTATGTAATTTTTACAGCACAGAAAAAAAATTAAGCCTCTGGTACATTCTTAATAAGAGTGTTTTTTAGTATATCTCAAACGTCTTTATATGCATTTCAGGAGTAAATGCTGAGAATTGTCTGTTCTGTGTCAACAAGTAGATCATTGCTGCTCATGTGCAAGAATTAGCTTGCACCATGAACATTATTTCAGTTGTGAAGTCTCATAATTGTAAAAATTGCGAAATGTAGATAAGGAGAGGAACAAGCCACAACATAAAGACTTTTCATGCGGAAGAAAAATACAGAAATAATTCTTGTGCAAAAGTATTCATTCAGATTAATTGACTAAAACATCTGCATGGTAATATCATTAAATTGAATGGGTCATAAATAAGATCATAAAAAGCAATGTGATGAAACCCCCAAAATGGAATGAATCAAATTCAAGACCCAAGATTCAAAGAACTTTATTAATCACAGAGGGAAATTCTCTGCACTGTAAAAAATCTGACCTAGGGTTTACTCAAAAGAATTATGGCAACAAAGTGACACCTAACATAAATAATTACTACTATAATAAGTAAATTTATAAGTAAATTTTACTACTATAATAATGAGTAAGAAACATAGGATAAATTATTTAAATGTAAGACAAAATATATATTTAATTGTAAATGAAATCAAGTCCTTTATTGTGTTGGTTTTAATATTAACTGTCAAAAATATGATGTATTCAGCATAAATATTTTAAGCTCAATTAAATCATTTTAAGAAAAACAATTTTACCTTTACTAAAAAAAAATGTGTTACATTAATTGAATATCTGGGAGAAATCTGGAAGAAATTGATTTATATTAATTGAATATCTGAGACAAATTGGCTGACATTAATTAAATATTTGAGTGAACCTGATTTACTTTTACAGATAAATCTTCATCTGCATCTAAATACAGTTAAATTAAAAATCAAATCAACTCAATAATATTGGATGTCACTTCAATTGTAATATTTCTAAGTTACTTAAATACTTGTGCTAGATTAACATAAAAACAACACGAATAGCATTTAACATTTGTAACATTGACATTTATTTGCAGACATGATAAACATTGTCCAAGATTTTTTAAGTGCAACATCAGAAGCTGGTAAAATGGACACTAACTCCATACTTTGTGAATCAAAAAAGAATACATTGCCAAATATGTTACAATTACTGTTTCATCTGAAACATCAAGAATTATTTTTTTTTTACAGTAAAACTAGCAAACAGCATTATGAGACTATAAGGTGGGTCATATTCAATTACTTATGAACAGGTCTGAATATATACAAATGGATACTGAATAGATTACCACAATGGCAACACGACAGACTGTTTGTGTGTGTACCGGGGGGGGACCTTTGTCCATACAGTGTATATGCCTACAGTACTAGTGGTCAGTGTATTAAACTGGGAGTGAATGACATCACTTACTTGTAAAGCTGTGCATGACGTTGTGGCACTTTCAGAGCCATGATGCAGTCCATCGGGGGGGGGGGGGGTTTGGGTTCTAATTTTGAGAGTCAGTGGTAAATTTAAACTGTTTAAAATGCTTGCCAATTGAAAGTCTAAGGGAACATATGCACTGCAAATGGCCAACAAAGTCTCAGGATAAGATAATGAACTTAAACATACCCTACACCTCTTTACAAATAGTACACACTTGGAAAGTAACTTCATATTGTAACTTCATATTAAACTATCATATTGGAAACCCTCATGTAAACAGTAAAATCCCAAGTAAAATTAACTGCTGCTAATGTCAAACACAAAGCGTTGGTAAAAACAAAAACAGTGTCTTTTTTTCCAGTTTTGACATTTTTAAACAAGGAGCTTGTTTTTAAGGCTGATCAATTTTGAAAAAAGCTTTGTACGATCAAGCTCAAGGAGGATTTTTTGGAACTTCTCAAATATATAGCTCTTTGGGATATGCAAGGTTTAAGGCCAACAAACATGGCACAAGCCCTTGGAAAGTTGTCCACAACACTAAGCACTTGCACACCTTCTATCAGAATCCCAAATTCCTCTGCAGCAGAGTTAGATTTGATGTGGTAGATTTTCAGGTTTTGTTCTGCAAGGTCCTTAGACACACTGTCTTCATCAATGTCCTACAATCGCAACAAAAGTGAGTATCAGGCCGATTGAACCGTAAAACTTTACTAACATCTACAAAAACAGTTAGTTTGAAAAAAATTTTTTTTAAAAATTCAACTAATCTATTCCTGTAATGTATGATAAACATTATCTTTAAAAAATGTCATGCAAGGAAAGTGAAAAGCATATTCCAACTTATACTAATACTCATAACATTGCACTCGATTCTCCAATAACTTGATTAAACGTCTAATAACAACTTCTCAAGTGATGTTTATGTCTTGATTGCTTGGAACCTGAAATAAAAGAAAAATATAGATAAAGCCTAGCCACTGATCTAAAGAGGGTTAGCCCATGTGTGGTCTTAACATTCTGTACACGTCCCTTGTACTAATGGTCACATGACCTTCTTTTACACATCTTACTTTAGTAAGGACTCAACCCTGAAGCAAACCATTTTAATGTCAAAATGTATAGTATATGAAGTATTTAAAAAAAAGTGTGCAATAATTTTATACTTAATTATAAAATTACGAAAATTTATACATTTATAAAAAATAAAAAAAAATACAAACAAATATTTCTCCTCAACACCACAGATGACAGAAAACCTGGACGCAGAGTAAAGATTTTTCCTTGCTAGTAAATTCCCGTTTTTGTTTTGCCAAGCCAGTTTAAAAAACCCATCAACTGATCATTAGTCCTGGCACTAAGGCCGGTGCATTCATAGTAAGCCAGAGAAATAAAAACGATTCGATTCCCGTCGCAGCCGTGCATTTCTTGTACCATAAAGAGATACAATATTTTGTTACTGCATGTGTCCCCTTTAACTTGATAGTTTATACTGAGATAATTTCAAAACAAGTTAATTACTCACCTCTAGAGCAACGGTTAACTGCTGCAGTTAGGCACTTTAGTATCAAGGTCAGCTAATCACTTGTTACAGTGGGGGAGGGGAAGCTCACGCTGAAACTCTGAAACGTTTACTTGCTAGGCTGCCTCTTAGATATTATAAAAATAATATTATATACTATATAACACACATTGTAATAAAATTCACACATCAAACTAACTACCATGCTAAGCCCTTGGTTGACACGAGGACACATTTGCTTTAGAACAGACTGAGAGGACATAGCTTAACTAAATTTCAATAAAATGTGCCTACAACTGTCTGTAAAAAATTAACTGCTACAAAATTGTTTATGAATAATTTGTACATTCATAATACTAACTAAACAACTCACCTTAAAAAAAAATGCAGATCCTGCAGCATGTGGCACCTTGTCTGGACGTAAAAACTTAGGCGGAAAGTGCATGCCAGTAGAACTTAGCCTCTCTAATTGAGTAAAATTTACAAAATTTCTTTAGTTGTGACATGGCCAGAAAAATTTAATTAAAATTTACCCATTTTTTCTTCACTGATTTTAAACTTACAAAAAATGCTTGAAATGGAATTAATAAATAATCAGCATTTGTTTAAATCAGCTTAATTTGACCCCAGAATGCAGTTAGTAAATTTTATTATGTACTTGTCACTAATATTAATTTAACAATTGTTAATTAAGCCCAGTCCCACTTTTTACAGTGTGTTTAAAATGTATTTAGTGTTAAGAAACCGAAAAATATCAGAATCAAAATAATTTAACACACATATAAAGCAGAAAAAGGCATATAAATTAGTAAAAATTTTGTTAATTAAACTTTACAAGCCAACATGGCTCAATACTGAATTTCGCCAGGAATTTGTAGTCGTTTACTGTAGCAGACATTTACTGGAGACTATTTATTTAATAATGCACAAGACCCTCTGGAACATGTATGTCTATTTTGGAATCAGAACATATTGTGAACCACTGGTTACAATAGACACAAACTTCATTAAATAAACACATTTGGTATAAAATGCTAATTTAGTATATATACTAATTATGCAACAAGTAGTTGGACAAGAAGCATTCCAATTACTGTATATGTACCACTCCACTTCATACAGTAGATGTTCTAATAATTTTTAACCCCTGAACAAACCCCTGAACATTACTTGGTATGTGGAACAGGAGATTCTACTCCCTACTGTACATAGCACATTAGCATTCCATTTTCTACTATTTGCATTTAACCTCAGAACATTTAGTCAGTTGAGGCTATTCTAAAGTGGAATAGGTGGAGAATAAAAAGAAATGGTTTATTCTCCTCACATTTTGGCTATGGAGTACCAGTACAAATGCTAAAACTAGTTTCTCCTCTGTTAATTACACTGTCGGGTACTAACTGCTAGTTGCTAACTGTTGGTTGCCAGCTCAACCCAAGTTCTGCCACAGAAGAATTCGTGTTGGCGAAGCAAAACCACTGCTTAAATAAACAAACAAATCATAATCTATCGATAATAAATGGTGTTTGTAAAACTGTTGTATAAAAACAATATCACACTCTATGCTGTGCTGTTGTGCTGGAAATCAGCACTGATATTCAGTACATATTCAGTATAACAGCACTCCCTCTTGTGATATTGCTTGTTTAAATGCATTTCAATTAAAATGCACCTACCTGCTCATCACCTCCTGTAAAAGAATGAACTTGCTTCAGGATAGCTTTAATTTACTTTACATGTTAACACACAACGTTAACATGTGTTATTTTCCCTCTTTGGATTCACTTCCTGGTACTACCAATCAAGTCACTCAACAATCCATTTTAAATGAATAAACCTGCATTTGGTAAATCATCAAGCATTTTTATTCTACATCCTTGATACCTCTGAGCACATTATACATACTGTACAATGCTAGGCTTTGTTACAAAGCTCCATATTTATCAAATTGTTTTAGATTCTCACTTCACAGAACTTGATCAAGTGCCTGAACGCTTAAAGTCATAATACCTCCACATGGAATATCTTCAGAAATTATTTTGCCCAATTTAAATGAGATATAATAATAACAGGGCGAATTACTAGTACCTGGGTAAATTTGATCATCCTCACACTTTAAAACAGATCATTTGAAAGATGTTAATGGCATCAAACTAAGTAGGTACAGTAGTAATCCAAATTGCAGGAAAGCCTTCTTAACTCAAGAAAAGCTCCTATTGCAGTTTGATCCTCTGCTGGGTTGTCCACCCTAAAAGAAAACAACTAAAGTAATCCCAGATTCAGTGCAGTGGCAAAGTTGACAACAAATAAGTTCTGAAGTCCACAACAACAGTATGTAGAAGTAATGATTTTTAAAGTAAATTATTAAATTTCACAGATATCCATCCTCCTCATGAGTACGCATACTGCCTTTAGGACATTACAGTCCACCACATACTGTAGAAACTGCTGACTCTACTGTTTCTTAGATTACTTAGATTAGTTTTTAGACTTTTTGTCCCTTTATAAATCTAAGTTCAGAAAATTATTTTATTGTCACAGCCATTTGTTACTAATTAGGTGCATATTGTATGTGTTTGTGTGATATGCACAAATGTGTATCAAATTAGTAGTTTAGGTTTAATCAGTTTTTTATGAGCACATTATCTGATAAGTTTTTGGAGAACCTGCCACAATTCCTCTGGAACATACTTTCCAAACATTATTGATAATAATATATTTTTTTCATCATAAATGTAATCTATTGCATATGTTGCCTTATTTACTGATGCACAATCTTTGTGTTGTGAACATTTGTATAAAAAATAAAGATGCTCAAAACTTTTGCACAGTACTTTGACATCAGCATATATTATTGTTTAAAAAGATTGGGAGCACTGATGGGGGGAAAATATTGGTATAAATACAGCACATTTGTTCATATAGCACAAAACCGCATACTATTTTCAATGCAATTTAGAATTAACATGCACTTGTTTACTTAATTGCATGAAATTGTGTACTTGATATTTTCTGAAATAAATATGACCAAGACAATAATTTAATGATTAAATAATTCCTTAACACTGTTGCCTTGAGCTCCAGGGTCCGTGGTCTCTGTGTGCATGGAGTTAAAATGTTCTCCCTGTGCTTGGTGAGTTTCCTCCGGGTATTTCAGTTTCCTCCCACAGTCCAAAGACCTGCAGATTAGGCTAACTGGCATACCCAAATTGCCATTGTAGTCTGTGAATGAGTGTGTGTATGTGTGTGTCCTGCAATGAATTGGCATCTTGTCCAGGGTGTATCCTGCCTCGTGCCCTAAGTCTCCTGCAATAGGCCCGAGGTCCCACGTGACCCTGACTACAGGATAAAACAGTATAGACGATGAGTGAGAGTGAGTGAGAACATTGACTATTTACATAAATCATTTAAAGTAGTACTTATCAAACCAATGATTATCTCTTGTCAGTTGTCAAATTATATGCCAATATCAACCACCCTCTATCTGGGCATTGGTAGTTCAGTGGTAACTTGCCTGCCATGCAGGAGGCCTGCGTTCCCACTCAAATGCCCAAACCCCCACAACTGGAAGCAGTGCTGGCCCAAGCCCGGATAAAATGGGAGGGTTGCGTCAGTAAGGGCATCTGGCGTAAAACCTGTGCCAACTTGTGTGCAGATCAGATGGTCTGCTGTGTCGAGATGACAATAGGAATAAACCCTGAGAGGAATCAGACACAACAGGGAACCCATCTTCATTTGGGTGTATAATAGCTGCTTGGTTGATGAACCACAGCTGTGTTTTAGCCAAACTTGTTTACACGAATCTGCTTAATAAAGCTAAGGCATTTGTAGTAATAATAATAATAATAATAATAATAATAATAATAATAATAATAAAAATCAAATAGTAATCAAATAAAAAATTAAAGAGTAACAAAGTGTTTGCAAAATAAATTCTTCCTAGGGGACACACAGACTAGCCTTCAGGTCACCTGTACCATGTCTTTGAAAATTTCAGTTACATCAGTGCAATTTCAATTTTTAATTTGCTATATTTGTTGATTCCACTCTCTTATTAACATTTCAGGAAACAGTCCCCTTGTATTCTGACATCAATGGTACCACTGTAGGATAAGCGCTTTTCTAATAATCTGTTCTCTCTATGGAGCTGTACAGCTTGGGTATCCATGCAGCCCTGCCCAGGGTAAAGTGGGTCTTCGAAGATAAATGAATGAATGAATGAATGAATGAATGAATGAATGAATGAAGCTGTGATCTAAAAAAAAAAATCTAAAGACATGACCTAGGTCTATACTGTAGAACTACCATTTCTGGGAGTAAAATATCATCTTCACCAGGTTAAGGCTTGGTCAATTTCAAGCAAATAATAGTGACAAGTGAACTGTTTAGGTAAGAGCTTAGGAAAAGAGCTCTGTATTACATACAGTGAACATTAGGAAGAAAAGCTAGGATTTTATGGCTCAAGGACTTCATACTTTTCAGTCTGTTTTCACAAGCCTGACAGAAGCCCTAAAATTCTTAAAGCAAACAAAAAGAAAACAATGAACTTTAAATATCTTTAAGCTTGAACTAAAGACTAAAAAGCCCTATTTAGCTGTTTATATTCAGTGACTTAGTTGTCACATGACAATAATCATATAACACCCACTCAATGAATAACTGGCAAGTGTGCATGTTTGTTTGCAAGTGTGCTTATGTGTAACGATCCATAACCTGTGCTCAGTTTCAGTTAATTAAGTAAGCACAACTCAGCCATACTGTAGCTCTCAACCTAATACTCTTATGACTTCCACCCTACTGGTTCATTATTGCTTCTTACTGTTGCATAAATATAGCTGAGAAAAGCATGTTGTCACTGATGTCTCATGTCTCTTATCAAAATTCTAGAATAGCTAGGGGTACAGCTACCAAATTCATAAATTTTACTTTTATGGTATATACAAAATTATGTATCTAGACATTACTATCCAGCATACTATGGTCATTTTAATAAAAAATTTTAACAGATCAGGCACCCACCCTCCATGGAGAACAATCTCTCCAAGGCACCACACTGTCTGGTAGGGCTAGGCCCAAGGGATCTATGACCAAAATATTAAAAACTATTCCCCTGCCCTAGGGTTAAAACAGCAAGGCATCAGAGCTGCCTTGTGTTCACACACACACACGCACACGCACACACACGCGTACACACACACACACACACACACACACACACACACACACACACACACACACACACCAAAAAAAAAGAAGAAGCCACACATTCTACAATTTCATTCAATCACCTTTAGCTTTGATGACCACCACACAACATGGTGGCCAGTTCATGTGCGAAAGTGATTCATCATGGAACCAGAACCACTCTGTCACACTTTAAGTCCTGGAATATGCCTGTGATTGAAAAAAAGAAAGAAAGAAAAACTCCATTGATGTGATAATCTGATCATTCGGTATGTACATTCAGGTCATCAGCTGACTTCATTTTATGGCCACATAATGTTGCCGGGCCTAGTCCTGACCATCTGAAGTCACCTCAGATCACAACACTGCCTCTGGAGGATTGTACATTGAGCACTATGCATGAGCAGTGCATTTCATTCATAATGTTTTGAAGAGTTCTTAATTTTCTTAGTTTTTTTTAGTTCCAGTAATTTTCTTGGTGCAGCCCAATAATTTGACTCTCCCAATGTCCTCTCTCAAAACACACACACACACACACACACACACACACACACACACACACACACACACACACACACACACACACAAACACTGATCAGCTATAACATTCAAACCACCTCGGTTTTAGGCTGCCCTTGTGCCAACGGGATGGCTCTGGCCTCAGGGCCCTCAGTGCCGCTGGGGATGTGGTGTGGTTCAAATTCTAATTCAAATTTTATTTGTCACATACACAGTCATACACAGTACGATATGCAGTGAAATGCTTAAAACCTCTTACCAGGAGTGGGGTTCTAGCACCAGGATGTTGGCAGCAGATCGTTTGGGTGCTGTGGCTTGTAAGGTGGGCTTGTTTGTTCAGAGCATTGCATGGGTGCTAGATTGGATAGGGATCTGGGGAGTTTGGAGGCTGGGTCTGCAGCCTTGGGCTCTTTGCATGGCGGGCTGTGGTGCACTGGGTGTTCAAGTGTCCTTCTAGCATGTCTAGCATTGACATTTTTCCAAAATTTGCACCTGGCCTTTGGTCCCCGCAGGTATAGAGGAGCTTTGGCTCCATGCCTCCTCCATGAACCTGTCACCAGAGCGCTCACATATAACTGTTGATCAGTGTTGTTCAGTTATGTTGATGTTATGGCTGAATGGGGTACATCCATGGGAAATCCCAGTTGAGGATTATAAATCCATCGGAAAACACAATCTTTGGAACATTATCTCTTTATTTACTTTTCTTTAAAAAATATTGCTGTGAAATGCATTATAACTCCCAATTATAGCACAACCACTTCCGCTGATAAGAACAAGGGGGAAATGATTTAGAAAGTATTTAGAAGTGAAACGATTGGTTATTAAACAACATAAAGTAAGAAAATAAGGTCCAAATACTAATAACAATGTACATACAGTATGGTACACCGTGCCATAAGGCAAAAGTGATAACTAAGTGGCTCCGGGACCAAAACGTTGAACTTTTGGTTCTATGGCCTGGAAACTCCCCAGATCTTAATCCCATAGAGAACTTGTGGTCAATCCTCAAGAGGCGAGTGGACAAACACAAACTTGCTAATTCTGACAAACTCCAAGAAGTGATTATGAAAGAATGGGTTGCTATCAGTCAGGATTTGGCCCAGAAGTTGATTGAGAGCATGCCCAGTCGAATTGCAGAGGTCCTGAAAAAGAAGGGCCAACACTGCAAATACTGACTCTTTGCATAAATGTCATGAAATTGTCGATAAAAGCCTTTAAAACGTATGAAGTGCTTGTAATTATATTTCAGTACATCACAGAAACAACTGAAACAGAGATCTAAAAGCAGTTTAGCAGCAAACTTTGTGAAAACAAATATTTGTGTCATTCTCAAAACTTTTGGCAACGACTGTACAGTCAAAAGTGTAATCACAAGCTCAATTACAGTGTGGTTTGGGAATTGCATTGCTCAGGAAAGGAAAGCTCCCCAGCAGGTGATTAAAACTGCACAGTCTGTAGAGTTTGTACTTCAGGAAATTTACAATACCAGGGTTTTCAAGAAGGCTCATCACATTATAAAGGACAATACACATCTGCAACACAATCTATTCACACTTCTGCAGAACACGATGCAGAAGTGTGATGTCACGAACAAAAAGACTTGAAAATAGTTTTATCCACAAGCCATGAAAAACAAGTGAAAAACATGAATGTGATCTGTGAAGGGGTCAGTTTAAGAATATTTGAAGTAATTTATTTTGGATGAATTATTATTCCTATTAGTTCTTTGATACATTTTTTTTTTACCACATTTCCTTGGGCTCATGTGTCCAAATCATACAATCACTCCTGGAAAATACTGATTAGCTTTATTCTACTATAATATAATGAATATAATGATTAATGATTCGGAATCTCATCATGAAAATCGCGTTAATATCCAAAACATGCTTCTCTAGCTGTAAGTACCACATGTGCCATTACTTTCGAGTCAATCCAAGCATCAAACATACAGTACGGATGATTGCCCAAGCAAGCATAGTGACAAAAAACACCACAACTACACTAATTACCAAGGAAGCATAGGGTGTCATACAACCAAACAGACAATGGAGTATAGAAAAATATTTCCACCTAGAGATTTGTTCAGAGGAATATGTAGCACATCTTCAATGTCCACTGTTTAATGTGCCATAAAAAGTGACAAGTGGTGTTCAAAACACTGACAAGGTATAAGCAAGTAATGGAATCGGAGCATATATTGTATGTCACATAGCATTTACTATTTTTCTAACAACAGTTGTGGCAGGGGTCTTCAGCTTAGTTACAGTAGGCCCACCTGATTTATGTGATTAATTAAGCACTACCGTTGTTACACTCACAAACAGTACAGAGGATGGTTTATTCAGAGCGACTTACAAAAGTGCTTTGAAGTTTCTATTATATAGATCCTTAATTATATGTGCACCTCTATATTATATAAATACAGACGTGAGAGGTATGTGGGTGCTAAGCTGTTTTTTTTTTTTTTTTTTTAGCTTTGTCGGCTAGCAACAGTGTTTTGCTGCAGCAACAGGAAGCCAGTGCAGGGAGAGAAGTGGAGAGTAGTAGTTTTACACACGAGTGCAAGTGTGTAGCCCTAAAAAGGCTGATGAACAGAAACCAAGATGTTATAAAGCGTTAAGATGTTAAAACCATATAAAAAAATCGTGACGAGGCAGATTCAATCAACACTTGAGACTAGAAAAACGCTGAGGAAAGAGCCGCTGTCTTGCTGAATGAGAATCAGTATCGCGCCACTAGTGACGCTTAGCGGCCAACAATGGTACTACCACACAAAAGAACTGTGATAATAGCTATTACAGCGAAGTTTGGGGAAGGGAAGAAAGTACGCTGCGTTAATGACGTTAATATATTAGCATGTATAACAATCCCTGTTTATTTCAAGTTGTTAACGTGACAATTTCCCTAGTCCATAGTTCATGTTTAGCAAATGTACAGTGTCTTGCAAAAGTATCCCCTCATTTTGTCAAGTTACAACCACAAATGTAAATGTATTTTATTAGGTTTTTCTGTGATGGACCAACAAAAGGTGGCACGTAATTGTGAAGTATTTTAATTGCATTTGTATTCAGCCCCCTTTACTCTAATAACTGTAACTAAAATGGCTCAAACATTTAAGGCTGTGGGCTACTGTGTTACTGATCAGAAGGTTGTGGGGTTTAAGTCCCAGGACTGCCAAGCTGCCATTTTTGAGCACTTGAGGAAGGCCCGGCTCCAGGGACGCTGTAAGCTGGATGACCCTGCACTCTGACCCCAGTTTCCAAACTGGGATTTGCAAAACATAATTTCACTTTGCTGTAAAGTACATGTGACAAATAATTTCTTTTTTAACCAGAGGAAAAAATTGCCTTCAGAAGGCATCTAATTAGAGGCCCTAGGTAACTCTGGAGGAAATGCAGAGATCCACAGCTTAGGTGGGAGAGTCTGTCCACAGGACCTGTGAGGGACACAGCAAGCTTGCGGAAGAAGTTGCTTTGGTCAGATGAGACCAAAACTGAACTTTTTGGTCTAAATGCAAAACGCTATGTGTGGCAGAAAACTAACACTGTCCATGGAGGTGGCAGTATCATGTTGTGCGGCATGCTTTTCTTCAGGTGGGACAAGGAAGCTGGTCAAAAAACGGTGGGAAGTTGGAGCGAATTACAAGGCGTCAACTTTTCGGTACAGCAGGACAACGACAAAATACATATACAGCCAGAGTTACAATGGAATGGTTTAAATCAAATCATATTCATGTGAATGGCCCAGGCAAAACCAGACCTAAATCCAAAAGTGAATCTGTGGCAATACGTTAAAAATGCTGTTCTCAGACATCCTCCATCCAATCTTACTGAGCTTGAGCTATTTTACAAATAAGAATGGGCAAAAATTTCACTCTCTAGATGTGCAAAGATGGTAAGAACATACTCCAAAAGACTTGCAGCTGTAACTTCAGCAACAGGTGGTTCCACAAAGTATGAACTTAGGGGGGCTGAATACAAATGCACTCCACATTTTTCAGATATTTACTTGAATGTTGAAAAACATTTATCATTTGTCATCTGTTGAGTGAGATGTATAGCCACGGCCACCTCGATTTAGGCCACGTAAAATTCTGTCCAGCCACTTTTGCCTGACGCTGTGTAATTACTGTCGATGGCAGTAGGTCAGTATGGAACACGGTGTTGGATAGAGCAGTTACGTGCCAAAATGTGCATTCAAAACCAGTCAAGAAAATACATCTAATAACGTTACGTCCAAATCCCTCTTTAACTTGCTGTGTTGAACAAGTGATACATATTGAGAGAGCATACTGATTTGTCTGTTCTAAGAGAACCTATTACTTTTCTTAGTGTGCAGCTCTTTACATTTAAGCTCTCTCTCTCTCTCTCTCTCTCTCTCTCTCTATCTATCTATCTATTTCTCTTCATCAGTCTATGGCAGAGTCATAAAAAAAAACTTAATACAACCTAAAGTACAGTATAGAGCACCTCTGTCTATTATAAAAGTAAAAATACAGTAATGGTAGTTTTTTCTAGCTGACCTGTTTGCCACATGGTTTTTATGTTACATTTTCTGCATATGTACCCAAGATGGTTTACAAAATACAATCACTAAACAAAGTATTATAGATGAAAAGGATAGCATAAGGATCGACCTTATGCTTTTATTACTTTTAGAGATAAAAAAAATATATTATGGAGGTCACTCACAGCCTCCCAAGATATTTCACAGTTCAAGTCTTACAAAGAAGGTAACAAGACCTTTCAGTGCCGAGGACAACAACCTGCCATTCCAGTTATGGAAGTACTCAAGTAACAATCCAGGATAATGTTCTCTGAATTTTAGTTAAGGTTTGGGGTGGTAGTACTGGTGGCGCTCACAGGAACCGCTGAAATGAGTTTAGCAAGGAGGAGTGTCTGTAATTAGGAAAGATCTAAAAACTTAGAGCAAGCAACAGGTAAAGAAACAATAAACAATAAAAACAAATACTAAGGAGAACACCAGTTCCCAATCCCAAATGTGAACAACAGCCACGGATGCAAAGAAAAATTCAAGCTTTGGGGCACTTATACATAACACCAAGCAATGCATATTTTTATGTTTTTGTATTGCAATACATCAAATTACAATATTTTTTCCCTAGATCCATAGAATAGACAGCATGTTTAATGATAAATAATCTAGCTTGTTCATTTTTATTACACCCACAATTCAGTTCATAACATGATGGCTGATGGCCTATAATTGATGAATAACTTGGGACAAAAGCTATTAGCCCAAATGGAATTCAAATGTACAGGGGTTGGACAATGAATCTGAAACGCCTGGTTTTAGACCACAGTAATTCATTAGTATAGTGTAGGGTCTCCTTTTCTGGCCAATACAACATCAATTTGTTTTCGGAATGACAGATACAAGTCCTGCACAGTGGCCAGAGGGATTTTGAACTATTCTTCTTGCAGAATAGTGGCCAGGTCACTACGTGATGCTGGTGGAGGAAAACGTTTCCTGACTCGCTCCTCCAAAACACCACAAAGTGGCTCAATAACATTTAGATCTGGTGACCGTGCAGGCCATGTTCAACTTCACTTTCATGTTCATCAAACCACTCTGTCACCGGTCTTGCTGTGTGTATTGATACATCCTGAAACATGATATTGCAGCTCAAACCATCTCTGATCACATGCTTCACTCTGTGCATGCAACAGTCTGGGTGGTACGCTTCCTTGGGGCTTCTCACGGATATGGGAACGACAGTGAAGGTGGACTCATCAGAGAACAAAACATGTTTCACATTGTCCACAGCCCAAGATTTTCGCTGCTGCCACCATTGAAACCGACGTTTGGCATTGGCCTGGCCATGTACTGTACATTAACCCTGTGAATCTCCCGACAAACAGTTTTGGTCAAAACAGGAGAGTTGAGGTGCAGCTGTGGTTTTATGTTTTTTGGATACAATCCGAGTTACACATTCCCTTCAGGCAGCATCCTCTTGCGTCCACAGTAACTTGTGTTGTGGCTCGTCCTTCTTGGTGGTATGCTGACCCTACAGACCCTACAGCGGATACAGACCCTACAGACCCTACAGAGGATAGTGAGGACAGCTGAGAAGATCATCGGGGTGTCTCTCCCTTCTATCGAAGACCTTTACACCACACGCTGCATCCGCAAAGCCACCAGCATTGTGGCTGACCGGTCACATCCCTCACACACACTCTTCACCCTCCTGCCATCTGGAAAAAGTTACCGAAGCATTCGGGCACTCACATCCAGACTGAGAAACAGTTTTTATCTCCAAGCCATCCGTCTCCTAAACACAAAGGGACTGGACTGATACACACACACACACACACACACACACACACACACACACACACACACACACACACACACACACACACACACACAAATCACTCAGACGAACTAAATAACATCTGGACTGAACTGATAAACACACATGCACAATCACACTGATGCACACCCATCTCAATCTGCTCATACCTACCTACCTGTGCTGCTCCTCGCAATTTTTTGCACAATATTTATTGCTATTTATTGCTATTTGCACACAATACTTCTGTCAAAATTGTAAACTGTTTACTGCTGCTCTTCCCACTACCTCAATTCATCCTTCATCAAAAAGTACTGTTATGTCTTACATTGTTGTGTCTGTCATGTACCACTTTGTTTGCACATTTGCACGTGCACTTTGTCTATTTTTGTATTTTTGTATAGATATTGATAGTTCTTCTTTTAGAGTAACTTAAAAATGTAAAATTTATGTTGTACATTTATGTTGTTACATGTATGTAGCACCCTGGTCCTGGAGGAACGTTGTTTCGTTTCACTGTGTACTAACTGTATATGGTTGGAATGACAATAAAAGCCTACTTGACTTGACTTGACTTGACTTGACATTACCCTGGATACAGTGGCTCTTGATACATCGCAAAGACTTGCTGTCTTGGTCACAGATGCGACACGCACCAACAATTTGTTCTCCTTTGAAATCTAAATGTTGTGTTCATTGCAATATTTTAAGCAAAAACTGTGCTATTACTCTGCTAATTAAACTTTCCCACTCTGCTCTCACTGGTGGAATGTGCAGTCAATGAAGATTGGCCACCAGGCTGGTCAAATTTAGCCATGAAACCTCCAACACTAAATTGGTCAGTGTTTCAGTTTCATTGTCCAACCCCTGTAAGTTGCATGTCTGTATAACCTGACATCACCGTTACTGATAGGAAGTGTGAATCTGCAACACTGGGCTCATTACACTATCAACATTGCTTCATACCATTTTGTAAATGGAATTGAACCAAATGACTGTATATAAGTGGACTGATTACAGGCATTCACTTTTATTATTTTTTCCCAGACCACAGGTTTTTCTTGTATTCATTGGACAGTTCTTAACCCAAGTCCAGTCATTTAAATTTTTTCTTTGCTTGCTGCCGTCTTGTAAATGAATGTTTCTGAAATAGTCACCTTTTTGGCCAGGCAGTGTAGGTAATATATTTGGATGAAGAAAAACGGTAAGAAGTCGAATAGTGGACTGACTAGACTTTAATAGGTCATCCTTAAATAAGTTCTTCAAAAAGTAGAAAAGAAGGAAAGGTTTTTTTCTTTTTGTTTCTTTCAATGTAATAAGAATAATATACAGTCCTGGCTGGAATATTTACATATATTATAATACAAGTGTTCTTGCTGTGAAAAAAACATTTCCTCTATATTTAGAGGAAGGTACATGAACAAGGTAGATAAATTAATGTATTTACATATTTCATTTCCTCATGGAGTGCCTTGAGGGTTGATGCAGGGTGATCAAAATTCTGTACACAGCAAGTTCGAATCTGTGTGGCTGGTATGGAGTGTTTGATCAGCGTGATCTGTTTCAGAATTTGTATGCTGTCCAGGCCCATCATTATTCCCTTCCGGGCTGGAGGTGTCCATGTAATCAGCAGGAACACCCTCTGTCCCAGCTTCCTTCTGAGCACTTATTGTATGACTAGTGTCCACCACATAGGATCCTACAAGAGTACTGCTTCTACTGCAAAAGTTTGAGCTCCCTGACCCATCACTGGAATGACTGATAGACTTAGCATCAGCATGCTCTGCAGCGGCATGGTCCATATATTCATCGTCTGTGTCACTAGAGTCCGTGGGTCCTGCCAGCTCCCTCTTTAGGGTTCTTGCACTGTCCATATATCTTTGGCTCAGCTCCACATCAGGTAAGTAGTTAGCGTGGAGCTCTGCCAGCTTCATGTAAATTATGTACCTGGCCTGAAGGCTTCTTTCATCTTCCAGAGCTGCTGCCAGAGCTAAGTGAAAATATCCCATGGCATCAAAAGCATCCTATGGAGTAAGCAAAAATAGTAGTTTTCATTTGGAAATGCATGGGACATTTATATTATCCAATAAATTATTTGAATAAAATCACTAGTAGCATCAACATAGTTTACGATGGTTTTTCATGGCTTAACTGGATACAGTTAAAGTTTAGGATTATTGAGAATCCTTAGAAGAATAATTAAATAAAAAAATAATTAAGGCTGGGTAGCCATAAAAATATGGCTGAGTAACCTTTATCCTGTGCAGGGTTAGATCAGCTAGTCTGCAGTATACTTTAACATAGTAGCGAGCTTCTTCTGCATGCTCCAATGCAGTGGGACACAGGGACAGAGACTTCAAATAGTAATTCTCTGCCATCTCGTACTGCTCCAGAATATAGTAGATTGAAGCTAGACGATGGTAGGAAACTCTCTCATTCAGGCATTCACCTAAAGGAGTGAACAACAGGACTATATATTATGTATGTATAGAGTAGATAAATAGAATAGTACAGTACTGATAGATAGATAGATAGATAGATAGATAGATAGATAGATAGATAGATAGATAGATAGATTTTGAAAAATTAGAATGTAATGTTCTGCATATAAAGTTAAATATTTCAAGATATTTTTATTTTATTTTAATGATTACAGCTTATAGCTAATAAAATAGTTCAGTACACACATAAGGAAAACTGCTTCCTTGACAGCCGTCCAAAATATCACTGACCGCACTTTTTAAAAAGACAGTCCTTTCGTTAATGACCATCTGTGGCTTACTGAGGTATCATCATGGTAAACTGACTGGAAGGGAGAGGTGTGGTAGTAAAAGGTACACAAGCAACAGGGATGACATGTCCCTACAGATTGTGCCAATTTGAGTGCTCAGAAGTGTTTCACAAGGAGTGAAGTAATGATAAAGTCACATGAAGAGTCACCATGCACAAACATATTGATGAAATGGACTACTACTGTTACATCAAGCCACTCCTGAACTATTGCCGAGTGGTTTGAAGTCCTCCTTTCAGCAAGTAAAATGAGATTTAGTTTGGAAAGAAAGCTTCTGTCTGCTGGCAAGGTTTATGCTTTTTCAGCAGGACCCAGCACCTGTCCACAGTACCAAAACTCGCTTGACCTGAACCTCATAAAGATTCTATGATGTATTGTCAATAGAAAGACCAGATCAACAATACAGATGAAGGTTGTCTTTGATAACGCCTCAGCATTGCCACAGGCTGATCACTCCATGCCATGCCTCATTGCTGCAGTTATTTGTGCTAAAACAGCCCCGACCAACAATTAAGTGCATAAATGAACATACTTTTTCACAATTTCTCTATTGTAAATCTCTGTATGATTGATCTTAGGAAATATTTTATTCTAATATTTTTATATTTTGATATACTGGATTTTCAATTTTCACAAACTGTTATTTGTTGTTTATATCATCAAAATCAAAACAAAAAAGTTTATACAGTATATCATTATTATATATCTTATAATATTTCTGTTTAAATGTAATTTTGTAGGAAACGAGAGTTTTTTTGTATTATTATAAGAGAAAATTAAATTTTTTCCTATTTTTTATTTTCCTGGACATATCAGTTTATTGGCAGCAGGGGGCACCATGGTGTAAGGTTTGGCAAATAAAGGCACAGTGATGAATCCTGTTAGCTTCCACTTGATGCTTTTTCTTCACAGGCCTGATTAAACATACTGTATTGAGTGAAATCCACAAAAATATATTACTGCAGAATCGACCGATCAGAAACTGCCACAACACAAGATGATCAGATGTAAGAATGCGGCGCTGTTACCTGTCGACGTGCTGATTTGAACTGCATGTATAGCATACTCCAGTGCCTCCTGGGGCTGGCCTTCATTTAGTAGCAATTCAGAAAGCTTACACGAAAGCCTGAACTCAGAATGCACATCTTTAAGACATCTTGCAAATGGCAGACCCCCATCCTGCATACACAGTTCACATGATTCACAACCTAGCCAACACCCATGACCTGCAAATTAAAACATTGTCCGATGCTTGAATATTATGAATATATTAGGAATTTGTGAGTGCATACTCTAAAAAATGTAACAGCAGCCAGTCGGTTTCTGTATCCTTTAAAAAAGACATCTCCAGCTTCTTCGTAAATGTTCATAGCAAAGCATGGATCATTTATCTTTAGGGCAGTCTTTACAGCTGCCTGCAGGAGATAATTTATACAGATTTCACATGAGATTAGAGATTTTCTTTATATATTTCTAGTATTTAATGAAAATGCTATGCAAAATACAAATATCAGCAAACGTCTTGCAAAAATTATTCCAACAGTATTCACACTAGAAGTGAATTGGGAGAAGCACAGTTTAATATGCTACTTATTCCTCACCATTTCCTTTCTCTCACCTGAAGATACATGTCTGCCAATTCATCCTCATGTATCAAATAGTAGATCCGTCCCACCTGTAGCCATGTCTCTGATTCCTCCTGTTTCTTTCCTAAGTCTATGGAAATCCTTAGGCTTTGCTTGCTGTAGTCCAGGGACTTTCGTGAGGACCTGGAATAATTTTCATCAGTGAAAAGTTGTTTTCAGTAAGGGGGCTTCCTCACATTCTTAAGTTCTTTTAAGAATTGGAGGAAAAAACAAAAAAGCTGCTTGGTTAATATATCATTCGAAGTTGGACTGCAGCTGTTTCTGGGTGGTTTGCGGTTTCTCATAATGGATTGTAGAGTCTAAAAATGTGCAGAATCTCTTATTTTTTGTTGAGGTGAACAGCTTCGTGCTTTAACTACTTGATTGCTCATTAAAAAGTCATGTGTCTATCTGAATGTTCTGCATGACCAGGTCATCATAGTAATGAATTGTTTCTTCCCAGATGGCATGGACATACTCCAAGACAACAAAGCCAAAATTCATTATGCTTAGACTTAGAGAAGTTATATTCTAATAGATACTACATTTAATATGTTAATGTTTAGTACAGTCACCCTCAAATCACTAGCGTCTATAGTTACAGGTTGGAGCACCTGAATCCACATACAACATCTGCACAAGAAACTACACGCTTTAACAGGTTGTATGCCGTTAACAGGTGATAGGTGATAGCAGTTCTTGACAATTTATACCAAACTGCGAAGTGCATTGGGTACTTTGTAACAGTTGCTAAGTAAATTGTGGCATTTCAGCATTTAGCAAAGTTCATAGCGGAGTCCCTAGTGATTGACGCCAACATCTTAAAATTGCACAGCTAATGCAAAGTCAATTCTTGAATCAATCTAAGATGTGATGTAACAGAGTTGAGTGATGGACTGTAAATAATTTCAATTCAGGACAATTTGGCCAAAACGTTTAAGAATGTCAGAATGCCCCTAACATCCTTTTTAGCAGTGAGAGTGAAGAATGGTTTATCTTTTTCATACATAGGTATCCAGTCTAATTAAAGTGTAATACAGAAGTGTTACAGAAATTCTGTCTATGGTGCACCTAAAGTTGCACCAAATGTATTGATGTAGAATTATGTGTGTCTTACTTTTCAGTGTTAAGTGACAGGTAGAGATTACTTAGAATCTCCAGGTACTCTCCCTCCAGACGTTTATCCTTTAGTTCTCTCGAGAGCCCCACACAGTGCTCATAGTAAATTATACACTGCCCATACAACATTAAGTCAGCATACAGACGACTGAGCACCTTTGCTACAACCATCTGACCTATAATATAAATATGAAAGTATTAGTTGTATTCGATTATTTGATTTTTAAATTTTTTTTAATTTAATTTAGGCTATATAAAAATTATAATCAGAAGCTTTTAAAGAACAAAAAGCTTGCTTTACTCACTGTGCAGATTCTTGGCACTGATGGCAATCAGAAGACCCATCTCATAGCACACTCTAATTTTTTGGCTTTCTCCCCTATCTTTGTAGCTTCTACCTAGCCACAGCAAAGTCTGAACATGTTCTTCATCTGTGGGCTGGTCAGAGAGAAACTGGAAAAGGTGTAGAGACCTGAGCAAAAAGCTCTCTGCCAGGCATGGAGCTCCCACTGATAAGGCAAGGCAGCCCAGGTTAGACAGAGCCAGAGCTTCATTATGCTTGTTGCCATTTTCCTGTGAAATCTTGAGAGCACAATGAAAGTTCTTTGCTGCTTCTGTGACCCTCCCCTGTTTGTGAAGACATAGCGCAAGCAGATTGTGGACCACTCCACATTGTGTTGGACTGTCTGTTCTACTGAATGAGTTAAGGAGAGGTTGCAAAGTAGATTGGGCTCTATCTGGTTCTTTTGAGAGTACTAAGAGCCAAGCCAGCAGCACTGATGCCTCAAAGCCCTCCTCCTCATTAATATGACTCCCAGCCTGCACTGCTTGTTGGGCATAGAGAACTGCCCTTTCCAAAGTTCCATACTGCTGGTACACACTGGCCAAACTCAGGCAAAGGTCTCTCTGAGTCTTTAGCTGTTCTACACAGTTGGCTATAGATAATGCCTGCTGAAGATAAACTACCACCTGGACTGGGAGCAAAGCACTACCATCCTTCCAACGAGGATTCAGTCTAACTGAGTTCTTCAGGAAAAGTTCAATCTTTTGAAAGCCATTATCCAAAGAATGATCCTGAGCTGAATCAAGACTGAGAGAGGCTAATGAAAGGTGAGGTAGATATTTTTTGTGGTACAGCCTGCATAATATCCAGTTAAGGTCCACTGGCCCTAAAGACCTTCCTTCTTCTGCTGAGAGAATGAGATTGAGGAACTGCAGTCTTTCTACAAAAGGTAAGGCCTCCTCAATCTTTCTGTTCTGCAAAAATAGACAGAGGATTAAATAACAAGTCCGTGCCTCAAGATGCTTATCATCGTCAACAATAGCTTTGCATAGAATGGGCTTGAGCAGTTCAAACTCGTCAAGAGAGCAGAAGTTATGCAAAGGAAGGCACAGTATAAGAGCACTTGCTTTATGTAATGTATAAGGCAACTTGTCTGTCATCTTCTGCTTCAGGTACACAGCTGTTAGATTGGTATACAGGGCAATCAACAGAGGTGTGTCATTAAAGCCCTCTACAGGAACATTTAGCGCCTCCTCAAAGTAAACACGAGCCTGTGAATACTTCAGCTTTTTGGCACACAACCTGCCCAAAAGGAAGCAGGCTCGTCGATGAGCCCACACCATCCTGCCTTTCTTTGCTCCTTCTCGCAAGTTCTCCAGATTCAAAAGCACCTCATCCACCTGAAGACCACCAAAGACTGTATTTAGGAAGGAGTAGGAGAGGTCATAAAGTGCATGAAAAGAATCCTGGAAGTGATCCAGATTGAGGATGGTTAGGATAGGGTCAGCAAACTCAGGTTCTTCAGTTTCCCAGATGCCTTCATCCATAAAGGGGGGGTCATCCTCATACTCATCCATCTCACGGAAAGTGTCCTCCAGGCTGAAGGAAAAGGCTTCATTGTCTCTGTCTAGACAACTCTGAGAAGCATAGAAAGAAGGTCGAGGCGAGGATTGATAGGGTGAGGTACCACTATGTTCAATGCTCTTCCTGGTATCTGCTAGGGTTTTCTGCTCTGAGGGATTATACATACAAACATAGTTTATATATTAGCTTGATGCACACATTTACTGTACTATGTTTTTATAAATCAAGATAAACAGATTACCTTGCTTTGGTTGGTTTCTGATATAGGTAAAATCTGAGTCATCCAGTCTGTCTGGAAATAAATGAAATGTCATACATTTAATCGAATTTGCATTCAAATTACAGCCATGTTGACCTAAACAATGTCAAGCATGTCCAGTATAAATGGTATCTGTGTTTCCTACCTAATCTGTATACAGTGCTGATGTCAGTGGAGAAGAGTTTGTCCAATAGACCAGTGTGGCACTGTTCAACACAGGGGTTAAACTGCAAGAGGGCAACTCTCTCCTCCTCACTCAGAAAGACCAATTGTCCACTGCGATGAGGACCCAACAAAGGCAACATTATCAACCACATGACTCCCTTTCTTGACTGCTTCATCACCTCTTTTCATAACTACACTCCCCCCTTGCAATAGCCAGCAACACAGAAAAAGATTCAGGTATGATCTGCTGAGAATAAAATTATAATTGTATATACAGTATATACGTACATTCATCCACCACTCACTTTCTTAGGAACATCTTCACATTTATTGCCTATCATGCTTCAGTAGCACAGTGCTCCAAAAGATCATGCAGATACTGTATAAGTCAAGACCTTTAAGTAAATTCACATCTAAACTGGAAAAAGTGTCATTTCTCTGACTGTAACCACAGCTCACAGTATATTTGTTAGTACCAGAGGGGCTGTTTTAAGTGTTTCAAAACTGCTGATTCCCTAGAATGTTTCACAAATGGCTGTTTGTAGAAATCAAACAATAAATAAATACAGCAGCCGAAGACGATATCATGCTCCATTCCTGTCAACCAAGAACAGACATTTGAAGCCACCATGGACTCAGACTTACAGAAACCAGACAATTTAATATTGGGGGTATTCTTACTAAATATGCTTTACCGCATGGTTTTAAAGAGTGTATGAGTTACAAAAGATGTCCAGTATTTTCTGATCAGTCTTCTAAACAATATGTTATAGCCTCACACATTTTTCTTTGTTTATATACAGTACAGTACAGACCAAAAATTTGGACACAACTTCTCATTCAAAGAGTCTTGTGTTCTTTAGCCCAAAGTCTCTTCTGCTTGTTGCCTGTCCTTAGCAGTGGTTTCCTAGCAGATATTCTACCATGAAGGCCTGATTCACACAGTCTCCTCTTAACAGTTGTTCTAGAGATGTGTCTGCTGCTAGAACTCTGTGTGGCATTTACCTGCTCTCTGATCTGAGCTGCTGTTAACCTGTGATTTCTGAGGCTGGTGACTCGGATGAACTTATCCTCTGCAGCAGAGGTGACTCTTGGTCTTCCTTTCCTGGGACGGTCCGCATGTGAGCCAGTTTCTTTGTAGCGCTTGATGGTTTTTGTGACTGCACTTGGGGACACTTTCAAAGTTTTCCCAATTTTTCGGACAGACTGACCTTCATTTCTTAAAGTAATGATGGCCACTCGTGTATATATATATATATATATATATATATATATATATATATTTTTTTTTTTTTTTCCAATCTGTCCAAAAATTCCTGGAGATCAGCAGTTTCTGTAGCCTTCAAACTAGTCCGTCAGGCACCAACAACCATGTTCAAGTCAAAGAAGTTCAAGTCAAAGAAATCAAACTATTTCCCTATTCTGATGTTTGGTGTGAACCTTACCTGATGCTCTTGACCTGTATCAACATGATTTATGCATTCTTTTGCTGCTACCACATGATTGGCTAATTAGATAGATAGTATGGCACTTCAATTACATAAGGTTTTAATTGTATATATTTCTTACTTACAGTGATTTGACATTTTCAGGTCTCACATGGGCCATGTGGACAAATCCTTTCTGTCCACTAGAACAGTGTCTCCCAATGAACATGTTCAGTGAGCTAATGAGCAAGCCTTCGACTTCTATCAGATCTCCTCGAATGAAGTGCAGTTCATCTTTAGCCTCTGGGCAATGGTCCGTTACTGCTACGCAAGTTCCTGTTACTGAAGAGAGATTTAAGAAAGCACCCTAAAAGTCTTTGTATGTTTATAGAGCAAATCACTATATGAATTAATTGTTATACTTGATCTCACCTACAGGTTGGTCACTATGTCCTTTTGTGGATGAAAGCCCTCCTGCATTGCCATTGTATTTCCTAAGAAACCACCTTTAACACAATGCAATTATTCTCTTTAATCAACATAGGAAGTGTGACTATTGTTAATAATAGTCAATAAACAAAACTTGTATTGTACTTCAGAATTGAAAGAATTCTGTTGCCTCTAGAGGTTAATGGTTCATCACTGATTTAATGGAACCATATCATGTCTAAGTGATTACAGTATTGTCAGGGTCACTCACTGGTAGAAAGGGTATGGCAGAGGCTGCATTGCATGAATAGGCACAAGGCCATGGTGACCCGTGGACAGCAGTATTCCCTCCCACGTGGACTGCTGTCCAACATCCTTCATCATAACAAGATCATTCTTCTTGTAGACCAATTTGTCTTCTTCCTCTATACAAAGCTCACTGTTATCCAGCGCTTTAGCAAAGAATGAACCTACAAACAAGCACAACACAACTCTGTTTAGAACCATTTTAGTTTTGCATTGATTGGCTAAAAAAAGCTTAAGTCTAAATTAGAAAGGTCCTAAATTATAAACCATAACAACACAACTCCACAGATTCATTCACACTTCATTAACACTGTCAGCCTTGCTGACCATTTCCTTTATGAAAATCACAAATAATTTATACTGGCTATTATTGATTTTTTTTCCCTTTCATATATCCATGAAAGTACAGTGGAACCTTGGATTATGAGCATAATTCGTTCCGGAAGTGGGCTCGTGTTACAAAAACACTCGTAAACCAAATCATCATTTCCTATAAGAAATAATGAAAACTCAAATTATTCGTTCCACAGCCCCAAAAAATAAATACATAAAAATAATTAATACAATCTATAAAATGAAAATGAAACAAATTAATCTGCACTTTACCTTTAAAAAAAGTACAAATAAATCCTGACAGATAAGTGTTTCCGTTGATGTGCGCAGGCGCTGTGTGTGTGTGGAATTAGCCCCTTCCCTCGCCTTGTTTTACATAGTAACACTCCTCCTCCCTCTCCCCACCTCGCTTTTTAAGTTTCACAACAAACACACACACAAACACACAACGGAAACACCGTTTTAACAGGAAAAAAAGAAATCTCTCTGAGACTGGCATGCGCGCATACTAAAGGAATCACTTTTTAAGTTTCACACACACAACGGAAACACCGTTTTAACAGGGAAAAAAGAAATCTCTCTCACCTGGCGTGAGCGCATACTAAGGGAATCACTACTGTAAAGTAAAACAAAAACAAACAAAACAAATGAACCAGCACCTTGCCTGTGAAAAGAATCGCGACAGAGCAGAGTTTCTGTGTGTTTGTGAAGCCGAGGAGGGGGTGAAAAGGCGAAAGAGCATCTGTGCTCTTGTGTGTCAGGATGTGTGTGTGAGTGTGTGTGTGTCGGTGTGTCTGTGTCAAATTACGCGCCCACACACATAAGAGATGAGCAGAGTTTCTGTGTGTTTGCGAAGCCGTGGGTGGAGGCCAGAGAGTGACGCTCGGTGTCAAAATAAGAGTCGCATGCGTGATACATGATACTCGGCGCTCGTAAACTAATACTTGCTTATAAAATCTTTGCTCGCTTTGCGGAACACTCGTAAACCACGTTACTCGCAATCCGAGGTGCCACTGTAGTATGATATTGTGTTTGGTTGTTTGAAAACAAGCGCCTCATTTACAGGTATGAGAGAGTATCAAAAATTTTTAGATTTACACGTCACAGATCAGTTTGCTTTGTCCTCCTTCAGACACCTTAAAACCTGGCAGTGGAATTTGCTCTTGAGGGTCTGACCCCTGGAGACGTATTCTCGATGCACAATGCTGCAAATGTTGAAAAAGACGATGAACATGCACTTGGTCTAGCTGCAGATCTGCCTCACTTTTTTCGATTGTGGAGATGATGCGATCTTTCACTATGAAAACTGTTACTTCGTCTCAGGGTCACACCCATACATCCAAGTTTTGTCACCGGAAATAATCCTTGAAGGATTCATACATGAAAGACGAATCATCCATCCAGTCAGCAACCTGGGGATGGGACGAACTTGGCAGCAGCACAGCTAATGTTAAAATCACACATGAGGATTTCCACCAACAATGGCAGCAATGTTGTAGATTGTTCTCCGTTAATCATCAAGCACAAGATGCTGAATAGTTTCGACATTTTCAGGGGTTGAGGTCTTCCTGATCTCTTGTCATCTTTCAGTGATGTTCTTCCACTCTTTAAGTGCTCATGCCACTCAAAACACTTCGACTCACTCATTTACGAGTCTCTCTGGCAAATTTGTCAGTTTCACTCAGACTTGTTTGTTTACTCTTGTTTAACTTGCTTTTTATGAGGAAATAGCAGATGTAGTAACACATGTGGTCAGAATAGCACCAGTTGCACAGCTCGCAATTGTCACAGTACAATGTCTTTTGGCACATCGACTTATGAAGGTCGGTGCTCCCTGTGACTGTGCGTGCAGGTGCTGTCATTTATTGGTGTGTTACAAAAATACAACTTGTATAACTGAATAATGTTGACAATCTTTACTGAGCATGTTTTTTTAAATCCCGGAGTAAGAGTCTCTGTGCTCCTAATTATATTAACACATTGAAAAGTTATTTTAGTATGCCATCAAATGGATCAAATTAATAGTGCTTGGTCACACTTACACAAAGCAGAGCAACTAAGCAAATCTTTTTTGTCCTTTTGGTTGTGTCTACCAAAAGGACAAAAAAGATATGTATCTTCCTGAAAACCTTAAATGGCTGCTGTGTCTTTTTAGTTTTGCATTGATTGGCTAAGAAGAACTTCAGTCTAAATGAGAAAGGTTCTAAATTATAACCATAAATTAGAAAGGTAAATCTTAAAATACAATACAATACAACAGTGAAGTATTGATTTATTTCTTACCTTCCTGAAGTAGAAGGCCCAGATAGAGAGTAGCTAGATGTTCCTCATCTACCGTTACACAAATCTCTACATCACTGAGCAAAAGAGGGTCCAACCAGAAAGACTGGTCACACAGGAAGTTCTCCAAACATCTTGCCACATATCCTGAGACACCAACATCAAGATTGTATAGTGTGGTAGATCATAATCAACACAATTATGGTGAATATTGTTCAAGTGCATGTGCTGGCTCACCTAAAGCCAGGTATGTAGAAAACTTCCAGATTTCCTCCACTGTCTTGAAGGTAATGACAAAATGGTCTTTTTCGGCGTGCACTGAAACCAAGCGTGCAGAGAGTTCCTGAAAACAGAGGACCAATAGTAATTTGAAATGATTGAGCGTTGTGAAAAAGTACACACAGCTACTCTTAATTTGATATTTAAAAAGCTTACTTTAAAAAGCTGAATGACATCTTGGCTGTTGCTCTCTACAACCCTCAGTCTAGTGCGCAATGCCTCCTGCAGCACACTGTCTGGCTGCAGATTGGAGCGCCTTCTCCCACTGAACAGGAGTATCACATCTGGACCACAATGCAGTAAAGGAAGCTGACTTTTAGAAGTCTACTGTTTATTAACATAAATGGCGCAAACAATGAAGAATAATGAAAACTTCATTCACTATTTATGCATAGAACTGACAGGGGAGTCTTCTTTGTGCATGAAACACTGGCCTACTTCTGACAGGATATGATTATGCTGAGTGCAGGCATTAGGGTTGTCTGAAAGAGCATTAGCTCTAACATTTTGCTGAATCAGGCCTGCCATTACTGTCCATTATGATGCGTTTTTCACTCTGCTCTATATGGCAATAGAAATCAAGAATGCAAGTACCTGAAGAGAAGTGATCACCTACAGCCAAGGAGACAGTGCGGAGAACTTCCTTCCTCTTCCAGTAATTCTCACCAGTGATCCCATCATCCTCCACCTCAGCCTCTGTTTCCACTTCCTCATCTCCTGTGCCAAACAAAGGCCCAGCAGAAAGAAAAGAAAAACTTGTCATGCCTTTGCTCTGACCTGAATGTAATTGCAAAAGAGCTTGAGAGTGACTTGGTAATTTAAAAAATTCTGGTTTTGCTAGGTTAATTAAAATAGTGGCAATTTATTCAACAGGAATATGTCTTCACACATTTGGACACATTTGTTTTTATCTTATCAGAGATCATTATTCCTGTAAAGCTGGTTTCTGACAAGGTTCACTGCTAAAAAGCGCTATATAAAAGAAATAAAATGTCAATCTTTTTTAATTACATTAATTACTTTTAATTACTATGTAACCAGTATAATAAAATGTGCAACAGATGAGTAATATATAGTACATTATATAAGAACATTTCAGCCTGTAAACATAATGAATATGATGTTATATTGGGAAGCAAGCAATAAATTAATTTAACAATGTTAATTTCATGAAAACAAAATGTTTTATGTAAAACCTCGTCTTGTTTTTCTTACCAGTGGCCATGACATCATTTCCTGGAAAGAGCTCATTGGCTCCTGTTAGTGCATATGGACACTCTTCCCATACTGTATTGAGTTCAGGAGTTGTTACATCTATTGAAAAGGGCAGTGAAGGCATTTGTCAGAGGTTAATGCAGATTAATTGTGTAAAAACTGAAGGGACCAAACTAAAAATTTTAACTAAAAGTTGATTATACAGGATAGCACACCTACTGTAGATTATATAGTGCATATGCCATTGATACATAGCATCCTGACACTTTCACACACTTTCACACATTTGACATTACAGTATATGCCGAGAAAATGCTTGCACTCTCTAATCAATCGATTTAGGCACCATTAGTTTTAATCAGGATCAGTGCAATTTTAACCTCCACTGCACAATTGTACAGGAGTGAATTTAAATCTCAGCATTGAATTTAGTGATTTGGAATCATGTGAAATTACTTTTCAGGTATGATCTACACAGTCGCATGTAATTGTGGCAATTATTGTTAATGCATGTGTAAAAGGCAAAACATTAATGTTAGATGGTTTTCAATGCAATATTAGATTTTAACACAGGCTAGTAAAGCAATATAAACAGAGGAGCACATTCAGCCTAAGCAAAGGTCACAATGGAACGTGCATTACCTTTATGGGTTGGTCTATTACCCATATTTCTTGGAACTGAACTGACATCTGCCAGTGTACAGAGTAAGTTCCATTTCATTGCAAAAAATTATGGGACCAACCTGAAAGCAAGAAGCAGTTTCTCGGACACAGAGGTGGACAGCAGCAGCATGCCATGATGTGGACAACAAACTCGCTTACTCCACTGATAAATGGCTCCCATTAAAGCAAAGCTCTATTTAAAATGTGCTGGAATTAGCCAGTGAAATATTGAACAGAAAGACTCCTTTTTATTTTCTTTTTTTTGTTGCCCTGAATCTTATGTTCTTTATGTCCGTCTTCATCCTGAGCATTTGATACACTCTAACTTGTTTTCTGTATCTGATTCCTTCCCCCTGTACTCTCTCTCTCTCTCTCTCTCTCTCTCTCTCTCTCTCTCTCTCTCTCTGGCTGGTCTGCAAATGTAATGTACAAAGAGCGCGTTGCTACTGGTATGCTGGCGTGGGTTGGTCAGTAGCTCTTTATTCCGGAGATTGGGGGGTGGGGGTGAGGGGGGGTCTTCAGTAAAGTGTATGTTCTGGCCCTGGATGTTCTACATACACAAACAACAAAAGACCATTGGCAAAGAATACATTTATAAATATACCCCTGCATGTTTGACAGATTTTTTGATTGTGTTTCTTCTCCTTTCTGATTCTCTGTATTTTTTCCTGTCTGGCTAAGCAGTATTTGGGCTGACAGCTACACATTGTCCATGCCAGGATGTCGGCCCGTGCTTTGGGCTCAGCAGTCTCGATGCCAAAAGATCCAGAGTATTTTCGTCCAATTTCCTTTGTAAACTTCCACCAGGAAGTGATGAAAGGAACTAGCTACTGTAGCTCTCCAGCATCACCCAGTGGCTTTAGTACACCAGTGTAAATCAAGGTTTCATTATATGTGCGTAGAAAGTGTAATTGCATAATGTTGGTAAGTGTTCTTGCAGAATGCTAAGCCTTATTAAATAATTTACACAAACCAATAAACGGAGCATTCTGAGGCTTTCCTGTAACAACTCAGCCTTTTTGCCAAAATGAACAAAATCAACAATCTTCACTAAAGCAGAGAACAGTGCCTCTTTATTACATTTGTGCTTTATGAGACTAGCTAGTTGTAATCTTCTGGCAGTCACGTCTCTGTATATGTTGAAAGCAACATGTACCACATGGTGTATTATAGTATTTTGCTGTCATGATCTAATAATACACAACTAAGGTGACAAGTTGTTAGTTGTCATTTTAGTGTCGTTAAGCTTTATAAAATGCCGGTTATAAATCATATGTGCGTTTGTTAAAGTGGGGATGTGTGTCACTGTCCACGAATAGAGAGGGAAAGCCAGTAACTTGAGCATGAGGCATGGGCACTAAGTTTAGAATATCTCCCATGCAGACCAAATAGACAGGCAAGCAAGTTGAAAGAGCTAACAAATTAAAATAAAAAAGTGATCATAAACAGAAAAAGGCAGATCAGGTCATGTACAAAAATAGAATTAAACAAAAAAAAGAATTGACATGGAAGAGAAAACTGAAAGTGTATCTTGCACTGGCATCTGAGACGAAAAATAAAATACTACACACTACACACTCAACACTGCCATTAAGTTCAACCACAAGTTGAAGCACAAGAATATAGATAGAAAAGGACACTCACTCACACCAGCCCTAAGACTTATCTTGCTATTTGATAAACCGACAGTTGTCACTCTGTACCTCTGTCCTGCTGGTTCCTGCCAGTGTGATCGTCCTTCATGAGAGCGCCAAAACGTTTTCAGCACTGGGAGCAAGGACTCCAATACACACACACATACAAAAAAAGCGAAAACTCTCAAGGTTCTCTGAACAGTCTCTGTAGAACGGTGTGTTTGTGTCCTTGTCGCATGCATTTGGAGAGGAGACACTACAAAAAGGAAGTATGTAAACTCCACCTCTAAATATCACTCCCTCTCTCTCTATCTCTGTTTTGCTCTCCTTCTGCCTCTGTCAATATCCCACTAAGCTCTCTGAGTGGCGTGTGTTTGTGTGTTGCTCATACAGTAACTGTACAGTTCTCAGGTAGTAGAAATGGAGGGAAAAAATAGCACATAACAACATTTATGAACAATTCACATTCAGTTTGACCCAATGTTTAAAATTTCCTTTCCTCATTTCTTAATTACACCTTACTATTTAACAAAGCAATGCCTGTAAAAAGAGAAAAGTGATAAGGAATAGCACCGGTTTTCTACAACTAGTACGGCAGTTAAGTAATCCATCTGGTTTGACTTGTTCTATGTGCATAATAACCTTTGGCATTACAGTCATACTTCTTTTTCTTACTCACATTCTGAACGTTCCTTATCTGTGCAGATCCACGCCTTGTTTCATTAGCATTCCAAACCTGCTTTTAAGTCTTTTTGCATTCGTTTTAATCATTTTAAGACCCTTTTCAAATCATCAAAACTGTGAGTTTCTGTCTGGTGTTTGAACCAGTTTTAAAAACTGACCTCTGATTACAAAATCCCTGTGATTTATGGCTCCATATCTCAAAAGAGCAGATAATAGGCTGTGCTCTGTCTCTCCAAAAGTCTTTTCTCCTATTGCCCTGTTGGTTAAAAGTAAACCATGGAACAGTTTATGCATTCTGAGTTAGCTTGGTAAGCCATTAGAAACTCCTTTTACCAGAGGGGACCAGATCATGTGACTGCCACATGGCTTGAGAGATCATGCATTCTCTTGGCCTGTTGCGAATTAGATATAACAACTGTGAGGCTAAAATTCTCTCTCTCTCTCTCTCTCTCTCTCTCTCTCTCTCTCTCTCTCTCTCTCTCTCACACACACACACACACACACACACACACACACACACTGAAATTACTGAAATGGCAAGCCCAATTCTACTGTTTTTTTCCATACACTAAAGACCTTAAAAGATAAGGTCAACCTGAGACAGAATTTCCTCTTTTATTTCTAGATATTTACATCTAAATGTGCTAAACAACATAGAGTTTCTTAACCCACTTATTTTTGTAATTAAAAGTGATAAAACATATTGGACCATGACAGTGATTGACAGGCGCATTTGTGGTTAAGAATGGATAAACCAAGATGAAGACCAGAGAGCTGTCTCTTTGAAGTCATTGAGAAGCTGAGAAAACAGGGGAAATTAATTGGGACCATTTCACATTTATTGGGCATACAGTAATGTATTGGAATGATGTGAAAAATAATGAAACCATTGGTATACTAAAAACCAGATCTCAAACACAACAGCCAAGGAAAATGACAGCAGTGCATGACAGAAGAATTGTGAGACTTGCGAGGAAAAACCCAAAGCAATATTGAGTGACATCACCAACAACCTCCGGAGGGCATGGGAGACGGTATCCACTATTTGAAGAATAGTGAAGCCATACCACAAGATGCAAAACATTCAGCAGCTGCAAAAGTCACAAAGCCAGATTGGAATTTGCAAAAAATAAATAAGAAAAATACAAAAATGTGGTACATGGCTGCATGGCTGCTCTTGGCTCTCTAATCTTTATTAATGATGGTAGCAGAAGAATTAATTCAGAAGTCTAACTGTTAGGAACTTAACCATGCAGCAAGACAATTACCCAAAACTCATGGCAAGTACAGCAAAAGACAATATTCATTAATTTAAACTTTTGGAAGTTTTTCAACTGGCCAGGTCAATCACCAGACCTTAAATCAACTCAGCAGGATTTTACCTCCTCAAAATGGGACTTAAGGGATAAATCCCCCAGACCTCATTCAACTTTTGATCTAAAACACAATTTTTTTCAGTTAGTTCATTTTTAATTATAGCAAAACAAATTAATTTACCTTCCCATCCAAATCGTTTGGAGGGAATTGTAATGTTTTTCTTCCTTCTGGTTCTTATGGTACTCCAACATGTATTACACTGTCTGCAAATATATTGATGTAAGGTTGATCTCTGAATGCACTTCTTGACACAACCCTCCCCTTCCCCCATTGCACTAACAATGCACTGGATTGTGCAACCCACAGAGGCTGTGGTTGATTCCCTGACTGGGGAAACGAACCTAGGTCACAGCACGGACAGTGCCAAATGCTAAAGGAACCTAATGGCTAGACTCATACTGCCAACAAAGATTTTGAATATTGAATAAATATTGAACAAAATCTATTTATTTATTCATTTATTTATTATTCAGTTAGGCTGTTCATACTCTGTTTTCAGTGTGATCAGCATCTAATATTAGTCTGATTAGATCCTGCTCCTAAACCAATCCGCAGGCACCAAGGAACAATGTGTCATGTGAAACATTCAAATTCATTGTAAAATGCCATTAATGCCACTTTGGTTTGGCCATTAGTCTTTTGCTTGTTTGGTTGGTTGGTTGGAAACGTTTAAACTAGATGTCCTTTGGCATTATTACCAATTTCTCTTATAGTTGCTTTTGGCCATTTCTATTATAAAATCAAATCAAAATCAAAAATAAAATTAGATTTCTCTTTGAAATCAGAGCAGTTACAATATGTGCTACCTAATTTTGCTTGTATAGCAACATCACCCTAAAGGTCCTTTATATTACTATCCCACCACTGACATCCTCCTTCTTTCCAAGCACAAAATTATGATGAATGTCAGGTTGGATTGATGTAAAAGTCACACAAATTCCCATTTGACTATTCAGACTGGGGTCACACTGCAAAGCATCGACGCTGTATCTTATTTAGGACCACATGGAACTGAACCATATAATAATGGAAAGTTTAGATATTCAAACATTTTCATGAAAATATATTGTTACAACAAAATTTATATGACAGTAAGGAAAGTAAAAAATTTATTTTGGCCAAACCGAAGAAGTGGCATTAATGGCATTTTACAATGAAGTTGAATGCATCACATGACACAAAAAATTATTTCTCTGCTGATGGCTGCTCTTGGTTTTAAAAATGATTTTTTTTCTGTAGACATGGCAAGCTGCAAAACTGCAAAAGGATGTTAATATGAATGAAGTTCAATAGCAGGCCAGCTGAGGAGTTTGCCTAAGGGAAAAAGAATAGTTTCCTGTTGTTTCGTTTTCTGTCAGATTTCAACAGGATGGCAAACCATGCGCCCTACAGAAACTCTCAGCCCACAGGGCCTTTCCAAAAGGAAAATGTACCTTGTACATTTTTAAAAAAAAATCATCCACTTATTGCTATGATATAAATTCATAAAACTGTAGTCATGTAGTGATGCTGAAATGCTTTTACAATTAGTCATAGCTGTGATTTCTACTGTCGATCTTTTAAATATGACCTCTTCTTAGTCACTAGCCTTTTGAGCCTGTCAAAATATGAAAGTGCATAATCAGGCAGTGAACCATGCAGTGTGCGCGGGAAGCATTGGCCCTCATATCCCTCCATTGTCCTGTTTCCTTTCTTCCTGACATCCTTTGTTTTCTAGAAGAACGTGAACATATTGTGGAACAGTCACTGAGACTTCATACAATATATATAAAGAAGCAGCAGAATAGTAGCTTCCTGTTGAAAACTATCACAGCCGGACTGTCTCCACAGAAGAAAAATCTATATAAATAAAAGAAAGGTTTTGTCTGTACATTGGTCAGAACTCACTCTTTCAATTATATCTTTATATTTCATACATTGGAGGACTTGATACCAGGCTAAAAAAAATTCTGTCTGTATGTCTGTCTGTATTTTTCAGGTTCTACAGTTCTTGTATTTGTCTGACTTTAAACCTGCATCATAACAGAGCTCAATATGTTGAGTAGAAGTAAAGTTATGAGTAGTTACATGCAATATTATATCACAGCCTCTGCCAATTATTGGAAAAATACAGCACTTCTCAATAGAGCCAATTAATGTGATCGTTTACCATGAATAGACAGAGTATGCGGAAGACACAGACACCTACAAGCTGCCAAATTCCTCATGAAACAGAAACAAAAGCATGACACGGCATGGCTTACTCCGAAAAAAAAAAGCTAATTACTATGAAAACTGAACCTTCAATGATGAATGGACAGATCAATGTATGTTTTTCTTCCTGAGGGACGATTAAACCCAGTTTGTTGGACATGTTCCCAAAACCATGGTATTAATAAAAAGCAGTAATGTGAAACACCACTATGAGATAAAACATGGGTCATTAAAGCAAACATACCCACAGGAGTTTGAGGTGAGGGCATGTAAAATACCCAACCTGAGATCCCAGTGTTATGTGCTAAAATATGGTGAGTAGAAGTGAAGTTATATAATATAATAATCATAACAATAATCTATTTGCTCAATATAAACAAACACCTAAAATAGATATTTTTAAAATAGATATTAATTAGAATTTTTTACTGAGATTGGCTAACATGCTGAAATAACAGCACTGAAGTGGTATACAGTCAATTTTAATGTGCTGTAGTAGTAGACAAAACTTAATCTTTATCTGATCTACATCTAGATTCAGTGATTCATCAGTGATTCACCCTCCGATTACTGAACAGGGAGTGTATTGGGCTTTCTGCAAAAGAAGTGCTACATAAACCAGGAGTAAGATACCCAACCTTACAATAAAATGTTTTTCTTTGTATTAATAAGTCCAGAGTCCAGCTTCTGCCATCCAGAAAGACCAGCACTATATGTGGGCTTCAACCTGAAATAATTATGTCACTAATTCAATTAAAGCTGGTTGGCTTATTTTTAGCTTTAACCTTTTAACTGTTTTTACAAACTCTTTTCCTTTTATCATCGACTGATGCTCTGGGGACCTGCGACTTCAGTTGTTCGATAGCTCAGGACTGGAATCTCCTACAGTCTACCTGAGCCTCCGGGAACAAACTGGACTCCTTTTAATTTTAATTTTAACACATCTCCTGTTACACTGAACTTCCAGTACACATTATTATGCTGATCATTCTCTGCTATCTGTTATCACCCAGATGAAGATGGGTTCCCTGTTGAGTCTTGTTCCTCTCAAGGTTTCTTCCTATTACCATCTCAGGGAGTTTTTCCTTGCCACCGTCGCCCTCGGCTTGCTCATCAGGGACAATCTTATCATTTTGATTCATACACATTGCATAAAAACTTACTTCTTTTTATTGTGTAAAGCTGCTTTGCGACAATGTCAATTGTTAAAAGCGCTATATAAATAAAATTGAATTGAATTGAATTGAATCAAAAGTGGGTACTTCCACTAGTTACAGTCTTAAACAAAGTCTAAAGTGCTACATAATATTTATAACAAAAATGGGGAATACTGCTCATTTTAAATTTAGAGCCACAGATTATTGTTCCAGGCTTGTATTTGTTCTTGTATTAACATAGTTATTTAACCTTGTATAAAACAATTAGTGGCCAGAGGAAGAATTAGATTGAGACTACATACTGCAAACGATGTACAGTATATGGAATTTTTTTTTTTTTTTGAGAAAACACTGCCCTCTGTAGTATACTAGTTGTAACAGGGCTACGGGTTGCCCTTCATTCAGTTCTCATTCTCTTTTAATCTTATGTTTGGAAATCAAAGAGTTAATAGAATTTACAAAAAAAAAAAAAAAAACAGTCTATAACAGCTAGTTACTCAGGATAATAAAAGCCAAAAAAAAAAAAAAAAAACTTGTGGACATTTGTTGTATTGATACTAATTACCACCTTACTATTTCCAGGGTTTTAAGAGGGTAATTTGCATCCAAGACCTGTTAATTCTTCAACCATGTTGTTAGTTCATCAGGTGTGCAGCCCTTTTAAAAGCAGAAGTTGTGGCAGTTTGCTGGTCTGGACCTTTCAAGTGTCAAAAGGGAAAGACTTGAGCAGTGGTTTAAAAAGTAATTGTTGCTTCACATCTGTCTAAAAAGGATTATAAAACAATTTCCAAACATCTATTGTTACACATTCTTTCACTGAGAAATATTATTCAAAAGTGAAAAGCATTCAAGACAGTTGCCAATTTTCTCAGCAGTGGTTGTCCCAGCATATTTACCCCAAAGTCAGACTGTTCAATGCTCAGGAAAATACAAAAAAAAAAAAAAAAAACAAGCACTACATTGCAGGCCCTACACAATTCACTGAGCATTTTAAATGTTAAAGTGAATGACAGCACAATTAGAAGAGGCCTGAACAAGTATGGTTTGCTTGGAAGCATTGCCAGGAGAAACTTCTGTCAAGGAAGCACGATTGAGCTTCGCAAAACTGCATCTAAATAAACCACAAGACTTCTGGAACAACGTTCTTTGGACAGACAAGACCGAAGTAAGGTTGTTTGGCTTTAATACCCAGCACCATATTTGGCAAAAACCAAACAGCATTTTAACAGAAACATCTCAAACCCGCTGTCAGGCGCAGCAGTGGAGCGGTGATGATTTAGGCTCACCCCTTGCTTGTTTAACCATCTGTCCAACAGGTAAAACTTCGTCAAAATTGAGTCATGCAAAAGGACAATGGTCTGAGACACCCCAGTTAATCTACATCAAAATTGCTGAATAATAAAGGAATCAGTTACTTCATGTTCTTGCTGTTAAAGGTGGATCTACAAGTTATTGAATCGGGGTGTACTTAGTATTGCCAGATCATTTTATTTTATTTTTGGCTTCATTTTTGTTTAAGAAGTAATGGCACAGTGAAAAAAGTTATATTTAAGTTGTACTTTTACACATACATGTCAGTTTTATTACAGGTAAGTACTATTACTAACCAAAAAAGGAGATTAATTAAATAGGGAAGGCTGGCTGTTTGTGAAATGTATTAGCTAGGTATTCTTAGATCCCAGTGAACATCAAATGAATGTTGTATTTAAGATGTCTGGTGTCACATCAGTGCTGGTTTCACCCAATTCCCTGCTGGCACTTAATATGGACTTCAATTCCCAAAATGGATCACGGACTACAAACAAGGCCACTATGCACTACAACAAAAATAACACTCTTTGTTACTGCAAGTACTGCTCAGTGGTTGCCAAGTACTGCGCACTCACATTACTCTGAATACTACAGTAGCATGTACATGTTTTTCATGGCTTTGATCTTTCCATGCTTTTGACTGTTGCTCGTGATTCTTCATTGTTGTTTGCTCATTGTTTGTCCCTGTCAGTGATTTGACCTTGATCTTGCCTTTTAGAATAATTTAAAATGTGTTTTAAATAAAATGCTAAACTGAACTGGCATCTATCCCGGGTTTCTCTTTGTTCATGCCATTCAGCTTATCTTTGACCGTCTAAAAACTTTTAAGTGTACATGAAAATAGGCATAAAACACTTTTATGTCTGTTTTTAAAAGTGTAAAAGAACAAAATAAGGACAAAATATAAAAGACATTTTTTTATTATTGTTTTTGTTTAAAAATGGGGATGACACAGTATTGCATAAAACCGGAAACAGTGTCAATGATTAAATTAAGCAAATCCATGCACCATGCATAAAAATAATGTGATTGGCAACTGGTTGTCCTATTTGAAATGTATCTGTTAAAATCTGTTTATTGTTGCTGTTTCTTTCTAAAATATTAAAGGATAAATGTGATCCCTAGATCCCTAGTGTACTGGGAGGGGGGGGGGTTAAGAAATTCAAGACACATGAAGCCAAATATTACGTGTTTTTGAACCATTACATGTTTTTAAACACTCATTATACATAACAGGAAAACTGAATATGTGTGGAGGAGCATGCTAACTAGATTCTTAAAAGCTATGTGAGCAAACAAATGTGATTTTCCTACCCAAGAGCAGAGCTAAATGTACTCATAAGTACAGATAATAAGAAAATTGAAAAATATATATTTGATTGGCCCTCTCCAGAGTAATAAAAATACACATTTTGCCCTTTTTGTGTGTGTATCCTTTGGGACATACAAACCTTTGGATTCTGTTCCAGTCCTAAATGGATAAAATAAAAGGCTTGCATCAGGAACGGCATCTAGTTTAAAGCATGTGCCAAGTTGTGTGCGGATTGGATGATCCGCTGCGATGAACTATTGAGAGCAACTAACAATATTTCATGGCATGCAGAAGAAAGAATCTTGAATGAGCAGTGAATATCCCAATGTAGTTTTCCTCACTTTTTTAAAATTTCATGTCAGGTGATAAATACACGTTCAGAGTCCATGCTGAGAAACTCTCCAACTCAGGTGTAGTGTGCTACTGATATGTGGATCATATACAGTACTATGACATTGACAAGGCCCTTGGTTTACATTTTACTGTACCTTTATTAACTTGAGGCTTCTCATTTTTTTCTGACAAATCCTGTAAAGACTGGTAGGTTTCCATCTCACAATCTCAACAAACATTTGCAGAAAGAACATATTTTAAAAAACAGAAAACAGACCTCCGGAAGTGGAAAGAGGATAAGGGTGACGTCAACTGCAAACAATGCTGGAGAAATCATTATGAGATAAACTGTTATCTAGCAGAAGTGGCTGTAATAACAAGTGTTGAATGGAGTTTTGGTTAAAAGCGCTTTCACTAACTTACTGATCTTGACCTTTTTATGTTTAGTTCCCTTTCAAAAGCTACACTCGATGCTGCGTGAAAACGCTATGGGAACATCTCTTTGTTCTCCGGTTGTGAAGCCTGTGTGTATCAAAACGCCGACTACTTTGGCTTATAATCTCAGTCAGGTGACATCACCCGATAAGGTGCACCTGCAGGTTATAAATAGGAGTGAACCGGAAACAGCCTCAGATCTTTTTGTCTTCAGGACCGCTTTGTGTTTGCGTGCGCGCACAACAGAATCACGGTAGGAAACAAAAACTTTACTTACCGATAATGGCAGAGTTGGTTGAGAGATGCGTGCCTCCGTGTGATAGATTTCTTTGAGTGCAAGCATTGTGATCTCCTCCCTATTAAGGCGCTTCGCGCGCGACGCATTTCTGGGGCTCACGTGCGTATGAGATGGTACTTCCCCTCTCTCTCGTGCTCTCCCCGGATCAGGAAGTTTTTAACGTCCGCTTCTCAAGCACGCTCCAGCGCTTCTTGTGAGCAGGCGGAAGAGACTTCCTCCCTTGCTTCCATGGAGATAGCATGCCGATCTGGCAGACGCGCATGAGACGGACTTCCCCCTTTCTCTCACGCTCTTTAACTCTTTCATGGAATAAGCCTTATTCATCCCCTGTTTTATGATGATCCCCCAGATTGAAGAGACGCTTGCGAGCTATCTCTCTCCTGGGAGCTCATCCTCCCTGAAAAAGCCCATACTGCTCACCAAGCCATGTAGACTAACATCTTCGTTGGTGGGGAAAGCTTTTCAGGCAGCGGGTCAGGCTGGTGCTGCCCTGCACACCATGGCAGTTTGCAGGTATACCAGGCTCACCTGCTGAGAGTTCTGAGCACTGGCGGGTCTATCGACAATGCCGAGCCACAGATTTATTTCTCCGTGCCACCAAGCAGACGGCCCGTGCTATTCTACGGCTGCCACGGTCGCCACGGAGAGACATCTGTGATTTAACCTCATGGGCGAGGTCAGGGATCGCATTTTCCTCCTTGATGCCCAAACTCTCGCCTTCCAGCCTCTTTGGCGATGCTGTAAACACCGCTGCCACTAGGTTTCGGGAGGAGAAGCTCTACGAGCAGACCTTTGTGAGGTTTCTCCCCTACCGTGCTCAGGAGTCGGGACTGTCGGCCACCCAGTCCCAACCAGGTCTGGTCCCCACGAGGCGTGAGGCACAGAAGGAGAGTGTGGTCAGCCAGCTACCCCATTGTAGAGACAGGGGAGGGACTTGCTGCGCTTCACAATCCGCCTCAAAAAGTGAGAGAAAGGTTTTCACGCAGCATCGAGTGTAGCTTTTGAAAGGGCACTAAACATAAAAAGGTCAAGATCAGTATTGAGGTGGATTGCGAAGCGCAGCGATTCCCTCCCCTGTCTCTACGATGGGGTAGCTGGCTCGCCACACTCTCCTTCTGCTCCTCACACCTCGTGGGGACCAGACCTGGTCGGGACTGGGTGGCCGACAGTCCCGACTCCTGAGCACGGCAGGGGAGAAACCTCACAAAGGTCTGCTTGTAGAACTTCGCCTCCCGAAACCCCGCACATATATAAATGATTCCAGGGCATATATGATTCCAGGGCATCCGTATTCTGAACTGCATAGACGGCTGATCCTGGCTCAGTCTTAGTAGCTAGCGCTTCGATGTCGGGATGTCGTCCTAGCTCATCTCCATTCTTTAGGATTGAGACTCAAAAGCCACGAAAGGCGTTCTCTTTCCTGTTCAGAGGACAACATATTTGGGTGTCACATTTGATACAATCACAAGGCAGGCACAGCTGTTTCTCATGTCGAACCCATCCTCCAACACCCTGAAGGAAATCAAGCTAAGCCAGAAAGTCACTCTTCATCACTTTCAGAGATCTTTAGGTCTTATGGCAGCCGTGTCCATGGTGATACCTTTGGACCTTCTGCACATGAGACCGTTTTCAGTTGTGGCTAAGAGCCAGGGGATTTCACTCAAGGGCCAACCCCCCAGAAGCTAATAAGGGTTATGCGCTGGGAACTTCGTATCCTTTCTATGTGGTTCAGACCCCGGACAAGGTCCGTCTTGTCATCGCAAGATGTTAACGACAGACGCTTCCCTCATGGGCTGGGGTGTGGTCTTGGATGGCCGTCTAGCACAAGGGAGCTGGTGAGGTCATCTTCTCACATGGCACACCAATTGCCTCGAAATGATGGCTCTGGTTCTGGCCCTGAAACACTTCCTCCAGCAGTCGAGAGGCTACCATGTCCTAGTGGACAACACTGTGGTAGTCTCGTACATAAAATGCCAGGGTGAACTGCGCTTGCGCCGCTTAAACAAGCTAACGCACCAGGTTCTGCTTTGGGCATCGGACAAGTTCCTGTCTCTCAGGGCGATTTACATTCCGGGGCACATGAATGTAGGAGCAGACTTGCTATCCAGACAAGCTGTGACACATGGGGAATGGAAACTCCACCCTGGGAAAGATTTTATGTAGCAGAGGTGGACCTCTTCGCCTCGCAAGAGGCAGCACAATGTCCCCTTTACTACTGTACTCTGACTTCTCCAGTTCCCCTGGGTTATGCCTTTATTCATTTCCTCTGATAGTTCTGCTCCCAGGAGTCCTGGCAAGGGTTCGTCAACAGGATTTGCGTCTCTTATCGATAGCGCCCCATTGGCCGACCAGAGTGTGGTTCTCGGATCTAATATTTCTCCTCGACAGCTCACCCTGGGTGATTCCAGTGAGGAGGGATCTTCTGTCTCAGGCGCAGGGGACAATATTTCATCCCCGGCCCGAGTTCTGGAGCCTTCACGTCTGGCCCCTGAAGGGGACCAACTAAGAGATGCTGGTCTTCCAGCCAGCGTAATTGAAACCATTTTAAGTGCCAGGGCTCCCTCCACTAGAAGAACTTATGCCCTCAAATGGAGTGTACTTGAAAGTTGGTGCAGGGCAAGACATGTAGACCCAGTCCCTGTTTCAGTGCTGGAGTTTCTGCAAGAAAGGTTGTGCTCTGGCTTATGCGCTAGTATTCTCAGAACATGCTCTGACTGATGGGGTTTCTGTGGGAAAGCACCATTTAGTTGCCTGTTTTATTCGTCTAGCTAAACGGTTGGGGCCGCCCACTAGAACAACGGTCCCTTTGTGGGACTTAGCTATTGTGCTCAAAGGCCTGGCTGACACCCCTTTTGAACCACTAGAGTCAGCGCCTGCCAGGCTTCTGTCTTTTAAGATGTTTTTTCTTATGGGTATTACTTCTTCGAAGAGGATTGGGGATCTGCAGGCTCTGTCAGACTCCCCATCCTGCCTAGACTTTGCCTCTGGGCTAGTCAAAGCTATTCTGCATCCTCACCCGAACTATCTTCCGAAGGTTCCATTCTCGACCATGCACCCAGTCATTCTCAAAGCCTTCTGTCCTCCGCCTTTCACAGCTCTGGATCAGGAAAGACTTCACTTACTGTGTCCAGTACATGCTCTTCAGATTTATCTCCATCGCACTAGCCAGTGGCGTAAGTCAGAGCAGCTTTTCATTTGCCACGGGGGCCACATCCGGGGGGCGGCCGCACTAGATGGGCGTTGTCATACTGGGTGAGAGATGCTATTGCCCTAGCCTGTGAGGTGCGTGGTCACACTTCGCCTCTGGGAATCAGAGTTCATTCAACCAGGGGGATTGCCTAATCAATTGCTCTGGCAAGAGGCATCCCCTTGCAGCAAGTGTGTGATATGGCAGGCTGGTACTCTCCACACATGTTTATTAGATTTGATAGTCTGGATTTCAATGCTACACCAGGCTCACGGATCCTCGAGTTAGCATCCCAGAGCTAGGTCTGAGACCTCCTTGGCTATTGTGCGCACACGCTACACAACCTGGGGTCCAGACACTTGTAGTGTGGCGGCGTTGGTGTTCTTTTTCCCATAGCGTTTTTACACAGCATCGAGTGTAGCTTTTGAAAGGGAACGTTTCGGGTTGATTAGCTGTAACCCTGTTCCCTGATAAAGCGGGAACGGGTTGCTGCACTTCAATGCCGCACTGCTGGCGTGCCTGGACGTCCTTCAGACAAAATTGACCTGAGGATGTTTCTGGTTCACTCCTATTTATAACCTGCAGGTGCACCTTATCGGGTGACGTCACCTGACTGAGATTATAAGCCGAAGTATTCGCGTTTTGATACACACAGGCTTCACAACCGGAGAACAAGGAGGTGTTCCCATAGCGTTTTCACGCAGCATCTTGTTCCCACTTTATCAGGGAACAGGGTTACAGCTAAGTAACCCGAGACGTTTCTTGTGCATGTTACAGTATGATAAAATGTTTTTTAAAAATGTCCTAACAGAATTCTGAGAGAATGTGCAATTTTCTTTGCTGTACTAACAATCAGGCTATGCTGGATCAACTGGAGGATCAATTCAAGAATCACTTTGTGAAGCAATGTCCTACTGATTTAAAGTAATATTTCTGGAGCTTTCATGGTAAAGAAAATGTCTGGAGCTATCTTTTGCTTAAGGGTTTATTTGCAGTACAAAGGGAGCAAAGAAATACTTGTGTATTAGTATTTCATATACTGATTAAATAATGTTCATAACAAGGTGTGTATGCATACTACATGTATATACCAATAACATGTATGTTACAGTAATTTTAAATGGCAGATATAACTGCTTAAACGAAGGAGACAAACTATTTTAAGGCAGGACCTTATCCAAGAGCACATATTAATATCTTCCTTAGATGGGAGTCCTTAGTAGATGAAGGCAGGGAGACTGAGCTTTTAAATTGATTGATGTTTTTTTTTAAAGCCAAACAATTAATCCTTTTGGTAATTCCACAAACTTAGCCTTGGTCGATTGGATAACAACAAAGTAACCAGAAGTGTCACCCATAGTTCATACAAGGCATCATGAGCAGCAGGAATAAGGTGGATAGAGAAGGTTAAGTTACATCACACTGTATTGCAATTTTGATGAATGGGCTAATGGGCAGTGAATTCCAGCGTGCTATTGTGGTAGGTTGCCACCTGTGCAATAAGTCCCGTCATTAAATTTCCTTGCTACTAAATATTCCACAATCAACTGTTAGTGGTATTATAACAAAGTAAAAGTGACTGGAACAACAGCAACTCAGTCACGTGGTAGGCCACGTAAAATAACAGAGCGGGGTCAGCTGATTCTGAGACGCATAGTGCACATAATGTAGGTTGCCAACTTTCTGCAGAGTCAATAGCTTCGGACCTCCTAACTTCATGTGGCTTTCAAATCAGCTCAAGGACAGTGCGTAGAGAGCTTCATGGAATGGGTTTCAAACCTTACATAACCAATTGCAATGCACACCATTGGAACATTGGATGTAAAACACACTGCAGCTGGACTGTAGAGCAGTGGAGACGTGTTCTTTGGAGTGACAAATCACTCTTTTCAGTCTGGCAATTCAACGGATGAGTCTGGGTTTGGCGGTTGCCAGGAGAACAGTACTTGTCTGACTTCATTGTGCCAAGTGTAAAGTGTTTTTCAGGAGTTGGGCTTGGCCTCTCAGTTTCAGTCAAAGGAAAGCTTAATACCAAGACATTTTAGACAATTTCATGCTCCCAACTTTGTTGGAACAGACTGGGGATGACACCTTGCTGTTTCAACATGACTGTGCACCAGTGCACAAAGCAAGGTCCATAAAGACATGAATGAGCAGTTTGGTGTGGAAGAACTTGACTGGCCTGCACAGAGTTCTGACCTCAACCTGATAGAACACCTTTAGGATTAATACGAGCAGTGGAGACTTTAAGCCAGGTCTTCTCATCCAACATTTTTTCCATATACACTATATTACCAAACTATATCCTGAATATATATAGTTTGGGATCACTTTCTAACTCCTAACTTTCTAACATATTTTATTTCTTTCTACATTGTAAAGAAATGCTGAAGGCATCCAAAATATGCAATAATCTCATTTGAACAGTTAATTTGAGATCTGACTGCTACTCATGAGCTGTAAACCTTCATAATGGCTCTAATCCAATTGGTGATTTTTGAGGCTGGTATTGTAACTCTAAATAAACGTCTTCTCTGCAGCAGAGGTAGGTTTTAGTCTTGCCCTCCTGGAAAAGTCTTTATGAGAGCTTGTTTCATCATGGGCCTTGATGGATTTTGCGAATGCACTTGACAATACTGTTCTTGCAATAACAGTTCCAAAAAGGCTGATCTCTGTGTCTTAAAACAGCAACCGACTGTTGTTGTTGGTGTTGTTGTTACATAATTACCTAATTCCATATGTGTTATTTAATAGTATTGTTGTAGAATGTAGAAAATAAATCACTAAACAAAAACAATAAAATTTGCAAGTGATCTTTTTTGAGCGGTAGTGTATACAGTATACACTACAATGTATATCCATCCTCCCTACTCAAACCCTTTCCTTTCTTATTATCCTAAATAAAATGGGATAAAACATTTGTCTTGCTTCGTGTTTGTGTCTTTGTGGTGCCACCCGTGCGTCAAACCTGTTACTAAATTGCATTGATGCTAACTTTTTGCTTTGTTGTTATTTTTTCAATTTCAGCTTTTTAGATTTTTATTCAATTATTTTATTTTTGTTACATAATTTTTTTACACTATATCTGACTCCACAGGCATGTCCGTTAAAAAGTATTAAAGTTTGGATGATACCATAATTTTATGTTATTCACCATAAAAAATGATGACCTACTAATATGTATGCAGCTGGCAACAGTTAAAACAACCTTTTTGTTTTCCTCCAGATGGGAAGCTCAACCACAGAGGTAACTTTAACCCTGCCTTGTGCAAGGGTTAATTCATATATGCACTCTTATTCACAAAGAGTGCATATATGATTAATATGCACTCTGTGAATATTGAAAAATGTATACATTAATCTTCTATAACTCTTATCCTATGTACAGGGTCACAGGGGGCTAAAAAAACTGTCCCAGGAGAGCACAAGGGCACGAGGTAGGGTACATCATGAACAGGATGACAATCCATCACAGGACCCACATACACTGTTCGGGCTGGAAACTGTGGAAAGAAACCCGACTACCTGGAGGGAACCCACCAAGCATGGGGAGAACAAGCAAACTCCCTAGACACATGTGAAGGTGGGAATCAAACCAGTGACCCTGGAGGTGTGAGTACTGAAATATAATTTGATAAATCAGAATATTATCCAGTCAGTGAATGTTACCGTTAGGTTTTGCTGTGGGCTTCCACAATTAGGCTTTTACATATTTTAGACAAATGTTGGTTTACGTCGTCACAGTAACGTTACGTGTAACAATAATGTTTTATCTTCCATAACCCAAAATTGCTTGAGTTTTTTGATGAATGCTTCTAAGGGCATTAATGTATTTACTTGTACATCGCAGGAGAGGGCGCTATATATCTAAACGATGCTTGGGAGTGGTGAGAAAATACCCAACCCTCCGTAAGATTGGTCTGCTGCACTCTTCCTGCACCATAGGCAGTTTGTACATTCTGCACGCGCTGATGAGGAAATACGCTGCGCGCTCGCGCTCTACAGCGCCAGTGAGCGGTGTGACGTCACTTCGCCCGAGATGATGGCGATCACTCCCAGCAGCATCTCCTACCAATGCACGCTGTTCGAGGACTCTACTACAGCGCGTGAACACATCAGTAGCGCGGAATGTGACTAGGCGAGATTGTATCTTAATCGCAGCCCTTTTGTTGTCTTAACTTCAAACTGAAGGCTGTCACAGGGAGAAGTGTCGTCCTGAAATCGCTTCAGTCAGCGCGAGGACAGCCCGGTCTTTCCATTTCTCCTGGATTTGGTGTCAGTTTGCCGAGACAATGCTGGATTTTTAAAACCTTTAATCGGGGTTGCTCTCATTTCGGGTGCTGTTGTCGAACTTCGACAACAATATTTGCTGAAACACTGCCTTTGATTATTGGATGTTAAATTTCTGAGCATAATGAGCGGTAAGTAGACACTTTCATGTTCATTCTGCAGTGTGATGATTTCGACTGCAGTGTGATGATGAACTTTTGTCTAAAGAAAAATAAGCAGTCTGTAAAATGAGATGCAATTACAAATAAAATTTGCACCGGGGAACAACAAAAAAATGAAGCACGTCATTAGTAGCCGCTGTTTACTCTATATGACTTTCCTCCAGGGTTTCATTCTCAGCTGGTAACAGAGCCAGTACTTACTGTCGTGTTAAACATCTGCATATCAGGTATATGAGGTATGGCTTTGATTAATATCTTTTGTTAAGCTGAATGTGATTTTGCCCATCGAATGTGATATGAGCCAGAATTGAGGGCGTAGAAATTTGACCAAAATCAGCTGTCATGCATCATAAATGCTTAGGTAGTCTGTTTGAAAAGGAACACCAGCACACCTCCACTTTCATGTAGCTATCCAATCAGCCAATCAAGTGTCAGCAGTGCAACACATTAAATCATGCAGATACAGGTCAAGAACTTAATGCATGTTAACGTTCACATCAGACATTAGAATGAGGACAGTCATCTTTGTCACTTTAACTGTGGCATGGTTGTTGGTGCCATATTGGCTGAGTTGGATATTTCAGAAACCGCTAGTCTCCTTGGATTTTCACAAACAGGAGTCTTAGTCTTTACATGGAATAGTGTAAAAAAACTAAAACAATGAGTAAATTACAGTTACAGTAGGTAGAAGCAGCTTGTTAATGAGAGAGACCAGAGGAAAAGGATGAGCTGTCATGAAGTCTTTAGTAACTCAAGTCATCACTCTTCACAACCAGGAATAGCAGAAAAGCATTAAGACATTAAAACATGAGGGAAAGGGGGACAGAAGCTAAAGACAACGTCAGGTTCCACTACTGTCAGCCAAGGGCAAGTGGTTGACATGGGCAGAGACTCCACAAAGCTGGAAGACTGGAAATAGGCCAGGTAATTTGTTTTTTTCACTAATTGTCAAGTTTGTTTGGTGATAATTAGGTTACAGGCGTAGGACCATTAATGCCCATCAAGGAGACAACACCCACACAAACAGCTAAGTGTACAACTAAATGAACCTCGCCTCTATTTCTGTTGAATTATTCTATTCCTGGCTCTGTTTGACTCTTCCTCCCACCAAACCAAGGCTTGGTTTGCTTTGACATCACATGTCTGGCATGTCTATAATGAGATCCTGAATTCCATCCTCAGCTGATTAGGGCATGATCTGGCCTATCACACACACAGAAGAACATTGTTTCTGGTTAAGCAGCAGACAATCGGAGAGAACCTTTAAAATTGACATAGTTTAAGGGATTGTCCTTCTCAGTTAAAGTTGAGAAGCCACTGTTCTCAGTTTAGGACAGATGGGAAATGTGTCAATCCTCTGGTAGAACGAAGAAGAAGGGGGAATATTTAAAAAAATCTATGAAAAGCATATGTTGCACAACATAGAGCATAACACAGAACATAATAGTGACGAAATAAAATGAAACATACAGCCTAATAATTTGATTTTGTTTTATATTTATGATGAACATATTTTTATATTGATTACAAATCTTTGTTTTATGCTCCATCTGTCTCTTTACAAAAGACAATTTTCCTTATCCTCACAGCTTTTTAAACACAGTATGTGAAACATTATTTAGCAAAAAAACAACAATAACCAATAATAATCATAAATATAATAAGCATACAAATTTATATCATACGCCCATGATTTTCCTGAGACCTGATCATGAGTTAACTCCTTGTGTATCATAATCAGCATAATTACAATGATACAATGATTTAATATTATTATATTATAATATTTTAAGATTACTTATTGACTTTGAAACATCATGCATTAATGCACTTTTAATGCACTTTTAGGATTTTAAATATAATTAAATAGAAATCAAATAAAAGAAAATGCAGAATTGTTTTTCAGAGTTTAAGTAAGATTGGGCTTTTGGTGAGAAGCCAAAGTGCAGCACTGTAATGCAAATAGATTCTCTGGATTTATAATACAAAATCAGAACATCATTGTGCAATGTTATGTGTAACAATAATTATTTAATCGGGATTATCTTATTTTGGAAGTAAATAAATGTTTGAAAACAGAATTGCAATTGAAAATAAACTCCATTAATAGTGCAGCCATTGTTTCACTCTGCTCTTTAATAATTCTTTCTTTCTTTCTTTTTTCTATTATTAAGTGAAATTTTTGTAATTCTGTAGACATAATACTGAATTATGAACTAATTACAAGCTTTTAACAGAGCTTTTAATAACTAAAAGATGTGCACATTCAGAAGGAATTTAATTGCACACCCAAGCGCTTTTTTAAAAATGAACCCCGCATCTGTTGAATTTTAAAATGAACAAAAAGTTTTACGCGTTACAGTGAGGTGTGCGGAATGAAGGTGGAAGGTGTGGAATTGTGTTTATTAAGTAGATTTAAATTCCACACACATAAGTGCATATTACAAAATGTACAGAACCATCTGTTGAATTTTGAGATTTTGTTTTTTTTGTGAGATGAGGGCATTTTCTGTTAAAAATTTCATTGGCTGATTGCGATGAAACAAAGCCTATAAATTGCTCAAGCTCAGCCAAATACACCTGTGGAAACGGCATTAAAATTAATTCAGTTGTTTTTACGTGATGTGTGCACAAACAAACAGACAATCAGACGGACAAAAATTCCCAAAACAATATTGATGTGTTCTATTACTCATCTTACGTCCTCTCCAAATAATTTTTTTGCAAGTATCTTCAATGTACAACCACAGCGTATTTACAGTTCTATTATATGTATAGATAGCCATGAAGTGGAGCTAAACATAACTGGAATCTTACAGTGTTCAGTCACTTCCTTCTGAGGAACAAGGTGGGGTTTTCATATTTTCTGGATGAAGTTTCGCACACATCATAGTTTCATTTGCAAAACAATCACAGTATTTACTAATAATTAATCATACTTAACCCAGATCATACTAACCCAACAGGATTTTTTGAATATCAACTCACAACAACATTGTAGTGACATTAATTTGACAACTTTACTGACTTGGTTAATTGGTTTGGGGTTGTTTTTAAAATGTTAGAATTACTTTCTTTGAAATAATGTGGGAAAAGTGTCTAGATTAAGACAGGAATGAAGATGGGAATGAATGTCCAACACAGTGTTTCAAATGCGACTTCAATACAACATTAATAACGAAACGATTTCCTGAGCAGGACTCACTATGTGCTTACTACTGCAAAACTAGAGAACAAGCTGTCAGTGCTAATAACAAAACAAAACAACAAGCAACACAAAAAATACCGGAAAGCAGCAATTTACCAAAACATTAAGTTGGAAGCAGCCAAAGGGTAAAAAAGGCAATTTGCAAAAAGCTAAAATGTTCTTTACTGTAATATTTCTGAAAGAAAAAATAGAGAGGTAGCACATGGGATACACTTCCTGTGTGTGGGAAGCTGTTGTGTCTGGGTGGAATTCTAAACCCTGTTAGAAACTTAAGGGGCATTGGATATGTTTGAACGTCATGTGAATTGATGTTTAATGGCATTAAATTTTTATTTGTTTTGAGGTTTTATTTGCCTATATATATATATATATATTTTTTTTTTTTTTTTTGATGTTATGTCAATGTCAAATATGTTCTGATGGTGAATGTCATCGCAATATAATTATAGCTACGTATGTCACAACGTTTATCTAACATAAGGCATCTGCTGAGGAAGAACATAAGAGAAGACTCTTTTTGCCATTAACATAAAGTTATTAGATATAAGCCAAGAACTTAAGAGAACTTTTATTAATGGAACTAATCCAAATAAAACTGAAACATGATGGAGCAAATCATGGTGAATATAAATGTTAAATATCTTTGCCTTGTCAGCAACTGTTTAATTCTTTTTGCCACATTTTATAGGAAAGATGAAGTACTTAAATTTTTCTTTGGAATCAATAAAGTATCTATCCATCCATGTACTGGATCCATGTGCCTCACCAATTATTTTAATGCATATGAAGCATTTTCTATCCTGTATTAGAAGCATCACTTTCTCCTGCTACTATGTTAAAAAGTATGAGCCTCAGGAGACCATTTTCAATAAAGATGACTGCAGTCTTTGCAGATTTTGGAAATGGTGATGGAAAATAGGCATATTGACGTATTTTTTGTTATCCTATTTTTAATAAATATCACTGATGTAAAAGGAGATAAATCAAAGTATAACACAAGGCAGAGGAATACATCCGTTTATTGTAAATTTATTGCAACTGGATTGCAATATTTCAAATTTTGATACATTTTCCTGCCATTATCTCATTTTATTATATTTGTGAAGTCCGTTCATGACACAATGCAGGTAATAAATGCTAAACCTGAAGCTAAGTCTAACCTTAGTCTTAGTAACCAAGGACACCTTTCTACTAGTTCGTAATGTTTGGTGAAGGAATTTTTGTAATTAGACAAAAATCTCTGCAAGGTCAAAACTGTCTAATATCCCTGTCCTTGTGGCCTCACCAAGGTATTACAACAAACCTGTAAAAGGAAGACAATTCCCCTGTGTGCAAAGCAAGGTCCATAAAGACATGTTATGTAAAGGTTGAAATAGAAGAATTTTCAATGGTCTGCTTAGAGCCTTGAACTCAACCACAGTGATCACCAGTTATGATAAACGAGAACACCAGATGCACCTCAGACCTCATCGCCTGACATATGATAGACTCTCGACTGTGGAGAGGTACTGTATACTGGGCTCTAAAAAGACCTCCAGGGCTCTGGGTAATATTTGTTATCACATAATGTCCCTTTTTCATCTTGCACTGATTACAGTATATGGCAGGACACTGGGTGTTATTAAGTTGGGAACCTTTGTAAGGAAAAATAGGCTAGATGAGACCTGTAACATGTGGACAGAAAATAGGATAAAAGAGGTTTTACTCTGACTAGGACAATTATGGGGATAGTGTTTTTGAAGCAGATGTTTGATTAACCATTATAATAAACATCTGCTTAGCTGTATTTTTCTATTAGTATTTTTCATAAAAAATGGAAGTTGATCCTACTTTACTGTATATGCAGAAGATTCATATTTTCTATTGTTTCTACAATATTGCTTATATGATGTTGTGAACTTTTCTTCCTTTGTTGAATCAGAGACCAGGAGATACCTTTCCAGCAGAAGTTACTCTTTATTGAGAAACTCACCGCGCGTCGCTGCAGTCATCCAAGTCTAAACTTATAACTCCGTTCTGGAGAGTTTATACTTTACAAGGGGGAGGGATACAAAGAGGTGGAGACAATCTAAACAAAGCATAGTGTAGTACAGGAATCAACTGTACCGGAAGTTCCCCAGCCCTGATCTCATCAGCATAATAGTGCCTTTCAAATGCATAGGTGCTAATCTAATCAGCCTAACAGTATCGCCCAGACTTTCACATTATCATAGAGACAAAGGCACAGCCTGGCCTTGAGATTAGCATTCACATTTACCTTGGGACCCTACCCAGTGGTCAGGAAGTACATAAAGACAAAGGTCTCAGACACCTGGGTTACCAGACTTGATGTCCTTAGAATGTCATAATCTTTACCTCAAAATGTAAAACCCAATGTACATAACTTTTCAGTTTATATACTATTTTGTTGGAACCTAGATTTAACATTTTATACAATGAGGAAGCCATGTGTCTGAAAAGAAACACGTCCAGTAGATCCAGGTTTATTGTTATTTTATATAGGTACCAAAGAACTAGAGCACTTGCTTAATCCTACATTTATAATGCACAGGCCCTATGCCGCAGGGTTATTACTCACAAGACGCAGGGATATTTAAATAAGTATCATATAGCATTCTTGTATTCTTGGAATTTTTGTATGTGGTCGTAGATCGGATACATGACTGATATACGATTATGCAGCTTGAATGATAACGGTCATATTCGATGGAATTCATAGGACTTTTCGCCTCTTTACATGCGTGGGGAGCTTGCTGACCTCAGCTCCAGCAACACAGGGATTTCATAATACTGCTAGCAATATTTGCTAAAACAGCTAGGCATCTGGCTTTCTGTACTGCAACTGCAAAATCGCAAGCATATTAACGTGAGCAAAGTTGTTTCAGAGGACAGTTGTGTCCACATTAGAGTTAAATAAAAGTCACTGGTAATTATGAATGAACTGTGGTGAACAGTCATGACAATCCGATTTGAAAAAATGTGCAGCAAACCTACACCATGTATGCTCAGCTAGGGGTAACAACATAATAGTTAAATGTGTCTTGATTATAACTCCTGGGTGAAAATCCAATTAACGGAAACATGTGTCGGAAATGTTGATGATGGTAAAGTTTGTCCAACCTACAGCTGCTGCTCATGTCATATGATGCTTCTTTGTTTCCTAGGCAGCCTGAATTTCACTGTTTTGTTTCCGAGCTAGAAAACTGAAAAATCACCCTCCATTTTAAAAATGTTTTCCATGCTTGTCATTATTGTAGTTGTGGAAGTTTAAAATGTAACAAGTGTTCACCATTCCAATGTGTTTTTTAGTTGGATAATATAAAAATCACAGCATTTTTTACATGAACTAGTCTTACTATTCCCTCTGCTTCTTGAAATTGTGAATTAGAAACTGTATCATGCCGTGTTACTATCCCTGGAGGGGAAAGTACAAAGACTGGGCACAAGCGTCAGGTTTGTTGTGTGTGCATACAGTATTCTCAACCATAGATGCCATAGATGACTATACTTATCGGTCACATTAAACTTGTCCTACCAGTCAATAGCAAACTGGTAATAAACCTGATGGCTAGTCCATGAACTAACAGATCATAATCGATTTTGTCAGACCTTGAGTTAGATGGTTTGAGTGATCATTGCGAGAATGAGGTTCTCTTCTGCCATAGAATTCTCTGAGGAACCAATACTTGTATACTTTGACAGATGATTCCCTTTAGTATGTTAAACCTGCTGGTGAAAGCTGAGTGGCAAGCATTCCCTGTGTCAATTTCATAAAATCCAAAGACAGCTGAACACTGTGAATACTAAAAAAAAGTTTATAATTTGTTTATTACTTCGAGGAGTCATGCATTAATATTATACACACAGTTACAGCAACTCTGCTATGTCCTATCTACAACACATTCTCATCTACTGTATAGCTCGGTGTCTCTTCCACTCTCATATAATCCTGTGTGACTGTAATCTTCTTGGAGTCTTCTCAGCTCAGTGCAGAAATAGCCACAGTCCTTTAAGCCCAGCGGTTATCACCTTACACCTTCAACTGGTAGTGAGTGGTCCTGTGCTAAATATTGCCCTTCAATAAACAAGCTGATCTAAAGTGGTTTCAGATTTTACATTTTCTAGGACAAATACTGATGATATGAATTATAAAGACATAAAGGCAGATTATACTGAAGTCTGTTGTACATTTATCATAGACATTTACAGTTTTTACTCAAATTAGGATTTTATGGCATTTGGTGTTTTCTTTCTATTATGTAAAGATTTCTCTCTTTGTTGAGATCACTTGTTGATTCTCCCTGTTCATTCACCATACTAAAAAAACAGTAATGTATTGATGTACAGCCTTGTTCATGTTGATACTCATTTCATTCTTAACATATTAATCGTCTTTTAAATATTATTTGCACACTGATGGGGATAGGAAATAAATTTGAGTTTAACTGTGTGACAAACCTTTATCTTGTGTAGGCAATCAGGTTATCATCATGTAACGTTTCTGTTATTTCTTTGGCTCTGAATTGTACATCGAACATGAGTATCAATGAAAATTCATAGAGGCCTAATGTTGTTTAACAGTGCTTCTTTCATCCAGTATTGTGGTTCACATCATGGTAGTCTTTACATGTTTTTTCCTTTTTTATGTGTGTGGTGGGGGGTGGGGGGGTTATTTAAGATTGTCATTATTGCTGGTTTAATTATTGAGTTATGGTGTTCTTCTGGCTTGAGAACTGATTATGTTCTTTATTTAAGCATGAGGTTCTTTCTATACTTTATTATGATTTTCCTGTTTTTTTACTGCCATACTGTACATCCTGTGCTTTTATTTTTGTTTTAGTTCATGCTTAATACATTTACTTCTGCACTTACATTGTGTCATGGCAATAAAGCAGCAACTTTTTAATTTTTGGCAAGTAAGATAACAGAATGTAAGTTTTAAAACATATATATTTTTTTAAGGAACTCACTACATTGTGTACAGTATTACCAGTGCTAAAAGCACAAACGTACAGCTAAAACATGGTATTATTGTTATCATGCATGCTCTCTTATAGATCCTGCCTTGGCCCATTGATTGATTCAAGACTGATTTTAAAAAAGGTGGTCTCAAGCAAGATAAGGTGCACTTGCGCATGGCTTAAATGAAAAAAAAAAAAAAAAAAAAAAAGTCAATCGTACCTGAACACAGTAGTGGACCACTGTTTAGAACATGACTTCATAAATTCTACTTCAATATGTCTGTGAGTGTGCAGCTTGTGCTGATCTCATTTTCCAGTCTACACAGCCACAGCTGATGAAGTAGGAAGGCAGATGAGATGATCGCTTTTGACATTTTCTCTGGAATATTAATAATATTCAGCAAAGCAAGAAGGTTGACTGCCAAAGAGCACACTGCATCAGCGAGTGTAAATAGGCAAGTGAATTCGGGTACAGAACATTACTACTTTTTGTAACTATACCACTCTGTAAAACTCTGTTAGTAGGGAAGAGGGGAGGGGAGAGCAATCGAATCTTGGCAGTGTATAAAAACAATCATGCCTAGTGCAAAAAGCTCCCTTAATGTAGCAGTCTGGTGCTCACTCTGATTGGCACAGAATAACACGTGAAACAAAATCTGCCAATAATACACTTTTTGAAGTTAATTCTGATTTGCTATTGTAGATATACAGACACCTGTGCAATGACCTCTATGCTGTGATTCCTCAGTGATTCAGTCCAGGGTAAGGGAAACACCACAGGTATTGGAAAAGTAATATTCAGTACTGAAGAATGCAGGATTAAGACACACATCTAAAGTTTTGTCATGTTTTTGAGAAAGAGAATAATTTTGCTGCCTATATGGTTGATCTTTACATAATCGATTCAACTAATTCTACAAAAGGGAAAACGAGGAATAAAGCACAGGAATCGTGCACATACATCATTGACTTTTTAATTTTAACCATCATTACCTCTGAAGCTGACCCCTGGCTCCGATTTCTACTTTATCAAAGGATAGAATACCCTCACCAACTCCTTAATGTCCCTAGTTTTATCCATCATGTTTTATCCAAGTGATATGTACCAATTTTACAAATTATGAATTAATTCTTGAAACATTCACGATTAAAAATTTATATATTATCAGTTTATTCTTCAAATAATTTATATATATCATTATATATATATATATATATATATATATATATATATATATATATATATATAAAAAAATATATATATATATATATATATATATATATATATATATATAATATATTAATCATTATATATTGGAAGTAAGAAGAAACTGTTCATGTACATTGTTTGTGGGAAATATGCAGTAATTCATTCGAATTGACAGCAGAATAGAAAACTGGCTTTAAATTAGATTCAACTGTTAAGAATATTCAATTAAATAAAACTATAGGATGCCACCTTTACAACAATTTATAAACTTCTTTTGTTTGCACAAATGCCCCAGTTAATGATACTATTAAGTGGATTTGCTTTGAACCATTTAAAGCTCAAATGCGAAATGAACTGGCCATGCGTGCCCTCAACTGCACTTGGCCAATGAAGTGTCTGAATAATTTACATATAAATGATGCAATTAGTACCTATATCTCTTACAGAAAATGTAACACAGAATGGAGCTTTGTGGCTTTTCTGTCTCTTTAAAGTGTGCTGTAGTTGTGTATTATTTGTGTTCCAGTGTCACAGTTGGGCCATATCCAGAATGTAGAAAATAATGTAGGCAGGAGTCCAGGTCCAGAGTCTGTCAGAGGAATATTACTAGTGTGGGCAAGAGTCTCTGTGGGAGCATAACCATATTAATGGGTCATTGTTCAGTGGCTTTTTACAGAGTCAGTGGAATGTAGTGTTTTTCAATAGGCTGAATTTTGCCAAATGATTTGTTGCGCATAACACATGGTTTGTTTCAGTAACAGGTCTTTAGAAGTGTCTTCAGGACTAAGTGGCTATTAATTAGACCACATTAAATGTTATTTAACAGACATTTACTGTAGGAGAACTGCAAATAGAAAACCTGCCCCATTGTTTTTTTGTATTTAGTGTTGTTCTAAAATTAGTATATATATATATATATACATATATATATATACACTTGATGTGTATCAACAATTTAATGAGCCATAAATTAAAATGCACATTCTTGTTTTATGCACCTCAAATCCGTTCATTTGTATACATAAATGAAGTATGGGCTACATCAGAATCGACTAAAATCACACCATCACATACAGTATGCATGACTAACCCTTACCAAAGTCTACCAGTAAAATATTTGTATAAATAACAACTGTTATTCATTATCTGCTATATAATTTGACTCACCCATAAATGATGATTCACCCATAAATCTCACCCAATTATGTTAGCTCCTGAAATCAGTGTTGATCTAACCTGGATTCTTAGTTAAACACAGCCGGTAAATGTTAGTGAATCAAATTCCAACAAGTTCATTCCCTCTATGGAGACACCTCATTTAATCTTTGCTTACTCCACATACTGTATTGAAGCACGTAGGTAGGATCAGGTGTTCATTTTGAGTTTTGGCTCTCCCATTGTGTCTTTAAATGCACAAGGATGTCTATATCGCTAACTACATTGCGTAACATGGGAAGGTTATAACAGATGCCAGATTACTACTGGTTCTTGATGTTTTACCACAATTAAATTGAATGGGAAATATAACAGTTCAATATACTGGCTAGCCAAAAAAAGGTCACACGGGTCACATTATTGACCTGCATCAAGCAAAGTAAATTTTTAAATTACTGGAATTTGGTTAAGAACTGTCCAACAAATTATTAAAGCTTGTTTAGCCATTCACTATTAAATCAATCATATCGACAAAAGCAAAGAGTTTTACACTGTTTCTCAACAAGATGTGGTCGGCCGGGGTCACGTGTCTCCTTGATTGGTTGTTGTCACTTGGAATGGAAGAGAAACAGGTGGGAACTACTGTAACTACAACTAATTTGGGCGAAAGAAAACACACACACACACACACACACACTTTTTGGTAAGGCTAATCAGGAAAAATCAGACTTTGATTTGCTAGGGATGATAACAATTCCAGGACCCACATTGTGAAAGTTGGGAACATGAGGAATCATTTTGGCAACTTGGCAATGTACAAAGTCAATACTAAGGAGTAGAGCAGATTTCCGTAGTAATAATTACAGTGCAGTAAACAAAGTTTTCAGTTATAGATACAAATATATTTTTTAAAGCAGGATCAAAGCATTAGTAGAAAAATCTCATTTGACCAGCTCCCAGATACAAACCTATTCAAAATAAATACTTAGTACAATGGTTTGAGAGGAGAGAGAGAGGGAGAGGGAGATTTGGCATCCGTGGGTCTTATCATTATTATCTATAGTTCTTTAACCTTAACTATTGCTAGAAGTTTCTTAGTGTGGCATCTCTGTTCTTCTCAGCAGTATCTCACCAGCAGAGCTGTTATGGCAGCGAGCACAGTCCTGGACCTATCCGCTGCTTTCGCTGCAGAGAGGTGTGTAAAGGAGAGGTTGTGCGGGTGCAGAACATCCACTTCCACATCAAATGTTTCACCTGCCAAGGTAAGGAGTAGCTATGCAAGTCTTTAACTGATTTATTACGCCTCATGTTCAGTCCAATATGTGTAGAAGATGGCCTATTAACTATCAAATAATTAGATTAAATTAAAAAAATAATAATAATAGACAAAACTTGTTTATTTTTAAATTTATTTTATGTAGTTCAAATTTCTATTTAAAAACACATGATACATACAATTTTTTTTTCTTATTTGCACAAATAAATCAGGCTGCACGGTGGCTTAGTGGCTAGCACTGTTGCCTTGCACCTACAGGATTCGATTCCTGCCTCAGGTCTGTGTGCATGGAGTTTGCATGTCGCTCCAGGTACTGTAATCCAGTTTCCTCCCACAGTCCAAAGACATGCAGATTAGGCTGATTGGCGTTCCCAAATTGCCCATAGTCTGTGTATAAGTGTGTGAGTGCCTGTGTGTGTGTGTCATGCGATGGATTAGTACCCTGCCCATGGTGTACCCTGCCTCGTGTCCTAAGTCTCCTTGGTTAGGCTCCAGACTACAGGATAAAGCAGTAGAGACAATGAGATGAGACAAATAAAGGCTGTTTGAAGCAAAGATTAGTTCGAGTGAGATCATTCGCTTTTGCATCTTGCACACATCATCACTGTGATGCTCCATAATCTTAACAGTGGCATTATTTATTTTTGTTTCTTTGTCGGTGATTAACTTTAAATTTGTGAAGCTGAATGCGTGACAGAGAATAATGCCTACTCAGATCACCTAAAACAAAATGTTCCTCAGGTTGAATTTTGTCTAGTGTAACACATTGTTAAATATAAATTTGTCTGATATTACAAGAATCAAATTGGCACAGCTTTTTTATTACAGCTTTGTTAGCTGTTGTGTTTATGGCTGCTCATAAAACGCTGTTCTAGTGGCTGTTTCCAAATTGCTTTTTTTTCATGCTGACATTGCTGTTCAATGGTTCCTGTGGTAACTGTGGAAAGCAGCACCCTAGTTGGTGGTTATTCTCAGCGACATCAAACCGAAAGAAGCATAACCTTCAATGGGAACATTCTAAATCAAAAGTATAAAAAGATGAGGCAAAAGCAAGCGAGGGTTTTTTTTCCACACGATATTGTCTTGGAAGATTCTGTTTTTACCTCCTGCTTTTTGGACCTTAATATTTAATTCACTGAAATGTATCTTTTGTAGAGTATATTTAATCAAATATACTGAATCTCTTTATAAACGTTTTTGCCTGATTTCAGATGATGGCGTTCCCTCCGAGAAATCGCAAGTGGGACAAAATATGGGAAATACAATCTGGGACTAGTCTCACATTTCATGCTAATATTTGCTCCAACATTGCTATGTAGAATCAGATTCCTACCATTTAGTGGTGGAACACCATTCCAATATAAGGAAACCAAACACACATGCATATGTTAGGGTAATCCACCTACTTGCATGCTTTGGTGAGGTGAGAGGAAAAAGGAAAGCCTGGATGACACACGAGGGGGAATATACATAACTCCAAATAAACAGACCCAGGGATCCCTAGGGTAACTACTGTATATGGCAAGCAGTCATTCAGGGTTTGCTTTGTAGATCAGATGTGGCCACAGAGTATCATAGTTAAAATGTGAAGATTTATGATTTATTTTTCTGACTGAAAAAGCGTTAAAAATGTATGAAAGCAATGAGGGGGAAAACAGAGCTTTCTCATGGCCCTGGTGGATGCCTGTGCCCCTACACACTGGACTTTCAGCAAGCAGAAAGACTCTATAGACAGATTGTTCACATCTCCCACTTTCGACCATTCTTTCATTATTTATTTTTATGTGGCTGTTTTGTTTCTCTGTAATGGTTGCCTTGTTCAGTCTGAGCTTTATTAGTGTGGGAGTCAAGAGTGCACATGTTCTAGTACATAATGTTTATTGGGTTTTGTTTTTGTTAATACATTAATGTTTATTTCTTTTTACAGAGCCATTTCCTAGGAAACATTTTGACAAGATAAGGCCTGTTAAACCAGCTAAAACAAGCTGATTACGACGATGTCAGGATGAGAAAAAACATTTATCACCTCACATGCAGTATTTGTTTATCTGACTATTTTTTCATTCCTTTGGTCGCTTTTATGATATTGCAACACTGCATCATCAGCTACTTTCCTCCCTCATTGCTATTAGTTAGAAGGTCCACTTTCATAGGAACAGGTTTATCCTTGCTTGTTTAAGCAATTATCCTTCCATTTGGCAGCAGTGCATACAATTATGCAGATGCAGGTCAAGAACGTCAGTTAATATTCACATCAAATCAGAGTGGGGAAAATGTGATCTCAGAGAGAGACAGTGGCACCACTGTGCGTTCATTGGTGCCAGATGAGCTGGTTTGAGTATTTCAAAAACTGATGATCTCCTGGTAATTGATATTTACACCGAATAATGTGAAAAACAGACCATTGAAAATCAAATAAGAACTGCGGTGAACAGAAAAGTATTTCAGAATGCACAACAAACTCGAACCTTGGGGTGGATGGGCTTCAAAAGCAACATTAGCTTAATCAGCACAATCTCACCTTCACTGGATAGCTGGAACAAAAAGGTCTTCAGTCTTCAAGTGTACAAGATTTTTTGGTAATAAACACAAAGCTAGATGGGGCTTGGCAAATAAAGCATTTACTGTGTATTTAAAATATGTGATTGCAAATACACTACACTTCAAAAGTTTAGAATCTCTTCATTTTCATTGTTTTTGTTTATTTATTAATTTTACAATACTGGGGATTTCAAAACTATGAAATAAAAACATCTGGATTAAGGTAATTCAGTAACAACAGCAACAGTCAGTTATTATTGGATTTCTCTCTAATTTAGTCGTGTCCGCATCTTTTTTTAGCTGCTCGCTCACGCAGCGTTGGGGGCCGCATAACATATTTGGAGGACAGCGCTATCCGCTTCTTCCTCTACTCGCGATCTCCGGATGATAGGGCGAGCACTTTACCACTGCGCCACTCGGAGGCCCAGTTGTTATCCTGAGATATGAAGGCCAGCAGTTCTGGAATAGTTCTTGCCAGTACAGTATTGTCAAGTGCATTTGCAAAACCCATCAAGCACCATGATGAAACTGGCTTTCATTAAGACCAAAACTTACCTCTACTGCAGATCATTTAGAGTTACAAGTCTCCAAAGTCACCAATTGACAGCACCTCAGATTAGAGCCGTTATGAAGCCCTTACAGATGATGAGTAGCAGATACATCTCAAGTTCAAAGGAGATTATTTTGGACACATTCAGCATTGTTTTACAATGTAGCAAGAAATAAAACTCAGGAAACGACGATGGAGTCAGAAAGTGATCCCAAACTTCTGAGCAGTAATATAGGTTGTGGCGGATACAGTAGCTTGTGTGCAAATTTATTGCTCTGCAATTTGTGGCATATCTTTTTTTTGTCTTGTTTTTGAGTCCAATGGGATTATATTTATTTCTTCTTAAATCTAGTTTAGTTTTTCATGTCATAAAAAAGCAAAATTATCATGGCCAGATCTACAGTCTTGTCATCACTCTACATTGTCCCCTAATGTCCCTTTACAGTCGGGCGTCACAAAATCCGCTCATACTAAAGGTGGCACAGTGATGTAGTATTGCTGATGTTTTCCAACTTTAGAGCTGCAGGTTAGAGTTTTGCATGTTCTCACAGTGTCTGAGTGGTTTTCTCCGGGGTTTGTTGTTTCATACAGTATGTGTAATTCTGCACAGCAGTCATGGAGTGCATCAAGCTCAACATTACTCAGTTGCTCTGCTCCTTTTGTGCTTTTATTTCTTCTGAATAATTGATGTTTCACACAGCAGAAGGCATTGGTGTGTAACTAGGTTTGACAAGTTGTGTTGTTGTATTCATTGAGCTAAACTGATATATTTGTCAAGCAGTTGATTTTCCTGTTGGACTGACTTCTATATAAGTATGCATTACAGTAGCTTCAGGGCAGAGAGTATCAACATATGAATATACATACTGTACAGAACAGGCAGCGTGACAAAGATTTAGAGAAGGTTTTAGAGATTTTGTGCTTCTGTTCTTCTCTTTTATTCTTGACTTATGCCTCCTTTATTCTTTGCTTCTTTTTCCGTACATTAAAAGCAGTGATTTCATTAATTATTATGAATTAATGGTTATTTTTCATGGATAAGATGTTGAAAGAGATGAGCATTAATCACTGTAATTTGCGTCTTAGTTAAAACCATTTAATGTAATTGCAAGTAGCGCATTAGCAAACTATTGTAATGGGAATCAAAATGAGGACATAAAAATGAGATTTTATAAGCTTTTTTAGAGAAATACTGGACATAACAATATTGAATAGAAAATGCTACATTTAAAGATTCTTTGTGTGTCGTACCCAGATGCTCTATTTTAGCTGCCTGATATTCTTGCCTAACTAGGATTTTCCATTTGCTTTACCATGATATATGATTTTTTGACTATCCTATGATCTTGTCATTAATAAAAAGTTGTTCATGTGCAAGTATAAGCTGTAAATGTTTCATATGTGCTTCTGCCACATCACAAAGCAATCTTGTGGCTTCATAGGATTAATATTTTATTTCCACTCTGTCCAGTACTCTGTACTCTATCATGCTAAAAGTGAGAGCCTGTAGTTTGAATGTGTGGTCAGTTTGAAGCCTGAGCTAGATTTAAACGGAGCCATAGTGGTGGAGTGGTTGCGTTTTTGTTGGTAGAAACTATACTGACATGCCGTTCTAGTGACATAATAAATGCATTTTCCTTCTCTCATTCCAATGGTTTCAACCCAATTTTTCAGTGGGTGAATATATATATATATTTTTTTTTACAAATTATACATTTTATTCAAACTGTAGTTATTTATGTGTTTATGCAGTGGTTGTGGCTACAAGCGTTTAAACTGTGTGACATTTTTTGTAGACAGGACGGAAAAATTGTGACGCTTCCACTTTACAGTATATCAACTCTGTGAATAATCAGTTTGTCTTTACACCAGCTTTAACTGTGCAGAAGTTCAGCTACAGTTGTGCACATTAAACAGCATTGTGCATTTTCCACCTTTAGTTTACTGCACACAGAATACGTTTGTCTATTTTAAGTTGCGCCACACTTGCGAGGCGATATCTTGTCACAGGGTGAATGGAAATATGATGTACGGCCTGAACAAAGATGTAATTGCACTACACACGAATACCAACATTAGTTTTAGCATGCAGTGATGCCTTTCTTTGTGGACTTAGGGTATCATTATTTATGTTGTTATTAAGGTGTTGGTGCCTGCGTGCAGTATGGAGAAAGTGTTTTGTCATGAAGAAGTGTGTATGAACAGATAGAGAAGGTTAAGGAAGGTCGCACAAGTGTTCAAGAAGTGCCGTCAAGAAGTGCCGTCAAGAAGTGCCGTCAAGAAGTGCCGTCAAGAAGTGCTGTCAAGAAGTGCCGTCAAGAAGGAGCCGGACGCTCGTCCACATCCACGGTTGATAGGAAACGTCCGCACACTTCTGCCCACATCGTTGTTTCGAGGTGTTAAAACATCCTCTCTGATCTTGCTCTATTAAACTTTCATCCGTCTGATTCTCCCCTGAAAGCAGCCCTGAAGAGTAACTTCTGATGAAAAATTGAAGACAGCTGAGCATTCGTGGCTCAGTTCAGCCTGAAACATTTAATAAATGAAGGAATACGAAAGCAGATGGACAAAGATGGACAAAGTACAGTATATTGAAATGCATGGGGATTATCTCAGAAATTTGACACACTTTCAAATTCCATGATTCCTGATTTGTGTTTCTTTCTACATTGTGAAACAAGGCTGAAGGCGTCCAAAATATGCAACAATCTCTTTTTAACAGTTGATATTGAGATGTGTCTGCTACATGTACTGTGTAAAGTCTCCATAACGCCTCTAATCTGAAGTGCTGTTTGTTAATTGGTGATTTTTGAGGCCAGTTACTCTAAATGAACTTCTCCTCTACAGCAGAGGTAAGTTCTGGTCTTGCTTTCCTGGGATGGTTTTCATAAGAGCTGGTTTCCTCATGGTGCTTGATGCGTTTTGTAAATGCACTTGACAATACTGTTCTTGCAAGAACTATTCCAGAACATGACCTCGGTGAATTAATATAACAACTGACTGTTGTTGTTGTTACATAATTACCTAATTCCACGTTTCATAGTTGTGAAAAAATCTGTATTGTCCTGGAATGTAGAAAAATACATTAAATTAGAAGGTGAGGGCAAACGTTTGACTGACATTGTATACTGTATATGCATTTCTGGACGTACTGTATCATGACTTTTTAAAAGCCTGATTTGAGATTCTATTTTTTTACTCATATTTTTTTTGTTTTTAAACAAATAATTCACTCCTACCACAGAGGATGCTGTGCTGTGTGAATATTTCAGAGAACACCACCTGTAGGGGCTGCACGGTGGCTTAGTGTTTAGCACTGTCGTCTTGCACCTCCAGGGTCTGGGTTTTATTTCCAGCATGGAGCTTACATTTCTCCCTTAGTGGGTTTCATCAGGGTACTTCGGTTTTCCTCCCACAGTCCAAAAACATGCAGATTAGGCTAATTGGCCATAGTGTGTGAATGAGCAGTGGGTGTGTATATGTGTGTGTCCTGTGATGGATTGTCCATGGTGTATCCCACCATGTGTCCTAAGTCTCCTGGGATAGGCTCCAGGCTACCAGCGACTTGGTACAAAGGATATAGCGGTCTAGACGATGAGCCGACCACTTGTAGGATTACAAAGGGCCAGCAACATTCTACCAACACAAAGATAACCAAAATAGATAAAAAATAAAAAAATCTATTGAGTTGTCAGTGTGCCGATACATGAATTGCCAAACAAAAGAATTAAATTGAATCGATTTTCCACTATCTTTAATATTATATATATATATATATATATATATATATATATATATATATATATATATATATAATAGATATTAAATATTAAATATTAAAGATATATATAATATCTACTGTAATCTATCTATCTATCTATCTATCTATCTATCTATCTATCTATTGTTCTGTTTATTTATCTATTTATCTATTTGCTTATTTATCTATTTATCAAGCTATTTAGTGGATAAAACAAAAAACGGTAAACTAAACTCAATGACCTAAACAGACAATAATGTTGTTCATGTAGCAAGAAGGGTAAAATATGCAGAATGCTTCTGTTTTTCTGACTTGTCTCGCACTGTGGCGGAGGGGGGAGAGTGAACTGGAAGGGAGCTTCCTGTAGCTATGGCAACATATGCTTGTCCAATCATTAAGCCCATGCAGTGGTTGCTGGGGAGAAATTCCCAGAGTTAAGGGACCTGGCAGCATGATAGCATCGATGTGGTAGACACAGAATTCCCTTTGCGTGTGATGTTTTGTGAGATACTGGGCGTCATCAGTCTTACCAGATATTTTCATAGTGTTTATAAATGATAATAGAAAATAGAAATGTGACAGATATTTCATTAGGTTTTATTGTGATATAGGTGATTTTCTTAAATTATTACTGAGCAAAAACATGTTTTACTCACACACCATTTCTTTTTCTAAATAATATTCAGTATTTCATATCCGGTCTTTCATGTTAAGTGTAACTTGAGCTCTAGAGGGTTTTATTCCTGTTTGCTGTTTGATGGAAATGGTTGTATAGCACCACAGTCTACAATTAAATGAAGTTACATACTGTAAATTGTATCACATGAGGAAATGAAACAAAGCAGCTCCCACTGATTCAGATCAGGTCCACTAGTTAATATGGGTTTTATGAGACGAATAACGGACACATGATTATTATTATTATTATTATTATTATTATTATTATTATTATTATTTCTTTCTTTCCTTATTTATGAATATAAGGAAAAATACATTTACATCTTTGTGTTATGAAACATGGTAGAGGAAGCATGCACTTCGCACTTTGTGTACCTTACAGCCACTGACAGAAATATAAAGATAAAATAAACAAAGAAAAAAATTACAATGATTTTTATATTATTATTAATAAATATTCAATTATATTCTAGTGTAATTTATATATATATATATAAATATATATATAAAAATAACAGAAATGAAAACTCATCTTTCAGATTAACATTTGATTACAATAATTACAGAAGAATATTTTTTGACACAAGCATAATCAGTATCCTTTTGGGGTTGAGCAGGTGATCTGACGGGAACTACCGTACAATCTCTAGTGTGCCGGTTTTCGAGTTTCTGCTTTCTACGCTCCAGTAGAAATCTTCATCCTCATCATGTGGTCTTGTCCAACGCCCACATGTAAAACACAGACACGCCTACCTCCGTAATAAACACGGAGATGTTAGTCCCGTCCGAATGCAAACATGAAATGACAGACGTCGGCTGAAAAAAATTCAAACTCAAATGTCCCCCAGTAAAACTAGTCCTGTCTGAATAGTGCTTTTGTTTACAATTTTTCTTTCTCTGATGAACTGCTAGTCCTTTTCCATAGGTTTACGTGCACAGAAAGAAATGTTTAGTTTTCTGTTGTTCACTTTTTTCACCTTTGCACAAGTTCTACTGTCTTTATAAGAAACCATCTGGTGGCTCACTGAATAGCCATGGAAGAACAAGGGGAGAGCAAATGCTCAGTTAGTTTGTCATTTTTCACCTTCATTCCTCAATGCTGTTGGCTCAGTCTATGCACAATTATATATAATGAGTAGCTCATTAGCACCAGTGTGGTGTGAGTGGACCAGACAGACACTGCTGACAGATGTGGCCGTTAGGTTCAAAGCACTTGCTGCTGTACTGTGTCACTTGACCTTGTCATATTTTAAGGAGTTTCATGTAAAAATACTAATGGCCATGTCCAAAGCTACCAAGTCGATGGTTTGACATATGTCTAACAACAATCCTTATTATGTATCGAATGGTAGAGCAACATTTAGCAGTGGAAAGAGTTATACACCTTATCCCTTACTAAGCTAAAAGGTCATGTTGGGTGTTTTAGGACTCTTAAATATTTTAGGGTCTTAAATCCAAAAATATTCAATCTTACAGTCACACACATTGACTGTATATAGAAATATTACATGGATTGTATATATACTGGAGAATAATGGGTATGCCTCTCCTGGAAAGCGCACTTCATCATGTTTCTTACCCCAACTCAGAATGTATGCCCTGAATAGTTTAGTAGGGATACCTACTGTAGTAGGAATATCATGAGTCTCAATATATGTACAGTAACAAACAATTAAGCCAGGACAGCATTGTTTTATATTCACAATACTAGAGCAAACAGAGACAGAAACAGAGAATGGTTACAGCATGTTCATAGCAGAGCAAGCAAAGAGAGTTTACTTACAGTATAGAGCAATTCTGTTCAGATATCTCTGGCATCACTAGAATTCTCTGCATGCTTGAGATATGGTCCAATCTACAGTTAGGGAAACCAGGGCAACTGTATTCTTTACAAGAAAAAAGTGAATGATATAAAATATAAATATAGTGATGACTGATCTTGTAAGCAGTCGAGAAAGGTTAATGTCAATTTGTAATGGGTGTTCCTGTCATTACTGTATCTAATGGCCGTAAATCTGAGCAGGTCAGAAAAACCTATTCAAACTGAGGTATGAAAAAAAAAATTCTATGAAGCTTTAAGTTAATTATTGTGAAATACAGTCTATAAATGTGTAGTCATCATTCACTGTAACACAAACTTTGCATCTGCTCATTTACACAGTTCTCTCAGAATATACAGTAGCAGCAGCACAGAGCATAAAGCTCAAGCATCAAACATCAAAAATGGGTAAAAGGTGTGCTCTCTGTGGCTTTAACTTTGGCATGGTTGATGGTGGTAGGTGGGCGGGTTTACATCATTCGGAAAGTGCTGAGCTCCTGGATTCCTATCCTGTCCGCCAAGAACATGGAATCTGAAGCTATCTTGGGCACAGGATCATCCAAATTAGACAAAGTCTCCATCTGTCCAGTTTGGGTGAACCTATGTCCAGTACTGTCTTAAGGTCTTGTTCTATGAGACTTGACATGAGTGGAATGTTATGTACAGTAGGCTTCTGTTGTCATTATTAAAAGTTTTTGAATTTCACTTTTGTCTCAATACTTCGGCCATCGCTGTGCAATATAGTTAATTGTGAGTGTGTCTATTTAAATTAGCAGTGACATATTTGTGCATATTGTGGCCAAAATAGGGTAATTTAATTCTAATTCAGATGAATTTAAAACCTTACTGTCATTGCACAAGAATGACTCACACATAGTACATAATACACAGCCCGGCCAAAGAATTTAACTATGCTAACTGGTAAGAGCCTTCCATTTGATAATTCCTGCAGTGATTAATATGCTTCAGTTTGCTAAATGTTACCTCCCTATGGTCATGGCAAAGATCTTACTCTGTTTCAAAAGGGTTAAATTATCAAGAAAAGTAAACAACTTAAGGAGATCGCTGAACCTACTAAAATTGGGTTAAGATCTGTCCAATACATTATCAAAACCTAGAAGGAAATCGCTGAACCATCATCTTTGAAGAGGAAATGTGATCAGAAAAAAAAAAACATCCTGAATAAGCATGATGGGAGATCACTTTAAATGTTTAGTGAAATCAAATAATTAAAAACCACTAGTAGAACTCACAGCTATGTTTAATAGTGAAAGCAAGAGTATTTTCACATGCACAATGTGAAGAGAACTCAAGGGTTTCGGACCAAACAGCTTTGTAGTCTTAAGAAAACCACTTTTCAGTGATGCTAAGCAGGGAAAAAATCTTTTAGCTAGGGAGAATGAAGAATGGACTTCATTGGGGAAAGGTCATGTGGTCTGATGAGTCCAGATGTTCCCCCTTTTCAGAGTGATGGGTAAGAAGAGAGGCAAATGAAGTGATGCATCTATCATGCCCAGTGCCTTCCGTACCACCTGTGGCGGCAGTGTTATGATCTAGGGTTGCTTTAGTTGGTCAGGTCTAGGTTCAGCAATGTTAAGTGGCCAAACAATTGAGGTAAACTGACTACCTGAATATATTAAATGATCATTTAATATTTTTTCATCAGTGGATTTTTTTTATTCCCTGGTGGCACGGGCATATTCCAAGATGATGACAAAGCAAAAATTTTGAAAGAGTGGTTCAGGGAGCATGAGATATCATTTTCACATATGGAAACCGGCCACCACCGGGCCCAGACCTTTGTGATGCGCTGGTTTTGATAAGCTTATCAAAATGATTACAGCCATTGCTGTAATCAAAGCAAAGGTGGTCCAACAACATATCAGAGTGTGTGTGTGTGTTGGCTGGGCATTGTAGATACACTGTAAAAAAAACATACATTTTACGATAAAAAAAACTGCCAGCTGTGGTTGCCAGAATTTTGCCTTAAAAAATACGATATTGCACTGTAAAAAAATAAGCTCAAAATTTTACAGTAAAAAAACGACAACTGTGGTTGCCAGAAATTTACCGTAAAAACAACGAGAACAATTGTGTAGCAAACACTTTTGAGAAAAATTTGAGATCGTGTCAGGTAAAGGAGGTTGTTTTAAAGAACAGCAAACACCATTGAACAGCATTGAAATCTGATTACGGTACGATTTATGAAATGACTGCTGATTGCATAATAAATTGACTACTTTACTACTTTAAAGTGTACAGTTAAACTGTCTTCCATTTTACTGTGTTGATTGACTGTGGAATCTTTAACGTTTGTATGGACAGAAAGTGCAGGCCACACATACAGTACTGTAGGCACCAGCATAATTAATGCACCCAGACATTGAAACTGTTGGATGGTGCCACCAGTATTTAAATCTGCTTTTTAAATGTACGATAAACATAATGATACTGTTATCGGATATAGTTTGCTGATTTTTCTTCTGAACATCTGTTCCTCCTGTCATGTTCCCCCAAACAGAGGTTCTGATATTGATTATACAGTACTGTAAGTGAATTCATTATAAACACAGTAGAAAAGATTTATATCAATAAGCCAAGTCTCATGTAATTCTGCACTAACGTACACCTGCATTGTCCTCATGAAATCTTTAGCCGTATAAGTGATTCATTGTTGTGATATGCAGTATGAGTGTTGACTCCATAGATTATGTTAGTCGTGGCATACATTTGACATTCACAGTCAGTAGTTTCTGGTATAATGCTTACTCTGTGCATGTTATCCAAATGACTTTGACAAACACAAATGACTAACACCTTTTCTGAGCCCCTGCTGTCTCCAGGACAACTGTAGATAGTTCAAGTTTCCCATGGTAACCTGGAAGAGGTTGTCCTTCTACAGCGCCGTTTTAGCCAGTGAACCACTCTACAGAAATGTAGTTATCAATACTTTTAACACTTACCTCGAATTATAAATTGATACATTAAAATGTGATGGAACTGTGATTTATTGTCCTTTGAACATAATTGCAGTGGGTGCAGAGCCAAGGGTGAAAAATGGTTTATATGGCACTCTGTACTTCGGGCATGCAGAAGCACACTCTGTACAGTACCTGTGTAGGGTGTAGAAGTTATGTTTATGTTGTATGGTGGGTTGAATAATGTTTGCAGCATCAGGCAGCTTTTACATTGTCTAGACTAAATTTGTCTACTGAAAATATGCACTTCTGCATGATGCTTGCAATAGCATATTTCCTTAAGAACGGGTCTTTTCTGTGCCTTCTGTACACTCAAAAAAACATCTGGCTGAGTAATTGCAGTTAAAAATATGTACAACATACAGTATTTGATCTTCACTGATTTTATTCATGGTTTATTTTCTGATATATGTAACCGCAAATGAAGCGGCTCCAAAAACACTTTCAGCGCACCTAAAATTACTGTTCAGTTTATTCTAAGCAGTAGCTTATTACAAAAACTGCACCTGGGATTGCCTTTATAATGTCCATTAGAGGTGAACCAAAGAGGAGCTGAAGCTGTGTGCTTAACAGAAAATAAAAGTTCAGTGTTTAATTGCTTAAGTTCATATTAAGTGCATTGACCCATTAAGACCAGTTATACAGTATGAACATTTAAGCCAGAATGGGATATGAGCGTATATTTGAATTCATCACCGTATTGAAAACCTGTGACCAATTTATATGATGCCTACATAATATGAACTACATTGTGATTTACAGAAACGTGTGGGGTAGGCAAAATGATAAATATTGTTGTTTGTATGATCTTTCTTAGCACTCTTAGGCCACCAAATGTTGCATACTAGGCAATGGCTGATGACCTGAGGGCAATGAGCTAAACGGATCATGTGTTGTCTCAAGTACATCAGTTACTTACATGGTCCCTGAACTCTTCTCTTTTGGTTAAAAAGCCACAAAGCACCTTTATTTTTTGAGGAGACTCAAATAAGGCCCTTCTTAATCTTTTTACTACTGTAAGTGGAATCCATTGCATTTGCTGCCTCTCAGTACACCGCTCTTGTGGTAGCAGAATAAACAGGTACCAAAGCGGTAGCCTGAGAGGGAACTGTACACTGCTACTTAATCGATCGAGGATTGTGTTGTTCTTCAGGACAGATTTTTTAAAGAGTTTCAATACACTTGAGAGGGAAACACTGCATCATGACATTATATCACTGAAATAACACCAGTTCTAGTGAGTCAGTATAAATAGGTTATAGAATGTTATAAGCAATTTATCTTGACAGAACTTGACTTGAACCAAACTGTTTTTGAAAGTTAGGAGCCGAGTATTGTGTTGTGCCCAAGAGTTTTAAAGGGTTCTATGCCAAAAAACATTTGAAAGCTTGCCATTCTTTTGTGGTTTACTAAATGTGGCTCGAATGAAATCAATGACAATCTCACATACACAGATGTGGGTCTGAAATTTTCTTGAACCCACACTGCCAAAAACTACAGAGACCTTTCTGAGCCTTCCTGTAGTTTCAAGCCAGTGTGAAAGTACATTTTCAGAGTATGAAAAGAATATTCAGCTTTCTTTTGGTTTGTGTAGTCAACACATTTCTCCCAACCCTTATTCTGTGAAACGTCAGGAGCACATTTAACTGTGTATGTTCTCTTTTATTTTATGTTCTCTTTTAATTAGTGGCCCATTTTGCAAAAGGCAACGAAGTTGAATAATAGACAGTAAGTAGTGTGTAGTTGTATTGTGTGTTTGTGTGTAGGAATTACACCATGAGAAAAATGCTGTTATAAATAAGCAGAGACTTGGTTAAGTTGGGATAACAGGAATTAACAGGAATTGGTCATCACTGGGCAGCACGGTGGTGTAGTGGTTAGCACTGTCGCCTTGCACCTCCAGGGACCCTGTTTAATTCCCGGCCAGGTTTGATTCCCGTTCTCTGTGTGCATGGAGTTTGCATGTCCTCCCCTTGCTTGGTGAGTTTCCTCCAGGTACTCCGTTTTTCTCCCACAGTCCAAAGACATGTGGGTTAGGTTAATTGCCATTCCCAAATTGGCTGTAATGTGTGAATGAGTGTGTATGTGTGTGTGCCCATCTTGTGCACTAAGTCTCCTGGGGTAGGCTCCAGGCCCCCCGTGACCTTGAATACAGGATTAAGCGAATGAGTGAGGGAGTGAGTGGTAATCGCTGATTACAATGATCTTAGTCATTGAAAGCTTAAGTTGAATGTGAACGTTGAACTCGGCATACAAATTTAAGAATTTTCACCTTAAAAACAAAAATGTTTCAAGAAATTTGCCTCAGCATGCAAATAATTTTCAGCATATGAGCATTCAAGCAGGTCGCGCATACTGCTGCTTGCCACTTATAGTAGCACTTATAGCAACCGGTGCCGGTACAGTTCTTTATGCTTTAAATAAAAACAATTAAGTAATATCTTCAAGTGTGTGGTGGACGTGAGCCGTGGCGGTTCTACACTGATTTACTCCCTGGGCGAGACCGCCTCTGGGTGCCCCCCTCCCCCTCCCGCCCACACAATTAAAAAAATTACAAGAAATAAAAAAAAACTTTGCAGAAACAATGTTGTTTTATTGCACAAATCACTCAAAACTTACAATATCACAAAAAATGTGGAACTTAAATAAATATACTGTCTTTTACATATTACCTTTATTAAGAATAAAATACTGATAAAATATATTTAAATATTGTGTAAATAAATAAATAATCTAAAAAGCATACCACACTCCAGAAAAATATAATTATAACACTGAACTTGAAACAGAAAAAAAAAAAAAAATCTGACCTTTCATCATACAAGATCTGCTCCCCTATTGAGTGTTCGATACTGATGAGAGCAAGGCCAGTGAGACGTTCTTGGGACATGGTTGATCTCAGATCTCAGATGACTTGATCAACGTCAGGAGCTGTGACTCCTCTCTCACTGGCAGAGTAAGTGTATTCCTGAGAGCAGTCCAAAAGTCGCAATTGAAACTGACATTAAAACACTGTAGCCTGCAGTGTAACTGTTATAAATTGGAAATTTAAACAAACATGCCTTTACATGATAAATGTCTGTCATGACCCATTAGACACCATTATATTTAAAAAATAATAATACATAATAATAGTAGTATGTGCAGGACTGAATTGATTTCGCCATTTAATTTGTTATTTGTCTATGTATATTTAAGTGAGGACTTTAATTTTGAAAAGCAGTCATATAGTTCGAGTAATAGGAAGTTCAATTAATAACTGCAGTGAGTCAGCAGAATGTTGTAGCTGTTCTGAGTGAGGCTCATTCTAATCATCTTTCTTTGCTTCTGTTAGACACAATGTCTGTAAGTATATAATGTTGAATATTTATTATGATGCATATAAGTATTTTATTTTGATACAATTGTTTTTGCATACCTTTACAGTTTTACAGTTGAATCATAAACTTCAGAAACGACTTGATGTCTCCAGCGAGGTTTTTTGAGTCACTGTTGAACTTACTGGATAGTTGGTTGTAAGAATCTAACAAGGCCAGTACATAGTAAGTAAACTATACAACCCTGCCCAAAACACCATGTAATGGATTTAAGGGTTATAATGGGAATTTTATTGGTTGTAATGGAAAGTATAATGTTGTGTATTGGTATGTGATGGATTCTATTGGTGGGTGGGATGTTAAATCCTATTGGAAAAGTGCCCAAAAACAATAAGGAATATAAGGAATTTTGTAATAAGGTTTTAGTGGAAAAGGTTAATGATCCATAATGGTATTTAACATAAATCATTCGATTTTTGGTATGGTTTCTATTGGGCTTATATTGTTTTTTATAGCAAGACGGCTAACAAACCTAACGTTATAACTAATCATCACTAGAACTTAATTGACAGGATACAGTAATCATACAGAGAGAACGTTGTTGCATACCTTTATCTTTTGCTCGTTTCTCCTCTTCTTCTTTTCTCTTTTTTCTAAATTGGGCACCTGACCGCTTTGACCTTTTTCTCTCCATCGCTGACAATCAACTGATTCCCCCCCCCCCCCCATACTGTCACTCACAACTAGAAGTCTGGGCCAGGCCCCTAGTAGTCTAGCCACGAACTAATAAAAGCGTGAATGGCTTTCTCCAGTTCGCTCCGATTTAAAAAGGGTTTGACCTTTGCGAGGAGGCACAGATGAAAAAAACCTGCCTTGACAACAGAGTCAATGTGTGTCTGAAAGTTTAAACAGTTGTCTAAAGTCACCCCCCAAATTTTTTTCTGAGAATCAAGACCAGCAGTGATAAAACTAGAAGGATCGGAGGTACCAAACATAATATACTCTGTTTTACTCTCATTCACACAGAGACAGGTTTGTGACAGCCAAAGTTTAATGTCATGCAGACAACTGTGGATCGATTTAAGTGCATCAGATGAATTTGGCACAACTGGCAGATAGATTTGTAAATCATCTGCAAACAGATGGAAAGAAATCACTGGTGTCTGTGAGCACGTGCATGCTGAAGGAGATGGATAGTGCTTTTCTCTGAATGTTTTACACTACTCTCTGATGCTGTCTGAGGAGCGGTGTGGTTGGTAAGAAGGAAAAAATAAAGCCAAGGCTTGGAGGTGCCTGTGTAACCTAGAGAAAGAGAGAGAGAGAGAGAGAGGAAATTGGCTGTCAGTGTAATTGATTAATGTAGGGCAAACAGTATATGTGGCTTGTTGGGGGATGGTATAAAGCAGTTTAGCAGTGGGCTGTGTATGGTGTAGAAGTTGTTATACTGTATGTTGTACTGTGGGATGAATAATAGTAGCGTCAGGCAGCTTTTACATTGTCTAGATTAAAGTTGTCTACTGAAAAGGCGCTCTTTTGCATGATGCTTGCAATAGCATATTTCTTTCAGAACGGGTCTTTTCTGCGCTTTCTGTACACTCAAAAAACATCTGGCTGAGTAATCTGAACGGACAAAGAGGTAAGTGGTGAAAATAGAGCATAACAGTACTTGAACGTTTAACTATGTGTGTTCACAGGACACAACTCTCGATTGGCAGGATGGGTGAAAGTCGATCGGTATGAGCAGCAAAACTGGAAAAAAGGGGGAGAAATAGCACAGTGCGCTGTTGTACCGAATATCTTGTGTGCTCTCGTGCCTATGAGTGCATCACAGCCATGCTAATATTCAAGACCCAGAGTGTGATGTTGCTTAATTAACCATTTATTTAAACAGTTATTATCGTCCCGACAGTTATTTAACATGAGTTTGATGGTAATTTGTTAATTCTGAACAGTCACAAGTTCAGAATTACAAGTGCTTTAACTTTTTTTTTTTTTTTTACATAAAACAAACCTTGCATTTTAACAAGGATGTGTGGACTTTTTATGTCCACTGTATATTAGATAGTTCTTCCCAGCCTTCTCTTCATCATTCACTGATGACAATTCAGATAAATAGTGTTACCCGCCTTATAGGTCAGGTAGCACCTTTTACATCTTGACTTAGTTGACGTACCCCTGAAAAACTTAAAGGGAACCTGAACATTTATTGAGCCTCAATTAAATGAGGATTAGTGGGAGTATTAAAAGAGTGAGTGAGGGCAAGGAACATGCAGAGAAATTATTATCAAGAGATGAAAATAATTCTGAATATTTGCAGTGATATTAAAATATCTGCATCGAGTGTATTCATAAACAAGTTCAGAAATATCACTTTCTATATTCATAAGACATATAATAAGCCATAAAACAAAGAGCATGTCTGAAAATGGTGAGGAAACTTGGGCTTTGTAGAAACAGATGTTGTTTTGAGAAAAGAAATATGTATATTATGATAGAAAAGTCCATCAAAATGGTACATTTACTACAGTCTATTGTAATTTTATAATATTTGTAAATTCATGCAAATACTTCAGATTGTTTATTTTATATTTTTAGTGTTTTTTATATTTTATTTCCACCATTACAGTGTTTTGCCTTGCACACCCCCTAGAGGCACCACACCTTAGGAATCCCGTCTCTAAATCATAAACCCATTGACAGTCACATTGGAGCTTTTGATAGGGGCTGTTAAACTGGAAGGTGGTAATTTGGCTAAGAAATGCTTTACAATATTTGTGTGTGTGTGTGTGTGTGTGTGTGTGTGTGTGTGTGTGTGTGTGTGTGTGTGCGTGCGTGTGTGAAAGCTTTCTATATCAAATAACTAATATGGACCATATTAGTGGAATGGAAGATTTGCATAATTCTGAATAATTGCAGGGAGAGTTGGAAAAGAATCTGTGCAAGTCAGGGTAGCTGTAGCTGTTCTATGGTAATCATGAGCTTTTTTTCACCGGCAGTGTGTGGCTGTAACTTGGCCCGTTCCGGATTTTTCCAGAAGAAGGGCGAGTACATATGCACAGCAGACTACCAGCGACTGTACGGAACAAAGTGTGACAGCTGTGGGGACTTCATCACAGGAGAGGTGGTATCAGCGCTGGGCCACACGTATCACCCAAAGTGCTTCGTTTGCAGTGTCTGCAGGTGAGCCTTTAAGGATAAATAGTTGTAATAAAAGGTTAACAAGTTGCCACCAAAGTACAACTTTGTGAATTTATCTTTTATTATAATAGCAAAAGGGTAGCTGATGGATTCAGTTACACTTTGTCAGTGTCAGTATGGCTTTGTACTGTAGTTATAATGGTACATCTGTATCATTATCCCTGTCTGAAGTCTTAATCAGACATTGGGCCTTGAGGGATCTTTACATCTGTGCCACATTTATAAGTGTACAGTGGTACGTCAGCATATGAACATGCCTTGCAAATTTTCACCTTAAGAACTAAAAGTTTGAAAGAAGCATCATTTTTGGCCTGCAAGCAACCAAACTAGATGCATGTATTTCCGAGAGCTGATCAAAACTTGTTTGCCAAGTGAAGCAAGTGTATTTATTTATTTACTTATTTATTTTATTAATTTATTTTGTACAAGACCATGGCACCATGAGTCTCAATAATGTTATCAAGGGGGGCCACAAGAAGAAAACGGAGTCACTTTAAGTTTAGTTTTTTGAAGCAGCCGGTGTCGAGAGGAATCATAAATCAAGGTTAAGTGGGGTTTAATGTTTATTTATTTTATATTTTACTTGATGTTTTAATAAATGCTCTGCACTTGTATAGAGCGTCCTATATAAACTAATTTACAAAACATTTAGATTATCATTACACTTAGATTATCATTGCTTGATAAATGTATCTTCAAAAGTACCTTTTTTAAAGAAAACAAATAGCACTTTTCTTTCCACATGCCTGTCCTTGTCAAGTATATACTTGGATGAATACCTTAGTTAATTAATTAAAAACCTGAATGCATGGACATAAAGATACCTTTATCAGAGCATTTTTTTCATTACTATTTGTTTGTTAACATGAATGGGGGCAGAAATGACATGGAAATAACTGATTGTTTTGGCTCAGAGATTCAGGGTTACTGTGCATATGGAGTTTCTTCACATGTTCTCTTATGCCTGTGATTTGGGTTCACCTCACACCCAGTGTTCTTGGTACAGACTCTGGACACACCATCATTCTGACCTCTTATACAGTAGGTACTGCTGTGGCCAAACGTTTTGAGAAAGACACAAATCTAAATTTTTATAGACTTCTAAATTCAGTATTTTTCAGTATTCTGATCATTTTGTTAGATGTTACTATATTGTACTGAAGTATAATTACAAGCATTTCAAAGGCTTTAATTAACAATTACATTAAGTTTATGCAGAAGAAAAGATAACAGATAAAAGATAAAGCCAAGAGTAAAGCATCCTGAGACCTTTCATGTGTGGGGTTGCTTCTTAGCTAAGGCAGTGGGGTCACTCACAATTTTGCCTAAGAACACAAAGAATGGTACAAAGACATCCTTCGAGAGCAACTTCTTGCAACCATCGATCACAGTTTGGTAATGAATAATAAATAATGCCTTTTCCAGAATGATGGAGCATCTTGCCTTAAGATGCTCTGGGAACAAAATATAAAATTTTGGGTCCATGGCCAGGGAACTCCCCAGACCTTAATTTTATTGACAATTTGGGGTCAATCTTCATCAGGTGAGTAGATAAATGAAAACCCACAAATTATCACAAATTCCAAGTACTGATTATGCAGGAATGAGCTGCCATCAGTCAGGATGTGGCCCAAAAGAAAAAGAAGGGTTACCACTGCAAATAGTGACTTTTTATAATTGTGACTTAATGTAATTGTCAATAAAATCGTTTGACACACATAGTAACATCTAACAAAAAGAACTAAAAACACTGAAGCAGCAGACTTTGTGAAAATTAACATTTGTGTCATTCTTAAAACATTTGGCATGACCTCTTATATCTTATAGGCATGCCTATCAAGAATTAGTATATGTTTGAATGAAAGGTTAATATGGCAGAAAGTTTGGATATCACGACTTAACATGGGCAACTTGTATTTATGCAGACATAACAGAAACATATTTATTTTATTTTATTATTTTTCCTCCTGAGGGTCAGCCCAGCCAAAATGGGCAGTTGCTCAGGCACTTTTAGCCTTGACTCACACACACAGGTCAATCGCTGGAAGCCCAGGACCACTACATTCGGCCCCCTCCAGGACTCTGCTGTTGTGGATTTTGCTGCTTTTCTCGTTGCAAACCATCTTTGTTTAAAAGCTTCCAGCTGCAATGCTAGCTATATTTTTTTCAGTGAAGAGAGATTGCACGAAAAGATCTGAATTTTTCAGGCATGTTTTGAGCAAGGCTCTCACTGGGCAAGTATGGACTGATGATTTCTCACCGTAGCAGAACTGTTCACTGAACTCGGGTGGAAGGATGATCAAATCTTCCATGATGATTGATATCTTCAGCCTCCATGACGATTTGAACAAGAATTGGCAATCCACAAAACTTAGCCTTCTTCCCATTACAAAGCCCTCTCCTTCTGAGGCTACAGTATGCAGTGGAGACTTAACAAGACAAGAGCGATCTGGTTGCGCGTACGCAAGAACTCATGTCCAGAACTAATTAGACTTGTATGCCACGGTTCTACTGTATTTTACAATGTGACTACTTTTATTTCACTTGCTGTGTCCATGACTATTGCCCTTTTATTGTCCATATAATTTTGGTACCATGGAAAAGAGAGAGAGAGAGAGAGAGAGAGATTGGTAACAATGCTATATACTGTAGCAGGAATAAGAGAAAATAAGTAACAAAAAAATAAGTAAAATAAAGTACATATAATGCAGAGGTAGCACAAATAGTCTGCTGTGAGTATAGCGAAAGATAGTTCAGGTAATCAAAAGATCAGTGCAAATTAGATTTTTATAGGTAAGAATGAGCAGACACTTGAGGTTGAAAATCAGTAGAGAGCCTGTAGCACTGGAGTCCTTAAGGCCAAAATGCCCAATCCCTGTACCCCTGGAAATGTAGACGGGTTACAAAGAATCGTATTGCGCTGGGGACAAAGGATTTCCTTAGTCTGTTTATTGAGCAGCTCTTTGACAGAAGCCTGCCACTAAACCTACTTCTCTGTTTAGCAAGCAGAGAGCAGGTTGTTTCTAGTCCTCCTCTTCAGTACTGACTCCAGATAGTGTATCTCCAGTACGACTACAGAGCCAACTCTCCTGGCAATCTTGTTTGGACATGTGATGCCCCTACCCTTAGACTCCACACCATACTGCAGCATAGAAGAGGAGGCTGACGAAACATTCATAGGACGTTCTTACGGGTATTAAGAGCATAGTCTCTTCAGGAAGAATAGACAGCTGTCTCTTCATGTGGAGAGATTCTGTGGTTACTGTCCAGTTCAGTTCGTCATCCAAACAGAGCCCCAGCTATCTGTAAATCGTCACCACCTCTACATTATCATTAACAGCTGCATATGGTTTCTTTGTCAGGTTCCTCTACTCCCCTGTGATCCTCATAGCACCCCTGCGTGATTAAATGTAAGAATGGGATCAGGTAAAATCTTTCTTGGGTACAGGGACCCGCCCTAGTCACAAACAGGTAGAAGATGTGATGAAAATACTCATTCTGTTACTCAGCACAGGCCTTCAGTCCAAATGGAAGTTGAGGTAGTTGTTCATACGTAATATTTTCTCCATAAGGCTCCTGCAACCCACTGCACTCAGTACTCAAAAAAACAGTCCCTCTAGATCTCCTTAACCTCAGGAGACCATTTCCTGAATGAGCATGTGGTAATTGTCTGGTGCATAAAGCAGGGCTTGTATTAGGGCTTTAAGTAGACCATATTATGGTCAGATCATTCCAGTAAGGACAGGGGATGGCATTACAAGCTTCCCTCACACTAACTTAAAGGAGTTTATTTCCATTTTTCTTCTGGTGGGATAGCAGTGAGGGTAACTATGTCTTCTACCTTGTAAGGCAGTGAATACATATTCCCCACGATGATTGATGAAATGGAAGGCTTGTATCTCCACTACTTAATTGTAAGCTTAGCATTTACCTTGGCAGTAAATTCCATTTGAGACTTTGAGCAGAAAGTTCTTCTATAGAATAAATGAGAACTCTGCAGGCCGGCTTTCATAGAAGCAAATTTCATATCCATAAGATAGATTATTTAAAACATTTAATAGGAAACACAAGTAAAATCTAAACAGAATATTTAGAAAAACATTACAGACGGATGGAGCAATGACAGGCAGCCTCTAATCTCAGAACATCAGCTGGGAAATTGTCCTGTGAGACTTTGAGTTAATTTGTTTAGGTCCTCTTTGGACTGATCATTCTCAGCACCATCCTTGCTCCATTTTAATGCCAACTCATGACCTCTAAATCCAGTAGAAGGAGAGAGTCAAGACAGAGACATTACATGTTGGTCTGCCAAACCAACTGTTTACACATCCCCATCATCACAGTGGTGTCTATGAATTGAATGTCAATATTGGACAGTCCTGCGAATGCGATGCGTTCCATCGAAAACCAAACGGTTTATTCAGCTTCTAGCTCAGGAGTAATACCCCTTGTCAGAGAAGGAAAGCCAAACCATGGAAGAATAAATTGAATTTATACATACGTCATTGTTGGCAGTATCCATGGGATCGACTTTGCGAAGAACAAAGGAGTGAGATTTTGTCCTGCTTTGATTTTTGAGTCAAAATATTGATTATCAGTCAAATAATGTTGTCAGATGCCACTTGACACTGTAAAATGTATTTACCAAACTAAACCTGAAGTTTAGTCAGGTATACACTCTGGTGTGTATATGGAAGACTATCTCTAGCACCATCTTTGGCCACTACCAGTATGAGATAATGCAAATGGGTATCTTCAGCTTCTATGCTTTTCCAGTGTCTTTTCAATTATAATAAATAGGAGATGCTGGGGAAATTTGTCACTGTAAAAGGCAACTTAATATACTTTCCAGACTTTCCTGTGTATATCAGCCATGTGGAGAAAGTCCTAGAATGCCTTGTTGAGGGCCAACTCTATATTAAAGGATAACAATGTAGATGTCACATCCAAAAGGATGTAGTTCTGTGATATATCATTGAATAAAGACAAGGTGTCAGCAGTGACCAGTTTCCACCACCATCAAAGAGCTACAACACTTCTTAGTAAGTGTAATTTTTTTACTGTTGTTTTATCAAAGGGTTTTTTATATTTGCAGTCCCATTAATCTCCCTTCTCAACATAGGGTTCCTCCCAGTGGGCCCTCTTCTTTGCATGCTTTAAATTCATGATCTGCTACTGCACAGGATCAAAGAAATTTCAAAGCTGTCTTACTGTCTCATTTATATCCAGTATCAAGCAAAAAAACATCTAAAGAATGTACATTGCTAGAATCGCAATTTGTGGAAACAATTCCTTGGGAGTTGGGCAAAGACCTTTTCAGTACCCCCGCAGCTTTTCCAAGGGTAAAAAGTTCATACCACCCAGCACAGAGACAAACTAATGACTTGGTCCAAAATTTACCAGGCCCTTGGTACATTGGCTCTTGACTTGGTAGCACATAATGCTAAAGGTAAAGTATGTACGCTAAAGGCAAAGTACCCTGAAACCTGCCAGTCGGTAAGCTCATGCTTTTTCCCACACCTCAGCGGCCCTGATCACACATAGTAATAAACTTTTCCCTAACTTTCCACCATCTCAGGACAACATCTCCATAATGGTTATGGTTAACAGATTTTCCAACTCATTGCATCTGATTTCACTGAGTGGTCTACACACTGCATTCCGAACAGTAGAACTCTTTTTTAACATGTATTCAGACACTTTATCATTCCAGTGAACACTGTGAGTTCACAACTAGTGGTGCAGAATACAGAATACAGCATATCCTACAAACATGGCCGCCCAGGACGGCCAACTTCCAGTACACACAATTGACCTAATTACCAACTGTGAACATCTGGACTCAATCTCTCTCTCGCGCTCTCTCTCTCTCTCTCTCACACACACACGCACACATACACACCATATATAAGAACTCAAAAACACATTTCAATAAGGTTTGCGAAGAATAGACGTTACCAGTCACTGCAAAGCCTTCTTTTCCTGTGCAGATATACTGTTACTCTATTTTTTATCTGGTTTCTGGTTTCTTGTTTCTGCTCCTACAGTATGTTGCCCTGATTCTTGTTGTTTGCAGATCTCCTGACTTCTGCCTGTTTACCAATTCTGATTTTGATTTCAGTGTTTGTTGACAAACTTGATTATTAAAGACTACCACTTGCATTCTCTTGTCTGTTCCTAAAAGCAACATCTTTTTTTATTAAATTAAAAATTTCCTAAATATTTTTGGAAGCTGGAAAAGGGGGAAAAATCTTTGCAGATAGCTTTATTTTGATCCAATAATTCTAATGCTCAGTCTAATGATTAATTTAATGAGTAATTCTCTGAGTCTATAACTATTTATCAGTTGTAATATTTGAATGTTAAAACTGAACTTTTCATTTTGGTGCAGAAAGTTGTGTCTCAGCACTACCAAACTGCCACTGTTGGGCCTTGAGCAAGGTACCTAACCTTTTATTCCAGGGCTGCTGTATCATAGCTGACCCTGCACTGTGACCCTTCTGAACAAAGCTGGGGTATGAGAAGAAAAGAATTTCATTCTGCTATAACTTATAATATACAGTATATTTACATTACAGTTGAACCTTGGATTACAAGCAAAATTCGTTCCGGAAGTGGGCTTGTATTCCAAAACAATTGTAAACCAAATCGAATTTTCCCATAAGAAATAATGAAAACTCAAATGATTAATTCCACAGCCCAAAAAATAAATACATAAAATAATTAATACAATATATAAAGTAAAAATAAAACAAATTAATCTGCACTTTACATGTAAAAATAAATCCAGACAGATAAGTGTTTTCGTTTGTGTGCGCAGGTGTCGTGTATTTGTGTGTGTGTGTGTGTATGTGTGTGTGTGTGGAATTAGCCCCTTCCCTTGCCTTGTCTTACACAGTAAAACTCCTCCTCCCTCCCCCCGCCTTTCTTTCACAACAAACACACACACAACGGAAACACTGTTTTAACGGGGAAAAAAGAAATCTCTCTAATGATACTCATGTGAGCGCTTACTAATGGAATCACTGCTGTAAAGTAAAAAAAAAACAAAAAAACAAATGAACCAGCACTTTACCTTTGAAAAGAATCGAGACAGAGCAGAGTTTTCTGTGTAAAGCAGAGAGTGCGTGTGAAGCCGGAGAGGGTGGGTGTAAATGCGAGAGAGTTTGTGTGCATTTGTCGCTGTGTGTGTGTCGGTGTCAAATTATGCGCACGCACACACATAGGAGACACGCTGAAACAGAGAGGGAGATGTTGATTATACCAGTAAGGGACGAGGACTAAGACCCACAATTCCTCAGCGCAAGAGAGAGAAAAATAATTTGCTCAGTTGTGATCACGTGACGCTCGGTGTCAAAACAAGAGCGCATGCGTGACACATGATACTCCATGTAAACCAAGACTTGCTCGTTTTTCAAGTCAAAATTTTATTCAAAATCTTTGCGGAACACTCATAAACTGCGTTACTCGCAATCCAAGGTTCCACTGTATTCATTATTTATACTTACATCTAATAGAATCCCAACCAGGGTATAAAGATAAAAACCTGCCATCTTTGTGACTTTTTAGGTATCTCACAGTGTCAGAGAATATGTCCAAATAAAACATCAGTTGTTTCTTTTACTAACAAATGAATTAAGTAGATGCTCCTCCCATCTGTCGCTTTTCACTCTCACTCCCTCTTTCTGCTTTTCTGTTTGTTTCTGTTGTTTAACTGAATGTGAAGTAGGACTACAGGAGAAGTACCGACACTGAAATAAAATGACAAAGTACAAGCAAAAACAAAGAGTTTTAATGTGACTTTAAATGACTGAAGATGGAATATATTGTAAGAACCAATTCCTAAACCACATCATCAGAATGACAAAAAATGAATGAGGAGCAAGCTCAGGGATGCCCTTCCTGGTTGATCCATTACCTGCCTGCCACACTCTGAACTGCCATTACTCAAATTGGATTGCATGTTGAAGATTAATTGTTTCCCTCAAGCTGAAGGAAACAGATCTAGTCAGGCTGAATTGGCGGGGTACATCTTCTGCTTTTCATAAACGTGTTTATTGGCTTTTGTGATTTTATTATCTATTATTCTTTTGCAGATTGTTTTTTCAGAAGTTCAGTTCAGTGCTTAGAAGACGACGTTATATCATGTCTCTAACCCGAAGACAATTATAGAAGAGGTTAACTACAGTATGAGTAAGGCAGTCAGAGCAATATTGCTGTGTGCCATTTAACTTGTTTCCTACTGCTTCCTCATTTACGATGTTAAGGGAAATTAGTTATATTAAATCAATTACTTAATCCTTTTATTTTCTTTTATTTAGCAACAAGGGACAGATTAACATTTGATAAATGTACATGAAGAGAAAAATCTGTTTGCCAAGAAAGACTGGAACTGCTTCACAGACTCCCACTGGCAGTGGCCACAAAATAGCGCAGCAGGACATTTTTTTTTTTCTTTTGGGAGTAGCCTACAAAACTCTTATCAGGCAGGCCACACAGTAAATGGCAGCAGACAGCTTGCTACCTCACTAAGCTGTAGTGTACGGTATAACATGTTTAATTCATATTGATTGTAACATGTTCGTGGACATAAGAAACTCAAAACAATTTAATGAGTGCAACTGATATCGACAAGCTCAGGCAAACTGGTGAGGCAAGTGGGCATGCAAACACACATCTGCATAGCACAAGAACATCTCTCTGTACAGTATGTACAGGAAATCTATGAATAGATGCGGAATATACTGTAGTATTTACTGTGCTAAAAATAAACATTACAAATAAATAAAAGTGCTGAAAGAACATAAGAGGATCAGGGTTACTGTGTGCAGTGGTGTAGCTCTGGGAAGCATTTTACACTTTACTTTTTGTGGATTGCTTTACAGGTTTGTGATTTAATGTGCAATTACAGTACCACATGCAACATTTCTGGACATTTTAATTAAACCTATTAAAAGTTATTCTGGGGTTGATTTGATGCTTGGGTCATGAATGACTATAAACATGGTTGAAATCTTACTGTAGAAGTGTATGTCTCTAATAGGACTTGTTTCTGGTGAAGTGCATTCAGGTCAACGTGATTACAGTGTGGATCAGGCCTGCTGGAGGGCCGGTGTCATGTAAGATGTAGTTTGCTGATTTTTCTTCTCAAACACATCTGATTCAGCTAATCTGTTAATTGCCAGGTTTGGGTATGTTCACGCGCTGGTGAATTACAGACAGTGGAGAAGGCTGGCCCTCGAGAACTGGATTTGAAAAACCCCTGTAGATGAAGGTGGAAGTGCTGGATTATTGCATTACTCATTACACACTCATTAAGCAATCATCTGAAAGAGGATATCTAGGGTAGCAATTATATCCTGTCCGCAAAACAACTATGTGTGTATGTGTTATATTTTGCTGCCTAAATCTGATTCACCCATGTTTTTTTTTCCTGCTGTTGGTTTTGGCAGGGGCCAGCAGCAGCAAGACCTGATGAGGTTGCCAAATATTCAGCATTGCACATGTGTTTCATTCTGGGCAAATCCCTGGGCTTCAGTGTGCATGACTATTTTTAGGCTGTAAATACTGTAAATGCAACCAGTGAAATGGCCAAGAAAAACGACTGAACAATGAAAGTTACTGGTATGACTATTTACACACGTGGACAAAATTGTTGGTACCCTTTGGTCAATGAAAGAAAAAATCATAAAGGTCACATAAATAACTTTAATCTGATAAAAGTAATAATTAAAAAAATTCTATGAATGTTACCCAATGAAAGGCAGACATTGCTTTTCAACCATGCTTCAACTGAATTATTTAAAAAAATGAACTCATGGAACAGGTCTGGACAAAAATGATGGTACCCCTAACTTAATAGTTTGTTGCACAACCTTTTGAGGCAATCACTGCAATCAAACGATTCCTGTAACTGTCAATGAGACTTCTGCACCTCTCTGCAGGTATTTTGGCTTACTCCTCATGAGCAAGCTGCTCCAGTTGTTTCCGGTTTGAAGGGTGCCTTTTCCAGACAGCATGTTTCAGCTCCTTCCAAAGATGCTCAATAGGATTGAGGTCAGGGCTCATAGAAGGCCACTTTAGAATAGTCCAATGTTTTTCTCTTAGCCATTCTTGGGTGTTTTTAGCTGTGTTTTGGGTCATTGTCCTGTTGCAAGACCCATGACCTGCGACTGAGACCCAGCTTTCTGACACGGGCCAGCACATTTCTCTCTAGAATCCCTTGATAGTCTTGAGATTTCATTGTACCCTGAACAGATTCAAGACACCCTGTGCCAGATGCAGCAAAGCAGCCCCAGAACATAACCGAGCCTCCTCCATGTTTCACAGTAGGGACAGTGTTCTTTTCTTGATATGCTTCATTTGTCCGTCTGTGAACATAGAGCTGATGTGCCTTGGCAAAAAGTTCAAAATTCATCTGTCCATAGGACATTCTCCCAGAAGCTTTGTGGCTTGTCAACATGTAGTTTGGCATATTCCAGTCTGGCTTTTTTCTGATTTGTTTTCAACAATGGTGTCCTCCTTGGTCATCTCCCATGTAGTCCACTTTGGCTCAAACAACGACGGATGGTGTGATCTGACACTGATGTTCCTTGAGCATGAAGTTCCCTTTCAAAAGCTACACTCAATGCTGCGTGAAAACGCTACGGGAACATCTCTTTGTTGCCCGGTTGTGAAGCCTGTGAATGTCAAACCCGCCGAATACCTTCGGCTTATAACCTGTGCCAGGCATGACGTCACCGAATAAGGTGCACCTGCAGGTTATAAATAGGAGTGAACCGGAAACATCCTCAGATCTTTTTGTCTTCAGGACCACTTTGTGTTTGCGTGTGCATGTACAAGCCGTAGCGAAAGCGAAATAAAAATAACAGCATTAACTCACCGATATGGCGGAGTTGCTTAAGAGATGCGTGCCTCTGTGCGATAGATCTCTTTCGGAGGGCGATCTTCACGAGTTTGTCGAGTGCTTGGGAAGAACACGCTCGCCTCGGGCTTCAGGGAGAATGTGAGTACTGCGATCTTCTCCTTATTAAGGTGCTTCACGCGCGGCTCGCGGTTTCTCTTCTTTAAAGAGAAACCGCGAGCCGCGGCGCATTCCTGAGGCTCGCGTGTTGATCTGGCAGACGCGCACGAGATGGAATTTCCGATTTCTCTCTCGCTCTCTCCGGATCAGGAAGTTTTAGCTTCCGCTTCGCAAGCGCGCTCCGGCGCTTCTTGTGAAGGAGCGGAAGAATCTTCCTCTCTCGCTTCCATGGAAGTAGCCTCCTCACAACGCTCCTCCAGTGGTGACAGAGCTTTTGAGGAATTATTAGAGGTTATAACGCGTGCGGTAGAGTGATTGCATATCGACTGGTCGCAGCAGCGAGATTCCCCCAAGCGTTCGAGATTGAACAACAGGTTTCTGTCGGGTGGCCGGAGGGAGGAGCCTCAACGTCTCTCCCTCCCCTTCTTTGGTGACGTCCATGATGAATTAACTCTTTCATGGAGCAAGCCGTATTCATCGCGTGTTTTTGTTCCTTCGACTTATTCGAATGATATTGATGCGAAGGCACGCGGTTATATGATGATGCCCAGATAGAAGAGACGCTTGCGGGCTATCTCTCTCCTGGGACATCATCTTCCCTGAAAAAGCCTACTCTCCCCTCCAAGTCGTGCAGATTGACACCTGCTTTGGTGGGTAAAGCTTTTCAGGCAGCAGGACAGGCTGGTGCTTCACTGCACACCATGCCGGTTTTGCAGGTTTACCTGCTGAAGGACCTGAGCAGTGGCGGGGCTATTGATGACAGGGCGTTTGCAGAGCTGCGCCGAGCCACAGACCTGTCCCTCCGTGCAACCAAGCGGACGGCCCGTGCTGTGGGCCATTCCATGGCTGCCATGGTATCCACGAAGAGGCATCTGTGGCTGAACCTCAACGGGCATCAAGGATAAGGATCGTGTTGTCTTCCTCGATGCCCCCATCTCGCCTTCCGGCCTTTTGGCGACGCTGTTAATTCCGCCGCCACTAGGTTTAGGGAGGCAAAGCTATATGAACAGGCCTTTGGGAGGTTCCTTTCCCGCCGTGCTCAAGAACCGGGACCGTCGGCCACCCGGCCCCGGCCAGGTCTGGCCCTTATCAGGCGTGAGGTGCAGAAGGAGAGCGTGACCAGCCGCGCACCCCCCCGTAAAGACTGGGGTGGGGCTCGCCGCTCTTCTCAAAAATCTGCTTCGAAAACACCGGATCTGAGTAGCTTCCTCTCTTCAAAGAAGAAGCCCTGAGTTTGTGCGCCTGGGGCCATGGGGGTGTCTCCCCCCGGGGAGGGGCGCCTGGATTTTCATCACAAAACAGGGCCTCCTCCCTGGCACTCCCGGGAGGCCGGTGTTCAATCCCCGCCACCACTGGTGTTCGGGGAGCACCGGTCTCCAATGAAAAGTTGGGTGTTCAGGCATCTCCTGCCACACTTCATCTCCCAACACCTAACACCACCCCCCCCCCCATCTAGCCGAAGTGTCAAAGCTCGTGCCCCTTTCGGAGAAGCTGGCAGCGTGGAAACTACTGCCAGGTGTATCTCCTTGGGTATAAAGGACTGTAGGCACAGGCTACAGGATTCAGTTTGCACATCGTCTTCCGCATTTCAACGGCGTGGTCTCCACTTCCGTGAAACCGGATCAAGCACATCTGCTGGTCCAGCAGTTACAGACTCTGCTGGGCAAAGGGGCCATAGTACATGTTCCCCTCCCAGACGGAGAGTCGGGCTACTACAGTTGGTACCTTTTGGTGCCCAAGAGAGGGGGAGGGCTAGGTCCGATCTTGGATCTTCGCGGCTTGAACTGCTATCTCAGAAATCCAGAACTCAAAAGTTTGACTGTCAAAATGATTGTTTCTCAAATCCAACTAGAGGATTGGTTGTGACAATCGAGCTCAAGGACGCATATTTCTATAGAAATATTGCCACAGCACAGGAAGTTCCTGAGGTTCGCTTTGGGGGCGAAGCTTACCAGTATTGGGTCCTTCCATTTGGCCTAGCTCTGTCACCCCGCACATATACAAAATGCATGGATGCAACTCTGGCTCCTTTATGACTCCAGGGCATCCGTATTTTGAATTACACAAACGACTGGCTGATTCTTAGGAGCTAGCGCTTCGACATCGGGATGTCGTCCTAGCCCATCTTCATTCTTTAGGATTGAGACTCAACGCCACAAAAAGCATTCTCCTTCCTGTTCAGAGGACAACATATTTGGGTGTCACATGGGATTCGGTCACAATGCGGGCACAGTTGTCTCCTGCTCGTGTCGAATCCATTCTCAACACCCTGAAGGAAATCAAGCTAGGCCAGAAGGTCACTGTTCATAACTTTCAGAAATCTTTAGGCCTCATGGCAGCTGCGTCCACGGTGATACCTTTGGGCCTTCTGCACATGAGAGCGTTTAAGCTGTGGCTAAGAGCCAAGGGGTTTCATTCAAGGGCCAACCCCCAGAGGCTAATAAGGGTTACGCGCCGGGGGCTTCGTACCCTTTCTATGTGGTTCAGACCCCAGTTTCTGACTTTGGGTCCCACTCTAGGTCCATCTTGTCGTCACAAGATGCTAACGACAGACGGTTCCCTCACGGGCTGGGGTGCGGTCTTGGATGGCCGTCCAGCACAAGGGAGCTGGAGAGGTCATCTTCTCGCGTGGCACATCAATTGCCTCGACATGATGGCTCTGTTTCTGGCCCTGACACACTTCCTTCAGCAGTTGAGAGGCTACCATGTCCTAGTGCGGGTGGACAGCACTGCGGTAGTCTCGTACATAAATCGCCAGGGTGGACTGTGCTCGCGCCGCTTGAACAAGCTAGCGCACCAGGTTCTGCTTTGGGCACAGGACAAGTTCCTGTCCCTCAGGGCGATTTACATTCCAGGGCATATGAATGTAGGAGCAGACTTGCTATCCAGACAAGCTGTAAAACATGGGGAATGGAAACTCCACCCCGAAGTAGTCAGTCAATCTGGGAAAGATTTTACGTAGCAGAGGTGGACCTCTTTGCCTCACAAGAAGCAGCACAGTGCCCCCTTTACTACTCTCTGACTCCTCCAGCTCCTCTGGGTATGGACGCAATGGCCCACACGTGGCCCAGATTACGCCTTTATGCGTTTCCACCTATAGTTCTGCTCCCAGGAGTCCTGGCGAGGGTCCGTCAACACGGCTTGCGCCTCTTATTGATAGCGCCCCATTGGCCGACCAGAGTGTGGTTCTCGGATCTTATATCTCTCCTCGACGGCTCACCCTGGGTGATTCCAGTGAGGAGGGATCTTCTGTCTCAAGCGCAGGGGACAATACTTCATCCCCGGCCCGAGCTCTGGAACCTTCACGTTTGGCCCCTGAACGGACCAACTAAGACATGCTGGGCTTTCAGCCAGCGTAATTGAAACCATTTTAAGTGCCAGGGCTCCCTCCACTAGGAGAACTTATGCCCTCAAATGGAGTGTATTTGAAAATTGGTGCATGGCAAGACATGTAGACCCAGTTCACTGCCAGATCTGATTTCAGTGCTGGAGTTTCTGCAAGAAAGGTTGTCCTAGGGCTTATGCCCTAGTACGCTCAGAACGTACGTAGCTGCTATTTCGGCTTGTCACGCTCTGAATGATGGGGTTTCTGTGGACAAGCACCATTTAGTTGCCCGTTTTATTCATGGAGCTAAACGGTTGAAGCCGCCCACTAGAGCGACGGTCCCTTTGTGGGACTTAACTATCGTACTCGAAGGCCTGGCCGACACCCCTTTTGAACCACTAGAGTCAGCGCCTGTCAGGTTTCTGCCTCTTAAGATGGTTTTTCTTATGGCTATTACTTCTAAAGCTATTCTGCTTTTGAAAGGGAACGTCTCGGGTTACTTGACTGTAACCCTGTTCCCTGATAAAGCGGGAACGAGATGCTGCGTTCCGATGCCGCACTGCTGGCGTGCCTGGACGTCCTTCAGACAAAATTGACCTGAGGATGTATCCGGTTCACTCCTATTTATAACCTGCAGGTGCACCTTATTCGGTGACGTCATGCCTGGCACAGCTTATAAGCCGAAGGTATTCGGCGGGTTTGACATGCACAGGCTTCACAACCGGGCAACAAAGAGATGTTCCCGTAGCGTTTTCACGCAGCATCTCATTCCCGCTTTATCAGGGAACAGGGTTACAGTCAAGTAACCCGAGACGTTCACCTTGGATCTCTTTAGAAGTCTTTCTGGGGTCTTTTGTTACCATTCGGATTATCCGTCTCTTTGATTTGTCATCAATTTTCCTCCCTTGGCCACGTCCAGGGAGGTTGGCTACAGTCCCATGGATCTTAAATTTCTGAATAATATGTGCAACTGTAGTTACAGGAACATCTAGCTGCTTGGAAATGGTCTTATAGCCTTTACCTTTAACATGCTTGTCTGTAATTTTCTTTCGAATCTCCTGAGACAACTCTTTCCTTCGCTTCCTCTGGTCCATGTTGAGTGTGGTACATACCATGTCGCCAAACAACACAGTGGCTACCTGGAGCCCTATATATAGACCCACTGACTGATTACAAGATTGTAGACACTTGTGATGCTAATTAGTGGACACACCTTGAATTAACATGTCCCTTTGGTCACATTATTTTCAGTATTTTCTAGGGGTACCATTATTGTTGTCCAGGCCTGTTTCATGAGTTAATTTTTTTAAATAAAAAAAATAATTGAAAAGCAATGTCTGACTTTCATTGGTTAACATTCATAAAAATAATTTTAATTATTACTTTTGTCAGATTAAAGTTATTTCTGTGACCATTGTGAGTTTTTCTTTCATTGACTGAAGGGTACCAACAATTTTGTCCACGTGTGTGTAGCAAAAAAAAAAATTTGAAGTAAAATGTCCTATGACCACCAGGATTTTTAGAATTGTAATTCACAAATAAGTGTTAAATCAGATATTAAACAATTTTCTTTCTTTTTACAGCAGGAAAATATACCCAAAATGTAGAATGCGTATTGATCTCAGAAGCTTTTGTCCTTTATAATCACTTGTGTGTGATGTGTTCCATGGTATTCACACACATTGTTATTGTTTTGATGTATAACTTTACTCATGTAAGTATTGCTTGTTTCTTTCCATTATAGAAAACCCTTTCCAATTGGAGACAGAGTAACATTTAGCGGGAAGGATTGTATGTGTCAGCAGTGCTCCCACAAGCTTGTTCCTTCTAATGAGCCGGTTAAGATCCACGGACCCAGTCGTAAGTTCCTCTCTAAATAATAAAGTGTTTTCTGTATGTATTTGTTTTTAGAATTCCCAGTGCAGTTTATTCTCGTTACGGACCTTTAAAGTTCCCCAGGGTATATAAATATGTGTACTTCTAAAACCTTTAAATATCACTTGCATATAACACTTGATGGTCTGTCATTATGGATCTATGCATTGTTTGTTTTATAGTTTATTTATACGCTGATCAGCCATAACATTAAAACCATTCACAGGCCAAGTGAATGATGTCAGTTATCCTGTCACAATGGCACCTGTCAAGGGGTGGGATATATTGAACAGTAAGTGAATAGTCAGTTCACATGTTGATGTGTTGAAAGCAGGAAAAACGGGCAAGTAAGCAGCTGTGACAACTGACATTTATTGAATGGGCAAATTGTGAATGCAATATGATTAGGTCAGAGCAGAGGCAAAACAGCAGGTCTTGTGGGGTGCATCTGGTATGCAGAGGTTAGTACCATCGAAAATTGTACTAGGAAGGAGAAACAGTGAACCAGTGACAGGGACACGGCCCCCATGCACAGTGACGCACCCCCCGCACTGATGTGGTTGGGGTAGCCAGTCAACAGATTACATATGCTGACACCTGACTACCTCTGAAAGTCCACTTACAGTGGTTATGTGAGCATCAGAACTAGACCATATGCATGTACATCATTTACTTGGGGGGTAGAGATGGCAAAAGGATGCACTATGGGAAGAAGGTAAGCCAGTGGAAGCAATAATCTGCTGGGAAAGAAAGGCATTCATATATGTGATTTACACAAAGAGGTGGAGGCTCCACCTTGCAACTGACAGGACTTAAAGGATCTTCTGATAAAGTCTGGAGCCAGATACCTCAACACACCTTCTGGGGTATTGTAGTGTCCATGTGTTGATGCTGTTTTGGAAGCACAAATGTGTATGTGGAAATACACAGTATTAGGCAGGTGGTTTTAATGTTATGGCTAATATGTGTATTGTCTTGCATGTCTCTGTAGGGAGAGTGGAGCAGGTGTTAGATATAAGGCCTCTTTGTGTGTGTGTGTGTGTGTGTGTGTGCGTGTGTGTGTGTGTGTGTGTGTGTGTGTGTAAGAATTGTTTACCAAGATCAAAGAAGTTAGTCTAAGTCTTAATCTGTTCTACTAAAGCAGTCTGGAGTGGTTGCATGTATTTAGTTTGCTTTGTTCTCGTTCTTTTCTCAGTGTCACACTAGTCTTTCTAATATCAGTAAATGTTCAGTACAGAGTATGCAGATGATAGATATTGAGATGGATATTGAGAAGAAATGAAATTGTGGTTTGAAAGGTAATTACATTTTGAAGTGTGTAGAAGAGAGTGTTGAGGAGAGTGTAGCAGGTTACTACATCTAAAAATAGCTGCAAATGTCCAAATGAAAACAAATGACCAGCAGACTTTTCAGTACACGAGTGCCTGCTTACACTTATGCTTCATACACCTCCACAGTCCTCCACTCTGCTACTGTGTCTACGATTTTTTGGTCATAAAAACAACCGAGAACAGCAATAAAAATCATATGGTCATATTTACTGTATCTATGCTGTTTTGTTGCCTATTTTTGACCATGTTGGGGTCAGGGGTAGCTCAGTGGTAGCCTAGAGTTCAGAAGGTTCAAACCCCACAACGACCCCTGATCAAGGCCTTTAACCCTCAACTGCTCAGATGTACAGTATGAGATTAAAATGTAAGTCACTCTGATTAAGGGTGTCTTGCAAATGCAGTAAATGGGTAATTGGTTAAATTACAATTTTCATGTAAAAATTCACGATGTAGCCTATTTTGTGATGAAAAAGGATATGTCACTTTACACTACACAATCTTGAGCCTTATATATGGTTATTTTAAAAAATGCAAAACAAATAATGACTCAAATGCTCTGAGCTTTAACCATGTTCCTCAGATTCATGGTCTGATTTACTGGACAGTTAAAATTCTCTCTCTCTCTCTCTCTCTCTCTCTCTCTCTCTGTCCCTAGACTGTGCAGGCTGTAAGGAGGAGATCAAGCAGGGCCAGTCTCTCCTGGCATTAGAGAAACAGTGGCATGTCAGCTGCTTTAAGTGCCAGACCTGCGGAATTGTTCTCACTGGAGAGTACATAAGCAAGTGAGCATGCAGTTATACCTCCTATTCTGTTCAATGTAAATGCCTCATTTAAACAAACTTGCAGTATGTGTGAGCCAAATGTGATTTAAGACTAAATATGATTTCTGCAGCATAATCTAAAACTAAAGCTAAGGTTTTCATTACACAATAATGGTTTTTACAGTTCAGTCTGTGGTTTGGGGTTTGTCACTTGAGATTTTTTATAGCCACTGTGATGTTATGCTGTTTATTTAAAAATCTAACTTTTCTGACCAAAAATCCATAAAAGCTAAATGAATACTTCTGGCAGGTTCAAAGTGGTATATTTGTCAATTTTTGATTTCTTGATCATTCGTGTTCTTTTGCTTTATTTCCTGTTCTGTTCAGAGATGGGACTCCTTATTGTGAATCAGATTACCATGCCCAGTTTGGTGTAAAGTGTGAGACCTGCAGCAGATACATCAGTGGACGGGTACTTGAGGTGGGTATGATGGCCCACTTATCTATAAAATTCACCCCTAATTTTCATGTCTGGTCAGGTTCTCATTGAGGGCCAATTCAGGGTTTTCCGCATCTTATGCTATCCTGCAGACCTGTGGTTATGTACCACTGGCATTGTTAAATTGGGGTTTCCCACACCATACAACAGTACATCATTCACTCATGAGTCTGCTAAGTTAAATATACTGATTATTACACTGATTATATCGAGGCGTAGTGGTTAGCATTGTCGCCCTGCACCTTCAGCGTCCAGGTTTGATTCCTTGCATCAGGGTCTATGCGCATGGAGTTTGTATGTTCTCCATGTGCTTGGTGGGTTTAATCCAGGTCCTCTGGCTTCCTTCCACACTTCCACAGTGCAGATTTAGGTGTTCCCAAATTGACCATAGTGTGTGAATGTTGTCCTACCATGGTTGTAAAATGGGAATAATGCCTTGGCCTCCACTGCCCCTAGTTACAGAGGTTCGGATAGCAGATGGATAGATGGAGTGGTGGTAATATAGATAACGCCATAGGCTCTTGAATGGTGGAACTTAAAAGCATTCATTCAACTTTTTACAGATCTTAATTTCAAATTATGGCAATGCCACAGCAGCCAATGGCTGGAAGCAAATGGAATAAAATCTGCTTTCCTCTATGGGTGATTTCTCTCTCTCCACACAAGCTACCTTGTCAGAAGTGAGCAAATCATACATAGCATACATATTACATATATACATCATTATCTTTACCACTTATGTTGGATTATTGGGGACCGGAGCCTTTGCTATTGAAATTAGTGCCCAAAGCAGGAGGACACCTTGGTAGGGTAGCCAAGTCTTTGAAGGGTACAACCTGAACACACATTATACACTACAGGCAATTTGAAAACACCAATCATAAACTGCATGCCGTGGGAGGAAACCAAAGCACCTCGAGGATACTCATCAAGCATGGGGAGAACATGCACAATCCGTTCACACAGACCGGAGGGGAGATTCAAACCCCCAGCCCTGGGGGTGCATGGTGACAGTGATAACAATTAAGCCAACGTGATGTCTGTGTGCAAATCAGCCCTGCAAAGTCTACGTTCTTTTTTATGATAACCTTTTAGATCTGCTGCTAAAGAAACCTGCAAATTTAATGAGAGGAGCACAGATTTAACAACTAATCAATGTGCTCCTTCAACTACTGTAGACTGCTATATGTGTTTTCTATCTGTTCATCAAGAAAATAGGTTACTTTATTTTTTAGATCTTTGGATGATATTTTGGTCAATAAACTGATGAACAATGATTGAGGAAAATTTGTATTAAATTTATATAAATAAGTATCTTCATATCAGTTGCGTTTACTGCACACAGTTTGTAAATAGCACTGTGAGTAAAGAGTGTGCACAGGAAAGACATACTGTCATGCAACTCCAGAAATTATGGGGAAAAAAATCCCTGCTACAAGATTAGCAAGACAAAGTAACCATAACCAGTAACCATGACATAAGGTACAGAGCAAGGCATGTAGAGTCAGGGCATGGCTCGGATGGCACACGACATGGCTCATTGGACAAAACAACTTGAACTTGAAGGAGCAAGACCTGGCTATGTCTGGGTAGGGCTTGGCTTGGACTGACCCAGGAATGGTTGGGACAAAACAGGACAACGGGCGGGAACTGAGTAGGGCTGCTCAGTAGCAGGTCACGGTCAAAAGATGACTGAGACATAGATGATCATGGTTTGGCCAAATGGATAGGCTGGGACTGAAAAAACCTGCCAACCTCAACCTGGTTACCCTGGCACACTTTTGCTTCTGCCATCGCACTGGATATAACCAAACACAGCCTACCCCACTGCCCCAAAAAAATTAGGACTGGAAAATATGAGGTCACCGATAATCCCTTCTTAAGAAGTTAGATAAACTTCACTAGATGAGAGTGTCTGCCAAATGCTAAAATGTAAATGTTTTGGCTTTGGATCCACTATGTTCATCTAAAGCCCCTGAAATTTAAGGGAACAGGTTCATGTAATTCCATACCAATCAATCCGCAAATCCAACTAAGTCATCCCTAGTAACATTTACATCCTAGTGACATAACATCTGGACTGCATGTGGGAACATTTACAGATAGGACATATGGTGGGCCTGCCAATCATAACAGGCCCACCATAAATAGGAAATGATGCTGCTGCACATGAATCATTCCAAAGTGAGTCTAAATATATTTTAATGTTAAATAATTAAATGTTTTTTTTTTTTCTTCTTTTGCACCTGGCCTCTGGCAGGACATGGCTATAAAAAGATCAAACGTTAAATATGAAAAGATGAATGTGATTAGAATTACAGTGGGATAAGAATTGCTTTTGAAGCACAGCTCTCCAGCAAATACTTAACAGACATTTATTGGCATTACCATAAACAGAACACTAAAAAGGACTCAGGGGAGACGAGTTCAGAAAGTAGAACACCTAGAGAGAGTTAATAAGGTAGTAAGAGATAAAGAGGAGGAAGAAGTATATTAAATGTGTGAACACAGTGAGAGAGAGAGAGAGAGAGAGAGAGAGAGAGATGAGGGAGAAAAACACAGCACAAAAAGAGAATGTTAGCATCACATGTGCTACACAGGATTGCGTTTAGCCACCATAAGCCAATTAAACCTTACGTGCCTGATAAAGAGACAATGCTCATGTAAAAATGTAGCAACTGGTCATTCCTGATTTTTCTTTCCTGTTTTTTTTTTCCCTCCAGTCTGCCAAAACATTTTGCTTAGACCAGATAGTATTAGCATTCTAGATGGTGAAACGTACACACATTAGATGAGCAGAAGGTTTACAGTAAGTTACTTTTGGCTGTAATTGAGTTTGAGATACAAACACGTTCTCAAATTCGAAATAATACAAACTCCACAGTGAAAATAAATTGATGTATCATGAACGACTTTAAAAATGACACAAGGTTGTTAAAAACACAGTTCAGTTTGTAGACAACATTAACCCTTTTCCCTGTGAGTCTGTTCAGTTTCACTTTGGTAGATGACAGAGCCCTATCATAATACAGGTTACCGCTGCATAATGTCCATTCTGGCATAATTACATCTAAATGATCCCAACCATACCATAATTGCAGTGAAACATGATGGTACTATAGGGTTGCTTCTCTTCAGCTGGGATGATGTTCTAGTCAAGAAGAAGCTACTCATTGATATCTCCAAATACCAATCTATTTGGGCACAAAACCTGCAGATTGTGTATTGGTGATGTGAATGTCGAACCACTCTGTACTGTCTTCTCTAGAACATCTTTTAATGGAGATAACATTAGGACTTCAGATGCGATGGCCAACAGATGATTAAATGATTCCTCATACTTCCAGAACCTTTATTTCACAATTTAAGCTCTCTGTTAGAGAACTGGTTATCTCACCATCCATCTTGATAGAGATCCAAAGAAGAAATCCAAGTCATCAAAATAATGTCTTCAGAAGTAGAAAAACATTTGAATGATACAATCGGAGCCAAGATCTTCATCTTTTAGAAAACGTGTGAAATGACTTTAAAAGTATTGAACAGAAATTTGATAGGTCTAAAAAAATTAAGAATAAGTTTGTAGCATCTTATCCAAAATGACTAGTTGATGTGTTATACAAAATGTGCATAAACAAAGTAAAGTATTAGTTAAGTGATGCGGACACTTGTCACCATGGTTATTTATTGTTTTCATTAATATGAAAAAATGAATTCTATTAGTTTTTCACTTGAATATCGCTGATTGCTATATTGCATTGAAGGTTAAAAAAGGTCTTGGTTATTATTTACTTATTTATTTTGGTTTCATTGTTGTGGATCATAAAACAACAATTTTAAAAAGCTGTTATAACAATGCTCAGGCAGTTGAGGCTGTAGCTTGATCAGAGGGTTGAGGACCGAGCCCCGCCACCGCCAGGTTGCCACTGTTGGGACCTTGCACAAGACCCCGCCTATTGCCATAAAATAATCGCTCTACCCTAGGAGGGTTGGATATTGGGCTAGCAACCTGGCCCAGTAAAAAACACCATTGCTATAGAAATGACTGGAGTAACTGGCTGCAAAAAAAATTAAATGGAACAATATGTAAAAGAAAAAATATTATAATACAGCAGAATAACTAGTTCTGTCTTACTGATCTGATTGAAAATGCAAACATTATAAAAATGCAAACAGAAGGAATATTTCATCTCAGTTCACTAAAGAGAGATCCAAAAATTGTCACTTTACCATTTTCAGTGAACTCAAAATATGCTCCATTTATTTTAACGGAAATAGAGAGCACCACTTCAGGGCATATTTCAAGCCAAAACATATAGCTTCCAGACAATGTGGTTAATTGTAGATAGTTCCATTTTTTTCCATTTAATTTCCTCACACTTCCCTAAAATTTTCATAGTGTGAAGGGGAAATATAAACTCATACCATGTCAGCAAAAACTCTCCTTACATCATAACAGAGCCATCCTTTTTTATGCAATTGGTCACCTGTCTGTATACGTATCCTGGATGTTTAATTTACACTTGTTGCCCTCGTTGGATTTTTTCATTAAGACTGAGAGTGCATTTTGCCTTGAATTCTGGCGCTCATTTTGCCATCCTCTACTGTTTATCTGCTCTAAACAGTCTTATTTTAGGTAGTATTCATTTTTGGAGAATGCTTAGTTCGAGGATCATTGAGCAGGTTAAATTTATTGAAATAGTGGAATGGTTCTGCACAGAAAAGCAGAAGCTTACTTCTTTTTTTTCAGCTGGGAATAAGATGTGAAGTGTTATTAAAGACAGCTACAGGGCAGTCTAAGGCAGCTTAGGGAGAAAGGGCCTCCTCCAAGCTGCAGGAGCCATTCAGTGAACATTCCATTTTTTCCCCACATCTGCATTTTTACACAGCAATAGTTTCATGGGGGGATTTCATAAAGAGGACATACATGCAATCACAAAAACATTCTGAAATATTTGTGAAATAATCCATTTACTCAGTACCCAAGTGACATGTGATGCATTTTCACATGTACATGGGATTCACAGTCAGGTCTGAAATTGTAGACATCCTGATGACAGCTGTATATTCCAGAAATAGCCAAGGTATAAGATGGAAAGTGTAGACACTGTACTACAGAATGTAACATGAAAGACACAAGAAACCAAGCTTTAAAATATACATACTGAACCTTGTAATGACCCAGGCAATAGTCCATATTTTGTTCTTGACATTTTCTCTGTTAAACTTAGAACACCTCTGCTGGTTTCTTACTATCTGTAGAGTGTTCTTAGGTTATTATGAAACATGGGGAAATACTATTAAGGCTATAAGTACATTCTATTTTTAGCAACCTCCTAAGATACTTGCAGAGAAACAATTATGGATGAAGTTAGTGCACTATGACTAGAGACTGAAAACTACAGTATATGAAGCTGCAGAAAGGTGGCTCAAGATCTTTTCTTATCAAATATGTTATCTTACAGGCATTGTCTATGTTCTTTTCTCATTATAATGTGTGATGTCTGTAAGCACAACAACCAGGTTAAGTTTCTTATGTAATCCAGTGTACTTGTCCAATAAATCATAATTCTGATTCTATATAGAGTCAGTATATGAAAGTAGAGTAAGTATTTGATATGATATGAAATGGGAGCAAGCTATATGGTTTGTAAATATGAACAATGAAAGCAATGTTAGGGGCATTCTTTAATAAGAATTATTATTTTGATAAATTTAAACGGAAAAAGGAAAAAAGATGATGATTTGTTTCCCATTTTAATTCAGTTTTGGCTTTATTTGTGGTACAAAACAAAAGAAAATTAAGTAATGGGACCATACTATGCAGTATTTTATTTAACATTAAATTAGCAATTTATTAACAGTGGGAATAAGCTTGTGAAGCTTGTGAGTGGAAATGGTTCTTTGATTTAGTCACTGAGCTCAATATCATTAGGCTTGTCAATATCATTAGGAATTACTGACGTCTGTCAATGGTCAAGGTTAAGTGTTAATGTTGATGATGGTTTTATCTTATTATGTACTACTGGAATAAATTGTTTCACTATCTCCTTTATTAGAGCAAGTCCATGAATCGTAATCATATCCTGTAGCCGAGGTCAAAATTCTGTCAGTATCAAACAAGGGTAATTCAGGGTCAAAAAAGGAAATGCGGGTTAGAGGAAGTTAATCAGGAAGTGCACTGAGACATTTTTGCAATGTTTTAAAATGACAGAAGGGTATACATAAAGATACTAGTCAAGAAGTAACACAAAAGGGAACCAATTCAAGTAAAACATGACTCCATGACATTTATCACTATAGAGAATCAAAAGGATCCTGAAATCTATTCAATGCGTGATGCCGAGGTTTAATGCAATCAATTTAGCATATAGAATTGTAACAGGATAATAATCTTGCTCTTTTTCTCTCCAGGCTGGAGGAAAGCACTATCACCCTACATGTGCTCGCTGTGCCTGGTGTCAGATGATGTTTACAGAAGGAGAAGAAATGTACCTGACAGGTGAGGATACACCCAGAGAGAACAGACTAAAACTGGGCATGATCAGCTCAATGTAGGGCCTACAGTAAGGGCATTCAGAATGCATACTGAAAAAATTAATTGTTTTGTTACATTATGGTCACAAAAAGCAGATGTGCAAAATGTGCTTACAAGTTCAGCACATTCTGTGGATTTCTTTCTGGCTACTAAACCTATTATTATTGATCCCAATCTGTGTATAAACAGTATAGCTTAGAGCAAAATCTGTAAAATTTTGTACAATCACAAATAGTGTGTAAAGTAGGGTGTAAAAAATAGCTAATGCTAATTTTGTAATGTTAACACTTCAGTACAGTTCAGTACACCTACCACTGAATGTCAAAATCAGCAGTTTTTTCCTCTTATACACTTTATAATTTATATTTAATATCATTCATAATGACTGACCAAAAATGCTTCGCACTTCCGGATGCAAGACGCCAGAAAACACAGTCGAAGAAGAAGCGCTAACGTCACCCACAACGCGAAAGGAGAAACAGTTAGCTGTGTATTGATTTGAGGGAGCGTTCTGTTGCGAGCTGCGAAATTGAAGAGAGCGAATAAAAAAACGTTTATCAATGAAAAATGTTTTCAGCAGCAGGAAACATTGCATGCACAGGGCAAGCCTCAGTTCGGAGCATGTTGACATGCTTACCTTACAGTACTTCATTGCAATCACACGCTCCTTTAAAGACTAGTGTGCACACACACGTCCAAGAGAGAGAGACATTTATATTCTAATTAATATATTGAATTATAACACAATGTATGGACTCTTGTTCCTGTCCATGGATTTTTGTATCCTAAATGTCATCACAGAGCATTCCAGTAAGAAGTCAGTAAAGGATTATGTTAGGCCTGAGCTGTAGATTTTGAAACTTTTAGTTCTGAAAGTTAAGTTGCACAACTTAGTGTTTTTGTATAAATATTTATTTTAATGTGTGCCTTAGTTTTTTTTTTTTTGATACTTAAAGTCATTTGAATAACTTTTTTAAAAAGTTTTTGCATCTGAGAAAAGGCTTTAAAATAAGAATGTATGGCACTGTAATGCACTTAATTAATCTCAGTCAACTTTAAGCTATTCCTTGTATTGTGAATAATGACAATGCTTATTTTTTGATAAAATGCTGTATGCATTTAAAAAAATAAAAGGGAACACTTAGTCCCAGTTTGACTTGAACGCCTCTCATACGTGTATGCAAGTTCAAGTCAAACCGAGACTAAGTGTTTTTTGAGCAGTATATTTTATATTGCTGTTTAATTAAGCAAAAGTACATTTTACTCGATTAATCGATTACATTTTTGGTAGAATACTCGATTACTAAAATATTCGATAGCTACAGCCCTAGCCGTCACATCGTAAGTCCTGACATTATCTCCGTTAAAAGATGTGCTAGAGAAGACAATACAGAGTGGTTTGACATTCACATCAACATCAATACACAATCTCTGTCAAAAATTAATGCCACTGTACTACACGAGCGGTTTGTATTATTTTTGTGTCGAAGTATAGAGTGTGTTTCTCCACTCATAACACAGCAATTTGACAATGATTAGAATATCCATATGTTAATAAGTGAAATATTGTGCATTTTTGCAATTTGTTATATGTACCTGCCATAAAATGAGTCCCTCATCAGCCTTGCTCTTCTCTCTCTCTCTTCTCGCTCTCATATTTTTTATCTGTTTGTTATTAATCCCAGATTATATAAAGCATCTTCCATACATTGCCTGTGTGCTATATAAACAATATATCAGAAAAAGCAATATTTTTCATGTTATAGCCATAGCTAACTGTGCTGTGATACATATAGTAGCTTATGCCTTCTGACCAATCAGATTCAAGCACTCAACTGCGCTACAGTATAAGTATTAATTTCTCCTATTCTGTATGCAAGTATATTTGTGTGGTATGTTGCCTTAGAGTGCTACATACAAAAACTGCTTTTTTTTCTCAGTCACCCTGAAGTTATTGAGCAGCAGTCTTTATTTGTAACACCTTAGTCAGCCAGCTCTCAAGTGATAGTGTTAGTGAGCATAAGAGCGAAGGTGGGACCTGGGTATGCTATAACGAAAACAGATATGCTAAAACATCTTAAATTGGTTGAAATGTTGTGTATTGTGGTAAGTGAGTAATATTCATGCCACTAAGCAGTAATCAAGCATTAATATTAAATTGGGAAAATGCATACATTTACTGTAAACACATATGCACACATTTACTTTAAACCAAAGTTAAGCCCTAAAATATTTGTATCCTAAATAGTACTTTGTCTTTCTCAGGTTCTGAGGTTTGGCATCCTGCATGTAAACAGACGGCTAGGGCAGAGAGGAAGCTCAGAGTGCGGCGCATGTCAGAGACGTCCATCTCACCCCCAGGGTCCAGTATCAGTTCACCCAGCCGAGTCATCTGTGTAAGAAGATCACTTAATCATTACATAACGCTATTTGACCACTATGGGAATTTCTGTATTCATTTTGGAATTTTAATATAACACAAAAGTACAGCTAATTCTACCTTTGAAATGGCATTTAATGTAAAACAATTGAAATGATTGGTCACTATAAATATAAAGGAAATTAACATCGCTTTCATTTACATATACTAGAGGCACACAATCATACCTACATTCGGGAATTTAGGAGTTTAGTTTTGTAATTAGTACTGTAATGAAATTAATTGACATTAAGATAATGCATATTGAATATTAGGGTTGCATGATTTAATCAAAGAAAAAATCACATTGCAATTATTTTGACACATATTGCGATTGGGATTTAAAGTGATATGTAACTATTAAATGCTACCAGCAAATAATGGTGCATATGATCTCATTAAAAGGATGTTTGGTAATATTTATTTATCTCCTTAAAAGTATTTAAATAATACACAAATACTTCAATTCATTTTTTATTCATTGCAAATAATTTGTGCATTAAATAATTGCATAGTTCCATAATACCATTGTTATTTTTATGTGAATAATCCTAAGTATAGAAAAATATATCCTCAAAAAATCTTTACTGGTGTATTTGTATGGAAGGTGCAAAACTGTATGTGGTGAATTACAGATTACATCTAGCATACATTTACATGAAAATATTTTGCACAATTAGCAGCTTATGATGAGAAACAAAATGAGAAGTAACATGGACAAACTTTCCCCACCTTTGTGTGATGGATAAGCATCAGTTATGCTTATCACTTTAGTCTGATGCATTTCTACCATATGTTCAAACTTTTAGATTGTGTCATGCTGAACACAATCAAGGTTTGGGTTCCGGTGTGTTTTCTTTTTAATGTGGTTAACAAAAAAAAACAAAAAAACATTGGCAGCGCCATGAGGAGTGAGAGTTTATAGAACTTTTAGACTCATTACAATGAAGCACAATGTTGCTTTTGACATTAGCATTTGTGTTCTCATTGCATTCTGACATGTGTGAGTGCGTGTCTGTGCGTGTGCGTGTATGTCTGTCATGTGTCCCTTTCCTCAGGCCAGAGTGGAGAATGAGATCCTAGAGTACAAAGATCTGGCCGCACTGCCTAAGGTTAAGGCTATTTATGATCTGCAGAGGCCTGAATTCTTATCCTATGAGCCATATTACAGGTTCTACTCGGACGACAGGCTAGAGCGCCTCAGCTTCGGCGAGGTACTGCCCTAGTGGTACTTTAGCTCCGTGCTGTGTTTCTCTCCAGCATGCCAGTCCTAGGTATAGACCAGCTAACCCAAACAACTGTAGCTTAACAGAGCCTGGCCCTATTTTCCCAACATGCCTTGGTCTGTGTCTTGTCTGATTGTCTTTTCAATGCTTGCTGATTAATAAGTAGGCAAAGTAGATAAATGCATGCACTCTTTTTACACATACTGTAGCATATATGTCTGTAGCAAAATGTCTTTTTGTTATGTACAGTCGTGGCCAAAAGTTTTGAGAATTACATAAATGTTGGAAATTGGAAAAGTTGCTGCTTAAGTTTTTATAATAGCAATTTGCATATACTCCAGAATGTTATGAAGAGTGATCAGATGAATTGCATAGTCCTTCTTTGCCATGCAAATTAACTTAATCCCCCCCAAAAAAAACTTTCCACTGCTTTTCATTGCTGTCATTAAAGGACCTGCTGAGATCATTTCAATAATCGTCTTGTTAACTCAGGTGAGAATGTTGACGAGCACAAGGCTGGAGATCATTATGTCAGGCTGATTGGGTTAGAATGGCAGACTTGACATGTTAAAAGGAGGGTGATGCTTGAAATCATTGTTCTTTCATTGTTAACCATGGTGACCTGCAAAGAAACGCGTGCAGCCATCATTGAGTTGCATAAAAATGGCTTCACAGTCAAGGATATTGTGGCTACCAAGATTGGACCTAAATCAATTTACAGGATCATCAAGAACTTCAAAGAAAGAGGTTAGATTCTTGTTAAGAAGGCTTCAGGGCGTCCAAGAAAGTCTAGCAAGTGCCAGGATCGTCTCCTAAAGAGGATTCAGCTGCGGGATCAGAGGTTGCTCAGAAATGGCAGCAGGCAGGTGTGATCGCATCTGCACGCACAGTGAGGCGAAGACTTTTGGAAGATGGCCTGGTGTCAAGAAGGGCAGCAAAGAAGCCACTTCTCTCCAAAAAAAAACATTAGGGACAGATTGATCTTCTGCAAAAAGTATGGCGAATGGACTGCTGAGGACTAGGGCAAAGTCATATTTTCGGATGAAGCCTCTTTTCAATTGTTTGGGGCATCTTGAAAAAGGCTTGTCCAGAGAAGAAAAGGTGAGCGCTACAATCAGTCCTGTGTCATGCCAACAGTAAAGCATCCTGAGACCATTCATGTGTGGGGTTGCTTCTCATCCAAGATAGTGGGCTCACTCACAATTTTGCCCAAAAACACAGCCATGAATAAAGAATGGTACCAAAACACCCTCCAACAGCAACTTCTTCCAACAATCCAACAACAGTTTGGTGAAGAACAATGCATTTTCCAGCACGATGGAGCACCGTGCCATAAGGCAAAAGTGAGAACTAAGTGGCTCGGGGATCAAAACGTTGAAATTTTGGGTCCATGGCCTGGAAACTCCCCAGATCTTAATCCCACTGAGAACTTGTAGTCAATCCTCAAGAGGCGGGTGGACAAACAAAAACCCACTAATTCTGACAAACTCCAAGAAGTGATTATGAAAGAATGGGTTGCTATTAGTCAGGATTTGGCTCAGAAGCAGGAGTTGATTGAGAGCAGCCCAGTCGAATCGCAGAGGTCCTGAAAAAAAGGGCCAACACTGCAAATACTGACTTTTTGCGTAAATGTCATTTAATTGTCGATAAAAACCTTTGAAACGTATGAAATGCTTGTAATTATATTTCAGTACATCACAGAAGCAACTGAAACAAAGATCTAAAAGCAGTTTAGCAGCAAACTTTGTGATAACTAATATTTGTGTCATTCTCAAAACTTTTGGCCACGACTGTATGTGACCTTTGGCATGCATCGATATGAAACTTCTGTTGTTGCCAGTTCTCAGTGTTGCAAGTAAAAATCTGTGAGGGGGAAAAAAAAAACATTTGATTAGTCTTTTAAGCAGTATTTGCCTACAGCAATTCTCACTCCTGCTGTTGCTGTAAACTTTTTTGTCAGCACTTTTCATTATGGTTCATTTTCAAATATATTGTGAGTATGGATACATACTGTAATGCCTGTCCTTTGAAAGCCATGCATCTGCAGCAGAAGCATTTCAGTAACGTTCATTCAGTACATGAAAGACAATGCATTTCAGCAAGTCTTTACTGGAGTGTTTTGTTCTTACCACAAACAAAAATTTCTGATATGAGACTGCAGGAAAGAACCATGTTACTTTATGATGATGGGGTGGAGTGTCATTGTTGTCTAGGTACACTGCCCAACCAAAAAAGTCACTGTTTGAATTTAAATAAGCTGATTCTTATGAGAACTAAGGCGATCTTTAAAATTACCAGAATTATGTTATGTACTGTCCAACACATTATTTAAACCTAAAAGGATAGAGATAAGCCATTAATACAGTCTGACTATGATCATAGATCACTTAGACACTTGATAAGGTTGCGTAGTAAAAAACAACAGTAGAACTCAAAACTATGTTTAAATGAAAGAACAGGACTGTTTCTAAAATTATTTATTCTTTATTGAAAATTACTAACTTGCTGCTGTTTAAATAAATAATTGAAACAAGAAAAATTTAAATAGTGTAACACAACTAATATAACAAGTGATTCTCCTAAATCAATACAAAATGCTACCTTTAATGATTACTATAGTATCTAAATGATTCAACCCCTTGATGAGGAATATTTTCAGTACTTAGTACACTCCCCATTTAGCTATAAATGTGATTTATTGCCAGACACTAACTTCTAGCAGTGTTTCTATGTGCAATGGTCTGTACGTATGGTATGGTACTGTAGTTCAGTACGATTCTTGGGTTTGTGTTCTGCAACTGCTTTTTTCAAATACCATCAAAGATGTGATGGCCACTTTAGAACCCTTCAAGACCTGGTGGACTTTGAAGTATGCTTGGGATCATTGTGCTGTCGGTCTAATGACACTGAAGTTTCTGCTTTCTCACAGATGGCATGACATTTTCTTCTAGAATACTTTGAGTCCATTTTGCCTTGTACACCCTGCAGGTTTCCAGTGCCAGAGGCAGCAAAGCAGCCATAGAGCATCAACGAGCCACCACCATGTTTGACGAGTAGGCAGGGTCCACTTTTCTGCATATGCTTCATTCTTTCTCCTCCAGTTGATTCATAAGCCCAAAAAGTTAAAATTTAGTTTCTTCAATCCAACAGAGTTCTCAAACTTCAGTGTTTTTTTTATATGTTTTATAGCATATTGGATCGGACTTTCCTTGTGTTTTAGAATCAGTAGTGGAGTACATCTTGTTCTGCCTTGTGGTTCAGTTATAGGGCAGAGTTAAGCTCTGCTGCCACGCCCAGGTAGTGTGTCCTCTGTTCCTGTGAAACAGGCTTACTATTGTATTTGAAGAAACATTTGTACCGGTGCCATTTTATTATATCCTTGTCCTTGTTTGTGGAGGCAATGATCTCTTCTCTCAACTTTATGGACAACTCTTTTGACTTGCCATTTCTGACCTGCATCATCTCCATCAACAAATCCCTAGAAAGTCCAGCTATTTCATGTGTTCTAAATCAAGTACACCTGAGGCATCTAATCTGCACTTGAGACAGCACAAATTTGATTTGCTCAGGGGGTTGAAAATTCTGTGGCTATTTGTGTTTGTTTTGGAGAATCACTTGTTATATTAGCTGTGCCAAGCTATTTAAATTGCTCTTGTTTCACTGATTTATTATAAACACCTACAAGTTAGTAATTTTGGCCAAAAACTCATTTTCAATGGAGGTTGCATAATTTTGAGTGCAACTGTACATACACACAGTGGAAGATGAACTCTCAGGATTTGGACTAAACTTCTGTGTGGCTTCTTCAGAAAACCACTTGTTAGTAGGGCTAATTGGTAGAAATGTTCAATCTGGCAAAAAATGTTTGCCTAATGAGTCAAGATTGATCCTATTACAGGAGGATCATCTAGAGTGTACACTGTACAAGCTCATTATGTTGCAAGTCAGCTTACTACCTGAATGTACTGAATGACCAGGTTATCACATTTTCTTCTATCAATGTTTTTTTTTTTTTTATGGCATGGGGGAAAACAATGGCAAGATTCTTTGCACTCAAATTGTGCATCATTTTCACAAATTAATTGGCCACCGCAGAGTCATGAGCTTAACCTGAGCTTAAAGACTGTGAGCTATGCTGGTTCAACTCAATCATCAACAATAAAAGCTAAAGGCAGTCTAACAAAATATTAGAGTGTGTGACTATTTTCTGGCGAGGCAGTGTATTGGAAAATCTTAAAGAAAAGCATTCTAAAATAATCACTTTAAACATGGCATGTGCCTTTACCTTATTGTTTGTATCTTATTGTCTGTCTTTTTTCTGGCTTCCACAGTCACTGGGCACACTCTCGCCTTATTCTCAGGTAACAAACCTTTGCTTAAAATGTCTTGTGTTGGCCATTAATAAGCTTAAAACAATATCTCCACATTGAAAGGGAGTAATCAGCACACCTTGCTTTCTCTAAGAACAGCGTTTGTTTGGGCAGGACATGTATGACCGAGTGGATCTGAGGCAGCGGAGATCCTCCAGTCCCGGGTATATCGATTCTCCGACCTACAGCAGGCAGAGCATGTCCCCTCTTCTGCCCTGTTCTCCACAGCATTACTACCGATATGGTGAGTCGCTGCAGAGTGCTCATGTGCATGTGTGCATGGGTACTATTGATATGCATAGCATATATCAAATATACAGTACAAGCGGCATCTTGATGAAAATGTGCATGAACTGTTCTTGGTAGCAAACAGGATAAGCATGTTAATTATTCTGCTTGAAATTATTATAGTTTATCAAATTTGATCAAGATCAGCATTAGGTGGATGATAAGTGAATGGCTTTTAAACAAATGATATACATTCCATTGCTTGATGCCTTTTGTGCTTTGTTTTGTTGCTATATTTGGCACAGAATAGATTTCCTGACTTTACTGAAATGCATTACATATTAAACCAAGATAATTTTGTAAACCGAGAGATTGTCACTGTACAGGTCTGCTGTAATGGAGTGTGTATGACTATGGGGTGGGGTGATTTTTTTTTTTTTTTTTTTCATTCATTGCTCTGCCTCTGTCACTCTCATTGGCTGGGGGTTTGGCACAGGCACTGAAAGTGGCAGGAGCTCACCCTATTACTCACAGCTGGAGGCCAGGTCAAGCACACCCACTACAAATCAAGCTCCAAAGCATTTCCATGTGCCAGGTATGCCACAAAGCCACACCATTGCTTTTAAAGCCCCTGGCAACACAGTTTTAAAAAAATAATAAAAATAACCGTGATATTGATGACTTGTCATATAAAATTATTTTCTCATGGTAGATTAAGAAATATACACTGCTTGACTAAAAAATAATGTATCATTGTATTATTTTAGAATCATTTGCAAATTAAAAAGCTAATTACTATATAGAATAATTATAGGAACACATTATTTAAATCTGAAAGTATTTGAATACACACACATACAGAAATGGCCATAATTGGACATATACTTCTAATTGATGCTATTCCAGAATGCATAGTGCCCACTGTATAAGCCTTTGGAAGCAGTGTTATGATCTGAGATTGCTTCATTTGGTTAAGTCTAACCTCAATAACGTTAATTGGCAATGAAATTAAGTCAGCTGACTACATGGATGTACAGAATGACCTGGTTATTCTATCAATGCGTTTTGTCTTGCCTGATGGCACAGGCCTATTCCAGAAGTTTGAAAGAGTTCTGGGAGCATGAGGAATTATTTTCACACATGAATTGACCACGACATTGAGTGCTGGAATCAAGCTAAATGTGGTTCGAACATGATGTTAGTGAGCAACTCTTTTTCGTCAGGCAGTGTACATCCTTAACTGCAATTTAATCTCAATTAACTCCTAATTCTAGCCAAATTCTAGTGTTAGAAATATTTGTAGTAATGTCAAAGCAGAGCTTTCACAATGCATTTTTTTGAGTCTTGAGTCATAGCACAGTGTGTACATACAGTATTTCTTTGTTTAAGAAGTACATTATTAAATAAGTTTGACAGTGGCTTTAACATCATTTACTTCGTTTCTTTTCATTTTGCTGAGCCAGAATGCTAGTCGCATCCACTGATGATGGTTCCTTTTTCAGCTCTTGTTCATGTTTATACTATCTTCAACAAATAACCTCTTCCTGAAAACAGAATATACAGAGAAAATGTACATGACCTTAACTCCTGTTTCTTTTCCTTTCCCTTATTGGTTTCTCCTCCATCTTTCAACTCTCACTTCTCTTTTTCTTCTCAGCAACAGGAGAACCTAACATCTACCGGAAGCCTCCCATCTATAAGAGACATGGTAGTGTTTATGGCCCAACCTGTTCCTCTGTCATGGCTGTTGGCCACTGGGAAATGTGTGTTGATTAAACAGGGTGCAGTTTAACAGAATAGCTGAGCAGTGCTGTAAATGTGTACTCAGTCTGAAGCAGAAAGGGCCATCATGCACCATAGTTTAGGGTGAGTTAAGCGAGGTACTGTATACGGTGCCTTGCAAAAGTATTACAACTTTTCCACATTTTGTCACATTACAATCACAAATGTAAATATACTTTCCTGTGATTTTATGTAATAGACCAACACAAAGTGGCACATAATTGTAAAGTAAAAGGAAAATGATAAATGTTTTTCACATTTTTTTTCTTTTTTCATTTTCACATTTTTTGTATTCAGCCCCATCTGTCAATACTTTGTAGAACCACTTTTCACTGTAATTACAGATGCAAGTCTTTTGGGTGTGTCTCTACCAGCTTTGCATATCTAGAGAGTGCAATGTTTGCCCATTCATCGTTACAAAATAGCTCAAGCTCAGTCAGATTGGATGGAGAGTGTCTGTGAACAGCAATTTAAAAATTTTTGACACAGATTCTCAATTGGATATGAATATGCTTTGATCTAAATGATTCCATTGTAGCTCTGGTTGTACATGTACTGCATGTTTAGGATCATTGTCCTGCTTAAAGGTGAACCTCCACCTCAGTCTCAATTCTTTGTATTTGCCTCCATCCTTCTTGCCATCAACTCTGACAGGAATCTCCCTGTCCCTGCTGAAGAAAGCATCCCCCAACATGATGCTTCCACCACCATGTTTCATGGAGCGGATGGTGTGTGCAGGGTGATGTGTTACAGTGTTAATTGCATTGAGGCAAAAAACTTCAATTTGACCAGAGCACCTGTGAGCCACTTCAATGGCTTTCTCCTTTGGTCTTGGTAGGTTTGCAATTGTGCCATACTCTTTCCATTTTCAGATGATGTATTGAATAAGGCTCTGTAAGATGTTAAAGCTTAGGATGTTTTAATAACCTAACCATGCTTCAAACTTCTCCACATTTAAACTTTCTTCACTTTTCAACTTTATTCCTGACCTGTCTGGTCCGTTCCTTGGTCTTCATGATACTGTATGATCGTAAAAGGACTATAAAGGGGTCTGAATACCAATTTACCACACTATTCAAATATTTATTTTCATCAAAAGTTTGAAAAGCAAATTTTTATAAAAGTTAAAAAAAAAAACATTTACTTCCACTACCAGCTATCCACTTTACGATTATGTGCCACTTTGTGTTGGTCTATCATGTAAATCCCAATAAAATACATTATTACCACATTACATTATTTGTGGTTGTAACATGCCAAAATGTGGAAAAGTTCAAGGGGTATAAATACTTTTGCAAGGCACTGTACAGACACATGCACCTGACCACCATAAGGACTTGAAATTTGTAATCTTTAGAAGCCTAGGCTTAAAAATCATTTGGCTTATGCTGTGTGATTGTTAACAATGGACCTTGTATCAGCGTTTTAAATGAAAACACTACTAAAATATAATTTTTATAATCTGTAAGTGGTTTGGTAGTTACTGTAGGTGAAAGTTGCTTGCACTTGTAAAATTAGCTGGTTCCTTTCTTGAGTTTAGTGCACAAGCTATTTTCAAGTGGCTTATTTTAATGAATATACTGTAGACTATAACAATAACTATTTTGTCCTTTATAACGGTTATGCCCCTTGTATGTCTCAGTGGCATTTAGATCTTCTTAAAGTTTCATAAAAGTGAAGCAGTTGTCTTGGTATGTGCTTAGCTGTCAATAGGAATAACAATGCATTGTTTTTTTTAACTGCATAACACTCCACAGAGTGTGTACAGATGGGTGACAAATTAAAGGCACATATTATGATTTTGTTATGCTGTGGGAGGCATTTTGTCCACTTATACTCTTATAGGGAAGGGTCACTGCAAATTAATACAAAGTTATTTTGTCTGACCAGCTTATCCTGTGCTGAAACGTTCCAGTCCTGTGTGTTCTCTTGCAAGTTTACTTTGTCCTATCCCCAAGGCATAACAAATGGTTTTAACATAAAAGAAGATATTTGGACCAATACCTATGAGATATTTTGGACCGATGTGTTAGACTCAACCAGCGTCTGAATTCCAACTAAAAGTATTTTTTGGAAGAATTATGTTCATTTCTCCAGCTAAGCTCCAGCAATTTGTAGAACCTGTGCAATGCACTGGCATGTATTGCGCCCCAACACCTTACTAACACACTTTTTTCCTCTTTTAATTAGTCACCCATCTGTATGTATTTATGTTTGTGTAGAGTAGATAGTATAATAGATTTTCCCATTGTGACTTCATGTAATTTTGCATTGACAATACAGGCTTGTGATACAGGCTTGTGATTTTTTATTTCTTATTAACATCAAATTAATATATGGCAACCAGGACCAACATCTCGCTAAAATATATTTATATTTATATAATATGTTTATATAAATATATAAATACATTTTAGCAGGATGTTAGTTCTGGTTGCCAAGAAATTTACCAGCCATATAAACTTACAGTAAAGTTTAAAGCAACTTTTTATAGGAATATATATATATGATATTATTATGGGAAGATAGTATAAACTTTAACTTTAAAAAAACATAAATTAAATAAAACATTAACACTGCCATTTATTTTATTACGAACACTGGGAAACTAGCATAGGCATGTAGCACAATGCATAAAATCATGCAGATAAGTAAGGTAGACATCAGTCATCAGAATGAAGAAAAAGTGTGATTTCTGTGACTTCATGCTCGTAGTACGTGTATCTCACTTTGTTTAATTATTTTTCTGGAAAAATAACTGTAAGAAGCATCTTAGCTTCCAAATCTACTGTAATAGGGTTTATCACAGCATAAAGACTGCATCATGCCTGGTTCACAGAACAGATCTTAGATGTTAAGCATTTTTTTATTTTTTAACGCTCTTGTATGCTTTGAAATTTAATATTTTGGTAACTTGCTGGTATTTTTGTGTGGCACTCATTGTTATGTATGGGCATTTAGGAACTTCAACAGCATGTTCTCTAGTGGTTCAATGGAGTCAGTACCGGCCTGTGGGGCTGTGAGGCTCAAGACGGGATCATGAAAACTGAGCCTGCTGGTGTAATAATCTATGTCATTTCTGCAATTAAGAATGTGTATAAATTTTGTTTTGTTTGAATTAATTGATAAAGGGAATCTCAGACATGAACACATTTGTTTTTAATATTTAATTCTAAAAAGAATTGTCATATTAAAATATCACACACATATACACACAAACCATCTCTATGAGCAAACTGTACCAAAATAAAATTGTGACTGCAACATTGATGAGAAACAGATTATGCTCTGTTAAGCCATGGGCTCTCCATCTCCAAATCTGATTTATATTTCTGTAGAAATCTTTTTGCAATCCTGAGCTGCTTGCTGTACAGTTCAATTTTCCGCGGATGTCAGCTAGCATCCAAGTAACGTAGCAACACCCAACGACAGAGAGCACTCACTCTCACGAGTATGCGCACAAAGACACTCACATTTAAGTTCACTCTTTAATTCAGCAACTGTACATACTGCTATCTTACACAGACATTAACTACACATTTAGCATATACGCTTGCACAGTGTAAAATCAGTTACATCCATATTACCATAAAGATTATATATCAGTGAACTGAATTTTTGACAGCACAACTCATGCAACTGCCTAATAAGTAATAATGCAACTGCCTAATAAGTAATAATGAAATATTAATAAATGGTAGGGGCATATCTAAAATAGGACATTTTTTATCAAACGTGAGCAATTTATAAGAGATATAGTGGAAACTATGTGCACGAACACTATGATAATTACGACACTCCAGTTCTCCCAGTATTGTCATGTGTTGATTATACAGAGCTATGCTTTTTATTTTATATGGTTAATTTTTTTGTAATTCTACCCTTCAAAAACAACTTTTTTTAACTTTGCTAAATTAGCGCCGTCACAACGTTTTGACAACCAAAAATTCCTGTTGGGTACCCTCGTTTCATTGTCTTTCTTAGAAGCAGTGAATAGTACGAATGTGTCTCACATTACTAAGCCATTTATTCTGCAGTTCAAGATTTTTTTTTATTTTTTATCCTGTTTCCTGTTTTCCTTTTGTTTCTGGATTTGTTTCTGGATAGAGTGAACTCTTGCCTGTTTTTGGATTATGGTTTTGAACTGTGCTTGAAAATAGTTTTCTTTGGCTTTTTAAAAAAAAAAAAAAAATATATATATATATATATATATATATATATATATATATATATATATATATATATATAAAATATATATATATATATATATATATATATATATATATATATATATAAAACCTACTCAAACAGCACGTGTACATGTCTCTAAACATAACACCTGACAGATTGCTTTGCCAAGAAGAAGAGAGTGAAATCCCCAGAGTTTTTATCCCAGCATTTGGCACATTTCACTTTCCCCAGCTGGATCATTACATGGACGTTCTGGCCCCATATGACAACTGTGAGTTCCTGCCAGATAGACTCCTCCTGCAGTGCTGTTTTTACTAGGAGAGCCAGGTGGACTTTGCACCGACAGAAGAAAAATTTTATTATGTTTGCACTGTCCCGGCCCATCAGACCTGTGTGCAGATGGCCAGAAATTTTGATATCCAACGGACACCCAAGTCTGGGAAATGGCAAAGAACATGAAGCACCAAGATATGATGTGACCTTTCTTGGGAGGGGGCTATCGCTGATGAAGTGACTGGAGCTGCAGAGCTCCAGGGTAATGTCAACAGTGTGGTTCCCTGCACAGAGCTCCAGGACAAGACCACCAGATCACAGCTCCAAGGTGAAGTTGCCTGGGCAGCTCCCTGCACAAAGTTCAAGGGGGAAACTGACAGCACAGAGCTCCAGGGTGCAGTCAACATTGAGGCTTCCCACACAGAGCTCCAGAAGGAAGCTGACAACACCAAGCTCTAGCCAATGGCCTCCAAATCAGCGCTGCTCAATGTTCTAGCCATGCTCCTGTTCCTAGCCATACTTCTTCCTTAGTTCCCTGTAGCGGTCAGGCTGGTGTCCACCACAGCCACACTCACAGTTCGGCTGCTTGCAGAGGTCAACCTGCTGACCTCCACACTCCAGCACCCTGCAGATGTCAATGAGATGACATCCCACGCCAGTCCTGTCTGAATCATGATCTGCTTTGCCTAAATCATGTCTAACACAGGGTATGTATGAATCATACCATGCTTTACCTGAAGAAATGTATGGCTTCTTCTCCAGTCATGATGTATGGCTTCTTCTGAATGAGGCCCTGTCATGTTTTGTGACACCCTCTAACTCAAAGAATAATGACACAGTTAGTGTGCTTCCTCCACTAAACAGCTTCACGAAAGTCATGATGGAACCATGACATCATGGTTATCATGGACATCATGCTAGCTCCACACCCTGGCTCCACTAATATAAGGCAGTTTTAGAGCAGTGCCGTTGTGGGGAATTCTGTGACAGTTTTACATTTTGCACTGGACACTGCGTGGTGCTAGACTCAGATGCAGTGGAAAAGACCTCTTTATCGAATTGTTTGCGGACATTTGCCGAATGCATTTTTGTCATGTCTGTCCTGTCTTCACCCCTGTATAGTCACAGGTTGGCTACCTTATTTTCCGGTGGTTTAAAGACATTTTCAGTCACTCCTTTGATATCTCTTGTTCTGTATACCCTGTTGTGTAGGTCTTTTGTGCCACACGTTAACAAGATGTTTATTCCTGTGTTCGAGTTCTGGTGTTTTGATCTGTTTTCTGTACCTGTTTCCGGTACTGTTAGGCATGTGCCCCAGATTCTTGTTCTTGACTGACAGGAGTGTAACCTGATGTGGTCTTATGTAGTTTCAAGCAATCCACATTAAGGTTTAATGTGATGTACGTTCTGAGATTCTTTTAAACCACCATGGTTGTTCATTGTCTACCATGGTTGTTCAATTAATTCATTTTTGGTTGTTTGTTTTTGCACTTTTCTCTGTAAAGTATAGATTTGTGTATGGAAATTCGAGAAGATTCCAACAGTTTCTGAAATACATAGAACCAGTCTCTCTGGCAATAACAATCATGTCATGTCAAGTGGCAAAGTCACAGAGATCACACATTTAACCTATTTCTGATAGGTGATGTGAACGTTCAGGAATCCTTAAGCAGTCACATGACTTCCATGTCCATATTCACTTTTAGGGCTATAATTAAAAAGCTTTAAACAGAAAAACCTGCCAAGTAGAGAATGCAAATATATTTTGTCAGCATGCACAGTGAGCATAGTTCTCACATAGACAAACAGTAATAAATTATCACAAAACTACCTGACAGGCATGTTAGAGGAAAGATTTTTCTTTTATCGAACCATTATTGTAGGCACCTGGAATTTACTCAACAGTGCTCAAATAAATCAAATAAAATATTTACAGATTCCATGTTGTTCTATTGTTGAAGTCTATTGTTTGATTTTTCTGTTACAAATATTTGCCTATAATTATAGATCATTATAATGTTTATAAGGCATAAAAAGGTCTTCAGCAGTAGAAAAAACAGCATCAAATCTGTAAATATTTTTGTGATACAGAACTTTAATATTAACCTGAATAATTCCATTATAATTCTGTTTTGTCGACTTTTGAATTCATGCATGAAAAAAGCGCTAACCAATGAAAGCCAAACTGAACTGACATTCTCCTTGTTTATGCTGGTCTGAAGTCAGGGAAAGTTTTGAGATTTAAGGTCCTGGGTTTAAGGGCTGTTGATTGTGACTGCTTGGTGTGACACAGCTTATAGTGTGAATAAATGAAGATCTAAAACACAAAGAACATGAGATAAATTTTCACATTTTCAGCATTGTTTAGGTTTCTATACATATTTTATTGTGGACAAGGCATTAACTAGCTGACCACAGACAAACCTCAAAATACATATGTAGAATGCTGTTCATTACAAAAAGTATAAATACTCCTGATGAGATATAAACCTCTAGGGACAGATTTATTTGGATCACAAGCCTGTAATGAATTCCTTATACAGAAGTGTTTGGTGCCCATATGGAGGGCAGATGACAAAGACAAACTGGTATAATAGAGAGCTGTCCTCCCAACAGATTGTTTAACTCTGTTTTTTTTCTTCTTCATGTGGGTACCAAACTTAACTCTTAGCAACTGTTTCTAACAGGTTGCAAATAATTCCCTCTTTTCTGTTTTTCCTTTTTCATTTCTTATCATCTTAATAAATATTCCCTCCACACTTCTGATGTACTTTCCTCAATCAACCATTTACCCCGTAAGTATAATTTACCCCCTGCATCATGTGTACTGTACATGTCCTGCCTTGTTTCTCTAATTATGTTGAGCCTGTCCATCCACCTCCCCTTTGTCCTTCTGCTTATGTTCTATTTTGTGTAAAACATGGTGTTATTTGATTTTTTTTCCCCATTATTTTAGTAGTTCATACCAATCGTAATGAAAAACTGAAATTGGTCTTGGAGGAATCATTAACTAACTATATGCAGGGATATTGTGTAATCTCAGATCAGCATGAACAATAGTTTAACAACTGAAGTCAATCATTTGAGCTTTTGGAGTTGGAGCCATTTTTCTCTCAGGAGTGAATAAGGTCTGTTGTACTGACCATAGTGTGCTTTTTCTTGTCCATCTGTTTTTGTGTCATTTTTCCTGCAAGGTAAAGGAATAAGCACTGGCATATTCTGTTGCTATAACAGGCATCAGTTTACCGTGATGCATTTCTGTTCTTCTTTCCTCCCTTTGTGCAGACAATCATGATACAGCCACGAAGAGCAAGACCAGCGAAGACATCCTCCAGTCATCCAGATTCACCACGGCCTATTTACCCGAGCAATACCAGCACTCCCAATCTGATTACTTCCAACCCACTGGCTCCCCAAAATGTAGGTAACTAATTATGTGCTTGTCTAGAATTTGCTGTTATACTAAGCTGGAATTCAAACACTGAGTGAATTTCAATAAACTTTGAGCAAAATTATGTTTGTTTGTTTCTTTGTTTGTTTGTTTAATTACAGACACTTCCATCAGATATGTTGTATAACTGCCAATTATTGGGTTCATAAGTACTGTACAAATAGCAACCCTCTGACCAATTCACTCACCACAAATTATATATTGTACATATTGTATATAATACAAGCATTCTCAGCATTAATATACAAGTATGGAAATATCCACACTATATATATTTTTTAATCTGTAATTACAACATTAATTAATGAAAACATGATATGAGATGCACATTTTCTTTGTCTATCCCATGAGGTTACAGAAACATAAAGATCATTATAGATTATAATTTTAAATAAAGTCTATATATTGTATTTATTGCGACATTTGCTTCATTCACATTCACAACTTAAAATTGAATGCATCTGTATCTGCAAATTCTCCAGAAATATAACTAGTGTAAGTTCACCATAAATGTGTAAACAAGCTTTGCAAACATAGATGGTAGTCTGCAGTATCAAATTTCCTGTCCATATGTACCGCTTATCCTGTCCCCGGGGACCTGAAGCCTATCCCAGGAATACGTACCCTACACGCTCACACATCCAATCATACCAGTGTGTTAATTTGGAAATGCCAGTCAGCTTAGATCACATCTTTTGGATTGTATGGGTTGTACTCAGTGGAAACCCACTAAGCATGGGCAAACTCTCACACACAGACAAGTGTCAAGATTCAAATCCCCAACCCTAGAAGTGTGAGGTAGCAGTGATGAACACTAAGCCATCGTGCTGCTCAAATGTCAAATATTTTGTTTAACAGTGTCTACTTTTATCATTCCTAGCAGTGTGCAAAGCTCAGAGGATACAGGATTTTATATTGTATATAGTTTTTATATAGCCTAATTCTGTGTAGGTCCTCCTTGTTGCTTGTTCAGCTCATCCTCTAGATTCTCAGTCAGCTTTAGATCTGGGAGATTAGGGTTTAAGTATTAAGATGGGTCTCAGTCATTCACACGATGTAAAAGAAAACTTGATATTATATCCATTATGGCTTTTATAAATTTTTCAGCAGTTTGTATTTTTCTGTCGGATTGGACAAAACAGGCTTTCCTTTGTTCCCTGTGTACATTAATGAGCCTTGACAACCCTGTCACTGGTTCACTGGTTGTCCTTGCTTGGACTTTAACATCCCACAAGGCCTGACATTTTTGGAAGTGCTCAATTCCAGTCTTCTAGCTGTTACAATTTGGCCCTTGTCAGAGTCGCTCGGATCAACTTCAAGAACTGACTGTTCACTTGCTGCCTAATGTATCCCGCCATTTAAAATTTTCCAATTTATTGAGCTAATAAATATTGTTCACGTCATCGCTCAGTGTTTTAATGTTATGGCTGATTGGTGTATTGTTATAGCGACTTACAGATTACGTTTTTATGGTTCACTGCTTGCTTTAGTTAAATTCAATTCAAATGTGAATGCTTGGTATGGTGATGAGCAGTAGCTTGTTTTCTCTCATGTACTGTAATGTAAAAAGGCAGTCTTTACTGAGTCACCTTAAAGTAATTCTGATTGAGTTCTTCTTGGAGTTTTCACACAGTCACTTATATCTGCTGTCTCTTGCACAGCTTTACGTATTCCACGAAGAAGATTTTCATCAGGAGGAGAGGAAGATGGATGGAATTATGGTCTTCAAAGAGTATGAAACTTTCTCATTTCCTCTCTCTCTCTCTCTCTCTCTCTCTCTCTCTCTCTCTCTCTCTCTCTATCTTTATGCCAACAATTCTTTCTGCATGTACTACAGGCTATAATAACTGTTTTTAATCCTTGTAAAAAATTTAATCTGTAGTAGTTTTGTTGTTGTTGTCGTCATTCTTGTAGTTATTTTTAGTTTTTTTAAATAGATCCTAAATAAATGAACCCTTTTTCCTTTCAGATCCAGGGTGGGATTGGCAGAATGATCCTGAAGGAAGAGATGAAAGCACGCTCTGGTTCTTATGACAACGACCCCTGGGGCAGCACACGGAACTCCCGTGCTGGGAGCAAGGAGACGCTGCACAACACCAGCTACAACAACACCATCAATGGCTGTGAGTACATCTTACCTACATTCGAATCCAGTCATCTGGAAAATAGATATAGTCTCGAAGATATTTCATCACTTATGTCTGAGTAAAACTAATGAAGGTTTCGTAGCAGAACATTTTCCAATCATGGATTACTAATAGACACTTAAGATGACCTGGTTAACAATAATATTTACACCATTGTAGATACCAGCTGATGCTTTCTAATATGATGCACCACACACACTGTAATACCAGGTGCCATTATCAATCTCTCTGAAATGAAAGACACCGGCATACAAACATAATGCAACAGTTCGTATTTCACAAGCGTTTTGAGTCACAGCATTGTAATTGATTTCCATTGTTGTGGAAAAAGCCACTCCTCCCTAAAGGTCTCATCTCTAACCACAACCAACTCAGGAGAGAATCAGCAGAAATAAAACACATACAGACCAGTTTGTAAAATACTAAGTATGTTAATCGGCTTTACTGCAATTTTAGTCAGAGACTTGTGCACATACTGGTGACATGAGTCGCATTATGACAGTGAAGTCCTGGCACACTTTACAGTAGATGCGTTATGCAGTATGGTTGAAAATACAGCAGAGTTATTTCAGCATAAATGTAAAGACTCTCACCAACCCCACATTCACATCATACTTGAACCCTCATTAGTCTGTTTTCCTTTCCACTCAGTTTGTTTCTTAGTGTCCTTCTAACTGCACACTCTCTGTCCCTCCTTTGTGTCTCTCTCTGTTGCTTTCACATGCATTTGCGACCTGCTCGCCTCATTTCTATTTCTGTGTGCCTCATGGGAAAGTGCACAAAACAGCTGAATTTTTCCCCGTACCTCTCTCTCAGTCCCTCTTCCCTACACCTCTGCAGTCATAACTCCTGATCCTTGTCCCTGTTCCCTTTGTAAACGTGGGCTCCTTATATATGTTATGCATGGTGTTGTGGATGGTATAGGTGCAGGAAGAGATGTTTATTTGAGTACTCTTAAGCAATCCAAAAACACCAGAAAGGGACAGAAAAACCACAGATAAAATGTCAGGCAATTAGCATATGGACTAAAACAGGCCCTACCAAAATTTAAGATCATGGCATTCCCAGGAAATACCATGAGTACCGTTAGTAGGACGGATAAAGATAGGACAGATTTGTTTGGTCGTCAATTGATGTTTTTTTTATTATTATTATTATTTAGATGTTTTTTTATCTCTAAACCTTAGTAGGGGGTAAATATCCAGCAAACGTTTTAATATAGATGGGAGAAAAATGTACTCAGTTAAGTGTCTCGATTTTTTTTGTGGCAATTCATGTACCACCACACTGACCTCAAATATATTCAGTCTTATTCAAAAGTTTGGGCACGCCTTGATAAATAACATATTATTTTTTTTAGATTTTTTTAATTAACACAGTCTCTCTTGGAAATGGAAAAAAATGCATAATATTTTCAGCCAACATTGGTGAATAGTTAGTTTTATGTCATAAATTGAACTAAAGGTCCGTTTAATGTCCATTCTCTATTTGCATGCGATGCAAATGAATCGGTTAATTCTAATTCCCAGTATAACTAATGTTAACCTAACATTACCATCAGTGAAGGTTTCTTGTCCAACAGATAACTATATAAGCAATTCCATTGTGGAATATAATTATTATAATTTTTGTAAATGTTGGGGTATTATTTGTAAAAGCTGTGTATTATTTTGATGTTCAAACTAAAACTAAAGTTAACCACTATAATGCTTTTGAATTCATAATTAAAAAATTGCATTACACAGGACAAAAACAGAAAGCTAAACTGAATGTCCAGTAAACATCTAAAAATAAATGTCTTTCGAACTAATACTGAATATAGTTTAGATGTGTTTGGGAGGTCGTGACCCATTTGTGCAAAAGACAAATGTCAATCGTTTTTATGGACATCTTTTGATATAACTCGTCATACCTCATTCAGCTGGCTATGGGACGTTGATGTCTTTTAGAATGACTGGGACACAGAGAAAGGCTTGGTATGTTATGTAGGCACACACTGAGTGATACTTACTATTTATAGTGTGTGTGTGTGTGTGTGTGTGTGTGTGTGTGTGTGTGTGTGTGTGTGTGTGTGTGTGTGTGTGTGTGTGTGTGTGTGTGTGTGATAATTGCCAGATGAGTGCAATCAGTAGTCAGGTGAGCAAGAGCATGTATGTATAATATCAGGGGATGAAATGACATTATTACATTGAAGCTGTTTCTTTAAAAATGTGGTTATATTTGGTGTAACATGACCATGCTTTTGCTTCCCCAATGCTATTTTTATATAAAATCATTTTTTCATTAAAATAGCATTTAATAAAAAACTTTTATTGAGATCAAAGCCAGATGTATTTCTTTAACAAATAAAATCAAGTGTGATTTAAGTTTCCATTGCTCCATGTTATTTTCATTATGCATTTTTTTTTTTATTCATATGAGCATTAATGAAATCTGCACCTACATTTACCTTGATTAGTGTCTCTAAGACAAATTATGTGTATTACCAATTCAGTCACAGTTTTGTTTTTTCATGTCATATTGTGCTGTTGATTTAAATTAGAGCAAGTACACTCTACCACACGCACCATCCGCTTTAACAGGAACACATGAACTGAACGCTTGCTCATTTAAGCAGTCATGTGGCACCAGCATAATGCAAATCCATACAGATACAGTTGCAGAGCTCCTGTTAATATTCACACCAAACATCAGAATGTGACACAACATGATGGGCTGCTACAACTATTTATAAAATGCTGAACTCCAGGGATCCTCACTACAACAGACTCTGAAGATGGCACAGAATGGTGTGTGTGGGGAAATGAGTGAACAACAGTTCTGCTCGTCACTCTTTACCATTGTGATCTGCAGGAAATATGCACAAAACATCCAACCTTGAGGTGGTTGGGCTTCCACTGTTTACAGAAAAGACCTGGAAGTTTTTCCATAAACGGGGTTTCAGCTTGCAGACCCTCTCACATTTATTTTTTTATGCATAATTCTGTATAAACTCAAAGACTGTTATTTGTGAAAATCCCAGGAGCATCCCAGGAACATGAGCTCATTTAGTGGATAAAAGTATAACATTTCCATTTAAACATTTATTATGTTCTCTATGTTCTATTGTGAATAAAATATTAGCTCATGTAATGTGAAAGTCTTTTAGTCTTTAAAATTGTAAGGTTTTTTTTTTTTTTGGAATTTGGGTTGTATCATTTTATGCATTATGCTGCTGCCACATGATTGAAGATTTGGAAAACTGCATAAATTTGCAGGTGGACAGGTTTTTACATTAAGGTGGAGGGTAACTGTATGCCTGTTTTATTATTTGGTGAGCATTAGTAGTGGAAAAATATAGACTTGCCAACAGATAATATTAATAAAGTAGATGAAATTTGATATGTGTAAACATTGTAATTTTTTCGGTATAATGCAGTCTTTTACATTACAGTAACATCTGGATGAGTTTAATTTCATACTGCTATAGGCACTGTCACGTAAATATCACATAAGTGTCACATATTTGTGTTCTGTTTCAGCTTCACAGGTTCTGTATCCCCCTGAAAATGGTGAGCAACTGAACATTTTTTCAATTCATATGTGCTTTTGATATTTAAAATTAGAATGAAAGCCATAGTTCCACAGCAGAACTAAGCAATACAGGGCACAGTTTTTTTTTTAGCAGCACCCCCTACTGTCCATGTGAAACTTGCTGATCTGCATTTCAGTGCTTTCTGAATCTTTTCTAGAGTATATATCAAAATCTGCATCTTTACCAGGGTATGGCAGAAATGGACTACACCGGGTAATACAAAACTGCTACTTAGCAAATAGAACATTTAAATCTTATGAAGTCAACCTGACATTGATTGTCTTTTAACAATCTTTGTTTTCTAGCAGCAAAATACAGACTACTTTCAGTATGACAGTGGCAATGAGGTCAACTGGGGAATCAGAGGTTAGTTGTTGTACAAAATTGCAGTAATTCCAATGTCATAACATAACTTTCTACAATAAACAGCAGCTAACAAAGTGTTTGAATGGTCTTCTTTTCAGAGTACAAGGTGAGTCCTGAGGCCATCCCATCCTAAAACAACAACAGCTTCTTAACCTGTAGTTCTCGTCATAAACCTGAAAGAAAGGTAAACTACAGTACTTCAGCATGATCATGACCAGATTTGTAGAACAAAATAGACAAAAACAGAAAATAGGGAAATCAGGTTTCCTGTCATAAGGTCACAGGGATGCTTGCGTAGTCTTTTCTATGTTGTTAGTTAGGGGTGACGGTGAGGTCAAAAGTTCACCTTTGCAAAGGATGCTACCATGTAGTCTGATCCAGATTTCTGGCTTTGTAGCAATTGCTCTGTTGTTGATGTGAAAATAAATTTTAGACAAAAGAGGCTTCACATGCAAGAATCTTCTTATCCTTGTCTTGTGACTTTGCGGAAATGCCTTCATGCTTCACAACATCTGTGCCATGTGTTCCCATTTCACCCACCACGTGAGGAATTATGGCAAACACAGATCGGAACTGTCAGGAAGTACTGATGCCAATAAGGTTAATATGAGCAGTAACATGATTCACCACTGAAACTACAAGAATAGAGATGGTATAAAGTCACACACTCTAAATTTGTTTGTCTGATTACAACATGCAATGTGGTGCCCACTTCATGTGTAAAAATGATTCCTCGTACTCCCAGAGCCACTCTTTCACATATTTGAGTCCTGAAATATGTGCATGCCATCACAGAAGAAAGAAAATCTGTAGATGGGATAACCTGGTCATTCACTGCCATAAATTGAACAAAAAAACGAGGGTATCATCGATAAACACACTGAAACTTGACAGTTGAAGACGGGAAAAAGACCCCAGTGAAATCCCAAGCAGATCAGTAGTTTCTGAAATACTCAAGCTGGTTATTCCGATATTTACAGCCATCCCATGATAACAGACATTACAATTTTATATATATTATACTATAGGTATACTGTACATATGTTCATAATGAAGTGGATTGTGCATGTTCACAATAAAAATTTAATATTTATAGCATAGTGTTTATTTTTGCAAACAGCTGAATCTTGTGTTGTTGCTGTCATCCATTGGGTTCTTTTGATATTTCTATTAAAAACGTATTTTGGTAATAATATAAAACCACAGGGACGGGGCGTCACGATGGCGTAGTTGTTAAGCACTGTCGCCTTGCACCTCCAGAGTCCGTGTTTGATTCCCAGCCGAATTTGATTCCCGTCTCTATGTGCATGGAGTTTGCATGTTCTCCCCATGCTTGGTAGGTTTCCTCCCACAGTCCGAAGACATGCAGATTAGGCTAATTAGGCATTCCCAAATTGCCTGTAGTGTGTGAATGAGTGTGTATGTGTGTGTGCCCTGCGATTGGCACCCTGTCCAGGGTGTACCCCGCCTTGTGCCCTAAGTCTCCTGGGATAGGCTCCAGACCCCCCTTGATCCTGAATACAGGATAAAGAGGTATAGATGATGATTGAGTGATAAAACCACAGAATAGGATAAAACAAAAATTTTAAAGCTCATTTACATATTGACACATTTTAATGGAACAACATTTGATGGTAATTAGCATAATTTGTACATGTGTAACTATGCATACAATTAAAAAAAAATTAAAGTTGTTGCATTTTTTTATACAATTACTGGGTCAAAATTGACCTGTCATGACCTTTTAGTTTTGTTTTTAAAATCTCATCATTAAGAAAAGAAAAGAAAAAGGTACCCACTGTGTGATTAATGCAACCATCCCTACAGGTTTACCCATATGAGGCACTGATTGTGACCACAAGGGGGCGAAATAGGCTGCCAAAAGACGTAGACAGAGCCAGGCTGGAAGTGAGTTATTGTGAAATTCATTTACACAATTAACTTCATAAGCACTTTATTTAAGGCGTTTGCCTTATGAATTCAGTAGGGACACAATCTGCCTCCAAATCAGCTGCACAATATTTTAACATTATTGCAATCTCATGTGTCTTTCAGAGGCATCTCTCTCCTGAGGAGTTCTTCCAGGTGTTTGGCATGACCATGGCTGAGTTTGACCGACTGGCACTGTGGAAGAGGAATGAGATGAAGAAACAGGCTAGGCTATTCTAAATGTCCCCGCTTCCTAAATGCAGAGCTAGAGACAACTATCCATGACAAGCCGAAAAGATGCTACCATTTTCTGGCTTCACACTCACAAGCCAACTGAACGGCAGATCACTCAGTGCAGGAAAGAAGACAAAGCAACAGTCTAATAAAAGAGAAAAGCTAGAACTCATGTTAGATTCTTATTGCTTTAATAGATTTTTCTAATTTCTTGTTGATAAGAATAGAGAATCAGAAATCAGTGAGTCAAAAGTCGATGTAAAATTTGGGGAGTTTTGCCTTATATTTTGTGTTAATTATGCACCAGCAGAGTGGCTAGAATGTAGACACTATATTAATAATAATAATAATAATGAGCTTTTGTTTTGTTCCTCTCTTGTATATTACACTTGTAAACTAATATCTTACTTTACTTTATGGACCATTTCTAACTTACAATGGAAACACATAGCTGAATAATGATTAAGGTTAATGGAAACATGCAAGATTTTCCATGAAAATGAAAACCAAAGTGTCAGTACTGTGTGTGATTTTAAGAGAATCCAGAAAGTAGGGATTGAGCATTACTTATGCTATAGATGATTCAGGGTAAATCTTGGGCTTAACCTCTGAATGTAATTTAGTTTTTTTTTTATAATACAATTATTTAGTAGACACAGCTTAAAGACTGTGTTGAGCCATCCTTAAGAGTTTTGTAATAGTAGCCACGGTCATTTGGAATATTCACATGCACTAACAAACACAAAGCATTAAAACACATTAGACTTAAACTAAGGTGTTGTAGTGCATTGTTTTTTTTGTTGTTGTTGTTGTTGTTTGTTAGGTTTTTTTTTGTCTTTTATTCTTCTTTATTTTGTTGTTGGTGAACAAGATGAAAAATGTGATGGGAAATTTGATTCTTTTTTTTCAAAATAAGGCATGCAACATTTTTGAGCAGACTTGGACTGATTTGTTAAGTTTTGGTTTATGGTGCTAAGATGATGTTATGCTGCATTTGTTGCTATTTAAACTTCAAGCATGATTATACAATTAGGACAATCAGAAGGGTCTCTAGGAATGTTATTTTACTCAAGGGTACATCCATTGCAACAAAAAATTGACCTTTATTGCACTTAATTAGGACCTAATAGTGGAGTCTGTAATGCCACAGTATAAATAGTGTAGATTATGTTCAATTTGGACCTCACAAAGCATTAGATGAAATCTGTCTTTGTATTACACCTTTGCTCATGTTAAGTGTTTTTAGTTGTTATTGTTTGTTTGCTTTTTTTTTGGCAACTGGAATGTATTATATTGTAATACAAATTTAACAGTAGCGAGTGAGAGAGTGAACATATTTTTTATTCTTCTTTTTTTAAACAGTACAGCTACCTATCTAGTTCACTTTATTTATTTGTCTGCAGTTTCAACAAGTTATGTAGCTATCTTATAATTAAATAAAGCTGTTTCTGGTGTATTTTGAATTTGTCTGCGGCAGCAATTATGGCTTCTATTCAATTCAGAATTAAGATTAGTTACATATAGCTCTGTGCACCAAAGTCTTGAGCCCTTCACTACTTCATAAATTCAATGAAATGATGTAGATCAAAATGATAGAAATTGGAATTTACACAAAATCAGGGACTAGACCGGAAAATGTGCGCCAAAAACTTACCAGAAATGAAAACCAATAAAGTTCTTCAGGAAGTCTATTTTAGGCCTATTCATCAAGACTTAAAAATAAAAAATATATATAAAAAAAAAACAGGTAAGTCTGGCTGTTTGTAAGCAAAACAAAGAAGATGAAGAAATTAGGCGTGGCTCAGAACTTTTGCTCAGTACTGTATGTAACTATAAATTTATCAACTCAAGCTGACCACTGTAGGAGAGTTGCGTGTGCATCCCAACCATGATTGGCTTATGGTGTAGTATAAAAACTGTATGGGTACTTCCAGTCGTGCTAAGCCTTTATTTGAGTATTATATAGTGCTTACAATTCATATTTCATGATGCCTACTATGGACAGAGAAACAGCATTGGGTAGCACTGATGTGGCTACAAACCCTGCTTAAATTAATGTTAAATTTACTGTATATTGGTTGTAGTTCATCAAACGTACAGCCTACTAAATGTTGTCAATTATTCATTTAATATTAGTGACAGCTTCCTTATCCTGATCAGGGTCTCTGTCACGGACTAACCGGAGATGAAGCAGAAGACTTAGCAGTTAGCCCTGTAGCGTGGATGGTAAACCCAAACGCGGAAGTAGCGCGAGTAGGCAGGATAACCACGCAAGTTATTCTTAGAACTCTCCCGAAGCGAGAGCAAGAGTTTACACAAATAAACCCGCGTTCTAAATACACACACCCAATCAGAAGCGATAACCCAAGAAAGTGAGTACTCACGTTTGGACGAGCGAGGCGACGGCGATAGCACGGGCATAACTCAATGACTGAGCGATGTGATGCGTCATCTTGTTTCCTTTTATGCTTCCTGAAACCCGACCGTATTACTTCCGGGTCCTAGTGCCGGTCGTGTTATGAGTGTGCATGACAGTACCCCCCCGTCCAGGACCGACTCTCGACGGTCCTGGGGTGGAGGATACCCGACGACGGTAGTCCCGGATGAGTTCGGGGTCTAAGACGAACCGAGCCGGAATCCAAGATCTCCTCGGGACCGTAACCTTCCCAATCCACCAGGTACTGGAGCCCTCTGCCCGAGGACGTGAGTCAAGGATCCGGCGAACGGTGTAGGCGGACCACCCTCAATCATACGGGGAGGAGGAGCAGGGTGGGTGGGTGGAACCATAGGTGAGGTGGTGAAAGGGTTTGAGCTGGGAGGTGTGGAATACCGGATGGATCCGGAGCGCCGCAGGCAGCTGGAGCCGGTAGGTGACAGGGTTAATCCGGAGGTTGATGCGGTATGGTCCGATGAATCTGGGTGACGTTTCCTTGACTCAGTCTGCAGGTGTAGGTTTTTTGTTGAAAGCCATACCTTATCACCTACTTGGTACATTCGTCCCGGTGGGTGTCGACGGCGATGTTGCAGGGTGTAACGGCGATTGGCCTTTTGAATGGCGTGGTTTGCTTGTCTCCAAAGCCGTCGACACCGGCGAACCAACTGTTGGGCCGACGGCACTTCCACCTCCGGTTCCTGATGATCGAACATCGGAGGTTGGAAGCCGTAGCATACCTCAAATGGGCTTAGGTTGGTGGCAGAAGATAGGTGGAGGTTGTGTGACAGTTCAGCCCAAATGAGGTAGCGGGCCCAGGAGCACTGGCGATCAGCAATAAAGCATCTCAGGTAGCGCTCCAGTTGTTGGTTGGTTCGCTCCGTCTGACCGTTAGTCTGTGGATGGTAACCGGAGGACAGACTGCAGGTGGAATTGATCAGACGGCAGAAGGCCTTCCAGAACCGGGACGTGAACTGGGGCCCCCTGTCCGAGACGATGTCCTTTGGGAACCCATGCAGGCGGACTACGTGCTCTAATATCAGCTCAGCTGTCCTTTTAGCTGACGGGAGTCCGGAGAGGGCCACCAGGTGAACAGCTTTGGAGAACCGGTCGACGATGGTGAGGATGGTGTCCTTTCCTTCCGAAACCGGCAGGCCCGTGATGAAGTCAACGGCAATGTGTGTCCAGGGTCGGCGGGGAACCGGGAGTGGTTGAAGTTCCCCGGGTGATGGTCTGTTGCTGTCCTTGGACCTGGCACACACTGGGCACGCCTGGACGAACTCATCTACGTCCTTCTTCATACTGGGCCACCAGAAAGCACGTTGTACAAACAGTAGGGTCCGCCGTCTCCCGGGGTGTCCTGAAAGGGGGGAGGAGTGTCCCCACTGAAGCACTTCGGCCCTGATGGCGTTGGGGACGTAGAGTCGGCCAGGCGGCACACCTGCTGGTGCGGTCTCCGTAGCTTGTGCCTGGCGAACCCTCGTCTCCAGGTCCCACCTGAGCGGTGCGAGGATCTTGGTGGCTGGTAGTACAGGCGCGGGGTCCGCCCGGGGGACGTCTTCCTCGTGTTGTCGGGAGAGGGCGTCGGCTTTGGTGTTCTTGGACCCCGGGCGGTATGACAGGTGGAAATTGTAATTTTCGAAGAATAGTGCCCATCGCGCCTGTCTGGGGTTCAGCTGTTTTAACGTGCGGATTGTAATGAGGTTTTGGTGGTCGGTCCAGACGATGAACGGCTCTCTGGCGCCCTGGAGCCAGTGTCGCCATTCCTCCAAGGCCCACTTTATGGCCAGCAGCTCGCGGTCCCCTACTCCGTATCGCTGCTGAGTGGCGTCAAATTTCTTGGAGAAAAAACTGCAGGGATGCAGTTTTTGGTCTGGACCTCGCTGGGAGAGAACAGCCCCGGCGCCCACATCCGAAGCGTCCACCTCCACAACGAATGGTTTATCAGCATCCGGGTGAAGGAGGATGGGAGCAGTGGTGAAGCGGCGACAGAGCTCATGGAAGGCGGAGACAGCAGTTGGGGTGAGATTGAAAAGGTGAGATGATGGGCGGGTCAGAGCGGTTAGTGGCGCTGCAACGGTACTGTAGTCCCGGATAAAGCGGCGATAAAAATTGGCAAACCCGAGAAATCTCTGGAGCTGTTTAAGAGTCTTGGGTAGGGGCCAATGACTCACAACTTCCAATTTCTGCGGGTCCATGGCCACACCCTGGGGCGAGATGACAAAACCCAGGAACGTGGTGGAGCGCTCGTGGAAAGCGCACTTCTCCAACTTACAGTACAGCTGGTGGGCGAGCAATCTCTTTAGAACCGCTCTGACATGCTGGATGTGCTCGTTGAGTGTTCGGGAGTAGATGAGGATGTCGTCCAGGTAGACGAACACCCAACGGCCTAACATGTCTCTGAGAACGTCATTTATGAACTGTTGGAAAGCGGCAGGTGCGTTGCAGAGACCAAACGGGATGACCAGACTTTCGTAATGTCCTGTAGGGGTGATGAAGGCCGTCTTCCACTCATCGCCCTCTCTGATGCGCACCAAGTTGTAGGCGCTCCGGAGGTCCAACTTAGTGAAGATGGTGGCACCAGAGAGGGCGTCCAGGGCAGAGTTGGTAAGAGGCAATGGATGTCGGTTCTTTATGGTAATATTGTTGAGCCCCCGATAATCGACACAGGGACGTAGACTACCATCGCGTTTCTTCACGAAAAAGAACCCCGCAGCGGCAGGTGAGGAGGAGGGCCGGATGGTACCATGGCGAAGTCCACTGGAAACATACTCCTCCATCGCCTGCGTCTCGGTGTTGGACAATGAATAGAGATGGCCGCGGGGTGGTGTCGCACCTGGCTGAAGATCGATCGCCAGGTCGTATGAGCGATGAGGTGGTAGATGGGTCGCACGTCTCTTACAAAGACTTCAGCCAGGTCCCGGTAGTCTAGCGGGATTTTATCTGTGTCGACATCGGGGGCCTCGGACTCCCTAGAGCACGTCCCAGCCTCGGCCCGTAGGCAAAGCTCAGTGCAGGTCGGCCCCCATTGGAGGATCCGGCTTTGGGTCCAGGATATGAGCGGGTCGTGCTGCAGCAGCCAAGGGTGTCCGAGGATGATAGGTGGTGAGGAAATAGTGGTGGTGTGAAACTGGATCTGTTCTTGATGTTGGTTAATGATGAGGGTGATAGGTTGGGTTTGAAAGGATATGGGGCTGGAGGAGAGAGGCCGACCATCGACTGATGTAATGGTTACAGGCTGGGATAACGCCTCAATCTTTATCCCCAATTTTTTGGCATAGGAAGAGTCAATGAAGTTACCTGCTGCCCCGGAGTCGACGAACGCGGTACTTCCGACCCGTTTGTGGCCAAACTGGAGATATACTTTAACCGTGAGACGGGAATCATTGGTCATGGTGGTGGAGAGGGACATGGGACCCGGTGAGTTCCTCCCATTTCTCACCGGGGCTGCGCGTTTCCCGGCCGCAGAGGACAGATGGCCCGATGATGTGCAGAAGATCCACAATACGCGCAGAGCCCCTCTCTGAATCGGCGTTCCCGTTCTGCAGCGGTCAAGGAGGCGCGCCCTAATTGCATGGGTTCCCCGACTCCTGTGTCAACCACGGCGGGAGGTGGAGTACCGACGGTCCTGGTGGGTGCTGCAGTGAATGGGGCGTGGACTTCTGGAACTGGTGAGCGGGAGAGGAAGGGCGTGGTGTGTGGTAGTGCAGTCATGGTGGGTGGCAGGGTACGAGGAGCTGGCTTGGGGCGAACGAGCAGCCGTTGGTCGATCCGGAGGGCGAGTTGAATTAAACCCTCCAAGGTAGCTGGAAGCTCTCGTCCGGCGAGCTCGTCTTTTATCCGCGCAGCCAGTCCCTCGTAGTAGGCCGTCCGGAGTGCGGAGTCTCCCCAGTCGGTCTGTACGGCGAGAGTACGAAACTCCGCGGTGTAACGGCTCACGGACGACCCTCCCTGCTTTAGATGATATAACTTGGAGTCGGTCTCCACCTCAGCAGCTGGATGTTCAAAGGTGAGCTTGAGCTGGCGGGTGAACTCGGTGTAGGAGTAGGCGACATCTGAATCCGAACGAAGAACCGCCGTGGCCCACTCAGCTGCCTGCCCGGATAGCAACGAGACGAGAAGAGCAATGCGCAGTCGGTCTGTGGAGTATCTGGTGGAATTAAACTCAAACACAAGATCCAATGCAGTTAGAAAAACACTGCACTTCCCATCCGTGCCATTCCATTTATCCGGTAAAGATAAGAAAACATCAGAAGGTGGAGAGGGAGTTGGCGGCGCAGCAGCCGCTGCGATGGGCGTGGCCACAGCCGGCTGAGCGGCCGCCCCGCGGAGGATCGCATTCTCCTGTCGCAGCTCCGCCACCTCGCGGCGCAAGGCCGCGACGCCCTGGAGCTCCGTGCGGAGCGATGCGACTTCACCACGGAGCTGATCGATCAGCTTAGCATGCCGGTCAACCACATCGCAGAGGTGAGCAAACTCCGCTGGGTTTACTGCCGGTGGCTCAGTCATTCTGTCACGGACTAACCGGAGATGAAGCAGAAGACTTAGCAGTTAGCCCTGTAGCGTGGATGGTAAACCCAAACGCGGAAGTAGCGCGAGTAGGCAGGATAACCACGCAAGTTATTCTTAGAACTCTCCCGAAGCGAGAGCAAGAGTTTACACAAATAAACCCGCGTTCTAAATACACACACCCAATCAGAAGCGATAACCCAAGAAAGTGAGTACTCACGTTTGGACGAGCGAGGCGACGGCGATAGCACGGGCATAACTCAATGACTGAGCGATGTGATGCGTCATCTTGTTTCCTTTTATGCTTCCTGAAACCCGACCGTATTACTTCCGGGTCCTAGTGCCGGTCGTGTTATGAGTGTGCATGACAGTCACGGTGGTCTGTAAACTATCCCAGGAACACTGGGTGTGAGGCAGGCCAGAATACACCCCAGATAAGATGCCAGAGTCAACTGCAGGGCCACACACATTGATCATTTTTGGACAGTGGCTGGAAAGCATAACATGGAAGAAACACATACACCTGGACAACACGCCAGCTGTCAGTGACCAGCAATTTGTGTGTTAGTGTATTTTCAAGTAAAATATTTCATCAGCAATGCTTTCCATTTCTACACCCATCTGTTGGTCCAACTTTTAACTTTTTGTCAAATCCTTCAACTTCATGTGTAAGAGAGTGGGCGTGTTTGAGTGGTGTTATGTGTACAAGGCATAAATTGCACATTTCGGCTTGAATTTAGATCACTTTTCAACATAACACCCAATGTTTTTCACTAGATATGAGTCCTAATTAATCAAGGTGCAAACAGCCCTAAATTTCCTTTTTGAAGTCTAACAGGAATTGGAATCACTCATTGATTGATTTTGTCTTCTATATAGCTCTATATAGCTCAAATAGAAACAATTTCTTTGTTGTTTTGGAAGTTTTTGTTGTGTTTGGCTCATGATATTGTTTGAAAGCTCTTTCTCAGTAAGAGTTAGCTCTTTCTCTGTAGTCAAGTCTGACTCCTGGCATAGGCAACCAGATTTGGCGATAAAATATTCAGGTATTTAGCAGAATTCTTGATGGAATCTTCACAGGAGCCCTTGAGTTATAATACCATATTTTAAAGTGGTTATCAGGTGCTTTTTTATTTTCAGTGCTAACTGAACTTATGACATACTAATATCAGGCCATTAGTTTATAAGATCCTCCAGGGAAAGACAAATTAAAGCAATGCTTCCACAAACAATAAATTAATAATTATCTAATGCATTCATTATAGAGAATAAAAGAACAGAAGGTACTGTTATATGTAAAGGCCAGCTGGTGTGACCCCAAGTTTTGTTACCTGAAGTTTTGAGGATTTTTCTGTGGAGTGAATGAAGTTCAAAGAGCTATTCAAGAAGACTTAAATATAAGACTTAAGTTATATATTAAGACTTTAATATATATTAAAAAGCTTCCCTAAAGTGAAATGCAAGTTTATAATACATTTTTTAAAGGATACCTTTGCATAGGTTTTTATTATTATTATTATTATTATTATTATTATTATTATTATTATGTGTAAATGGATCAGCTTCCTCTGAGATCATCAGACATCTCAGGATTGATTATGGTTCATGTTGCACAAAGCAAGGACCAACGTCCTGAATCACTATCATTAAAGGTCACACGGTTAATAGACTGATTCACAAATTCCAGATCTAATCACAAAGGTCATCGCCGAGTCATCCAATAATGCATGCAAGGAGAGTTTACTGCCAGATCATTCAACTTTTCACCTCTTTTATCTTTTATCTTTTAGTGATTGCTAGCATGAAGGAAGTTTTAGAGACACCACTCTTAATTGCTTCCTGGACTGCTAGATTTTCTTGGGTTAATCCGACAGACAAACAGCCCACTCAAATCCCTCTATCTGTTTTGAAAAGCAGATTTACTTGTTGAGGAATTCACAAAGCTGTTTCAACAACTAGAAAAGTAGCAGTAAAAAGAACCAGTTTCATAACAGCCCTGTCGGGGCCACAAGCAGGTCTCTGTTGCCTGCTTCCCCCAAACCTGTACAGTGTGTGCAGAATCACAGCAGCTCCTGTCATAAATGTTTACCAGCTGGCAGGGGCAGAATCAGAGTCCTGTTTAGATGCTGCAGAGGTACAAATGGAAAGTGGTGGCTTGAACTGGTAGGTTCTTTTCAGCCAAGGTGATTCTAGAGCTTAACCTTTAGGCTCCCAGTATATGATGTACAAACAGAGATGATGAATGAATGCAAATAAGGAATGCAAATGGACACAGTCACTTGTGTGAGTATGTGTTTGTGAGTAGCTAGTATGGTAACATTAAATAATCAGTGACTATGCGTGCCTTTTTTTGTTGCCTGTATTTTTGGCCTCTCCATCCTGTTCTCTCACTCCTATTTCATTTCTTCTTTCTCTGCAAACCCTTTTACCATGGTCACCCTTTATTAATCCTATTTTCTTTGCACATATATTCATTCATTCATTTTCTATATTGCTTATTCTGTACAGGGTGGCAACATCCTAAAAGTGTGCAAAATCATGCACTGAGCAGAGCAGTGATTCTGGAAAGGTTTGGATTGGTTTAAACCATGTAGTAACAAAATCTAGTCACAGAGGCGTCTGCAAAGTGTTTGCACATGCCTGACTTTTGCATTGCTTTTGTCAGCTTTCGGGCTAATGAGAAGAGAGTACAATATTAATGGGAGTTTGGTAAGCAAGAGACCATTTTAGAGGGAATTAGATGAATAACAGAGTGTAGAACTGCATACGATTATAAGCCTGGAACAACTCCCAGAATCAGCTATAGAAACAGCATCGTAGGGATCCTCCGATAAGGGATGAGAATGATGGTTAACCTCTGAGTTATAAATCCCTGAAATACATAGTCTAAGATCATTGATAATGAGAAAATGATACATTCATTGGACAATAATCCTGACTGTTTTCTGGGATTTTTCTGTCACATTCAAACAGCATGAGCACACGTCTTGCAGCATGGTTATTTGTGGCTACCCATTCAATATAACATGGACTGTCTTATAAGGAAGCCTGACCTAAGTATAAGGAAAAAGTATGTTGTCTCTCCACTCTCCAGTGGGAATACCCTCTCCAAAACTAGAAAATGTAGGCAAGGAACCAATTTTAATAAGCAGGTATTAATAAACATCACACTATTCACAAGCTCTGTCACTCACCTACTTGGAGGGTCATGTGGAATATCCAGGTGGAATTTTGAGTGCACAGTGAATAGAAAGAAAGTACACTGTGCAGGCGAATCCATCAACACTGTGAGGGGAAAAAGCAATAAGATGAGGTTATGGCTTTGGAGGTCAGGATACTTGACCTCTCAACAATAAGGAGTTTTCTGCCTTTGTTGGTTATACATTTCTTTGTAAACATTAGAGATGGTGGGGGATGAAAATCCAAGCAGAATTTCATCCCATGAATATAGTATATTGTGTCATTTATGATGCTCAGCTCTTGTGGGATGTGAGTTGCTGTTATTAAAAATTTTGGTTACGCCACAATCACTCACAAAATAAATCATAATGAATAATCTACATAATAATTAAAAAGTGTTTTACACGTAATATAGTAATTCACATATATGATTTGACAGAGACATTTTAATAAAACCAGATTATGTCTGAATGGCTAGAAAGAGTTAATTGTCAGTACAAACAGACATTTGCCAGCAATTTCACATGTTTCAATTATCTTTACAGAATACAAAAATATGGATGACATTCAATGCTTTTGCATGAATAATGTTTAATGCTCATAGAAAGACCTTAAAATGCTAGTAAACCTGTCAAACTCCTTGTTACTGTTTTCCCTTTTAAGGTAGCTAGTGGGTCACGTCATGATTTGAATCAGTGGGTAACTGGAGTACATTGGGAAAACTTAATTTTCTGCCAGATTCGATTAGCTGATTGGATAGAGCTCCATGCCAAGCACTCCCACTATAGTATCACATGCATTGGGTGGTTCCATTATTATGAAGGTTGACACTTAGATTTATAGTGATAAATAAAAATCATCAGATCATGCACAGGTTTAGCATTCATACATTCATTAGCACAAAAAAGGCCACTCAAAATTAATATAAACATTTACACCATGAAAATATATAGTATTCATCAGTGTTATGGATGTGACATTAAATGGGCAAACCTTTATCAGAAACAAAAGTTTTTCTACAGACTGTGTGAATTTTAAACACAGTTGCAGAAAGCCATACACTTGTGCCATGAAAGAGATTTGAATTAACACCAAATGTGTAGATTTGAAAATGTTTGTAATAAAGTTTACATTTTTGGAACAAATTATTAATTATTAAATCAGCAATTGCTGACATTTTTGTCCTTGTCCTTTTCTATCCTTCTTTTCCTCTTCTTTCTTTTTGTAGCTTTTTCATCATTTGCGTGCTCCTTTGTACTTTTTGATGCTCGGAATTGAACTCCTTTATTCATTCATTTATTTTCCATACCACTTATCGTGTACAGGGTCATGGGAGGCCTGAAGCCTATCCCAGGAGACTTTGAGCATGAGGCAGGGTACATGGTCCCAATCCATGGTAGGGCACACACTCACACCAAAGTACCCAGAGAAAACCCACCAAGCCCATACTCTGTGTATGCAAACTCCATACACACAGAAGCGAATTCGGCCCAGGTGCAAGGTCACAATGCTAACCACAATGCCACTGTCACTTCTTCAATGTGTGACTATCGGTAAAACCCCTATAAAGTATGCCAACTTTTTCATATATAAGGTTGATCTTTTATTGTTCATTCATTCATTCATTCATCCTCTATGCCACTTAATCTGTACAGGGTTGCAATGGCCCTGGAGACTATCCCAGGAAACTTTGTATATGGACCAAGGGTGCCAATCCATCGCAGGACACACACACAAACTCTGAGCAATTTGGGAACGCCAATTAACCTACTCCACATGTCTTTGGACTATGGGAGGAAACCAGGGTGCCCGGAATAAACCAACCAAGCATAGGAAGAACATGCAAACGCCATACACGCGGCCTTGTATACAGGATAAAGCGGTATAGATGGTGATTGAGTGAAGGAGTGAAACCGGCCAAAACACTGCACTAGGACCCAGGAGCCACCGTGAGGGGAGGTTCGGCGCATCTTCACTCGGGCTGTTTAAGCTGCAGTCGGGAGGATTTGTCAGAGAGGCTGCACGGTCACGTTGGAAATGGCGAAGAATTTTAAATGACACCCCAGACATGGAGGGAAACAACTGGAAACGTGAGTAGTCTGTAGATATTCAAGTTAGCATGCCACGTGCGTTGTGGTTTCATGTGCAAAAGCTTTCGAACAGGTGGTTTTAGATTTTAAAAAATGTTATCAAGAAAGCTTTTTTTTTCGTTTAGAACACAAGCGGCTGATGTGTCACAAAGCGATAATGTGTCTAACATTAGGTTTAAAAAGTTACTTTAGACTCGGGCTCAGCTGTCAGTTCTGCAAGGCGAGGTGTGTAATAACTACGGGCTTTAAGTGCAGGGGGCGCTGCTTCACTCCACCTGTAGCAGTCCACCTGTAAATAGCGTCGCTCTTCTCTTCTAGAACACGATCATGGTGAACAGTAAAATGCTGCTATTACAGTATGTATCCTGAGTCACTAAGGGAAGCCAGTCATCTCTCGTTTTAATGCAAGTTTTATTCTATTATATATATATATATAGAGAGAGAGAGAGAGAGAGAGAGAGAGAGAGAGAGAGATAAAACCAACCCTTGTATTTCAAAGTAGATCAAGAAGGACTTCTGACTTTACACACCTTACTTGTAAAATAAACCTGTGTGGGTGGGTGGGTGAGTGAGTGGTCAGTTTCCCCTCAAACTTAGCTTAGGACACCACATTCCACTCTTGTATTTATAAAGATAAAAGCCTGTCTTTGTGAAGAGGGCGGTTCTAACAAGACGCCACATGCTGAAGGTTTGTGTATTTTAAACCCCTGGATGTAGTATGTTTTGGTAGCTGTGCTCTGCACTGACATGGCAAAATGTTGTCATTTTAATTTCTGCACTTCCATCAGCAAATAGCAAGTGTTTTTTTTTTTAATTTATTATTATTTTTTTATTAGATTTTTTTTTCTTGCTTCAGGACAATGTGTTGGCTCCTTAGGCATTTCTGCTTAAAGTGGCTTTTATTCCAAAAGGATCACTATATGCCTGGTGTGTGTGTGTGTGTGCGCGCATGTGTGCGCATATATATAAAATTTTCTTCCAATTTTGTTGTTCGTTTGTAGTTGTAGACTCATTCACAGAGTCAAAACAGACAGATTTCCTCCGTGACCATGCCTATTTTGGGTCATTTAAACACTCTGTACAAGTTCATCCCTCACACAAAACAGACACTTATTTGAATCTCACACACCACATGAGTGTGGTCAAGCAGCTCAAACTTCCCCCCAGTCATCCCCCCCCCAATGTACATTGAACATTGAACATTTCCTGCTTTTTCCTTCTCTGGAATATCTGGAGTTCAGTCTGGCTAATGAGGTTTTTTCGACGCTATAGAGGGAAAGAAATCTGCAGGTCAGCCTGTTGTTCCTTGTAAAGTCATCGCACAGGCCTGCATCTGCTCTTTTACTTTTTCTAGTTAGCAAACTAAATTTATTGTGGATCATTAAACAATGTGCATGCTGTCTTAAATGAGTGTATCAGGTAGGCGTAAAAGGGAACAGCTCTCCCTATGGAGCTATTTCATGTGTGGGATTGTCTTTTTATTTGTAAAAGCAGATCTGAATCATATGTATTGTTTTCTTGGTCTTTCCCTTTTAGGATATGGAAGAGTTTATAAGTGTCAAGAACAAACATCTCCTGTCTTTTAAAAATTTTAATAACACATGAATCAGATGTGAATGCTGCTTCTTCACCCTCCAGTCTACCATTTTTTTATTTGGCAATGGTTTGAGCGAATGACCAGTGTTTTACCTAATGTAGCACTAAATAAGAGTAAGAGTGTTTTATGTCTTTGTGCAAGACAGGGCCTGTCGTGATTGTAACAAGCACAAAGCTCTCCATTTGCTCTGGCATTTGGCATGCACATAGTTGAATTAATACCTGGATTTAGATATGAACTGTAGTACAACAAAAGTTGCTCAAACCGTGCCATTGTGTGTGTTACAGAATGAAATTACAGAATGTTGGATTTATCTGGACACAACTTAGGGTTATTTTGTGCTGTACTGTAACATTGTACTTTGTCATTTCTAGATGTGCTAACACTCACCCACTTATACTTTGTTGTTTCTGTGGGTTGCATTGATGCAGTATTACAGCCATACTTTATCCAACACCAGACAATAAAGAGAATCTCCAGCTGGTTGCTTGGTGCAAGGCAAGACTGGACCTTTTTTAGGTTTCAGGTCTTTTTTCAACCAAACTAGTCAATAATATCCACAATGCACCTGCAGTTGGTGGGAGCGTTTGCAAATCTCACGTGATTTATGAATGCTGCTTTAGACAGTATGACCTGTAAAGCTACACCGGGGAGCAATGATCTAAACCTGATTTTGAGGGGGTGTGTATTTGAAGGCGAGGCCAGAGGAAACCCACTGGCTTTTTAAAAGAACCTGAGTGTTTATGAACTACAGACATGATTGATTATATCTTTTTATGACGTAAATGGCTCATTTAATAGCTCATATAGTGGTGTTGAAACAGGATGTCCTTATACTTTCTAGACATTCTTCTTGGCTGAAGCTTCCTATTTGAGCTGATATATTAGGAGAGGGTAAGGGTCAGGACTGCACCCTAGTGAGGGGAATTCTGCTTTCTCTGACGTTGCTACATACACACACAGTCCTATTGACATTTTTTCCATGAATATTCCCAGACAAACCCTCCAGTCTTTGTGTAGCTACAATGTCAAATGGCTCTGCACAGGCTTAACACTGTTAGTGGAACACTGTAGTACTTCACAGTGAAAGAAGCAATGGCCAATTGAAGGCATAGCTGCAGAGTGAAATCATAGGGATTTTGGAGAATATGAAATATTAATTTGGCTGACAGAATGAAGGCTTGTTTTTGTCTAGGGATTGCTGACTTACCCTGTTCATGTCATATTAGGGGAGACTGTAGAAGATTGCTAAGCACTGCTGGTTTAGTCGATGATGGGTTACTAACCTCTGTAACCTCCCGCATCACCAGTTTCCACATTCTTTCATCACCTTACATTAACTCTAACAGCTTGAATTAAAAGCATCATAATACTATATTAAAATGATAGTGAATTCCACACTTAAATGCAAATATGGTTATGTGTATACTACATTATCAACAAACATATATGTATGTATAAAGAAAGCAATATCTTCACTGATTCCTTTACCTCTATAGATCCAGGTCACTCATGTGTCATACTTGGGGAATTCCCACTGTTCTTAAGTTTCATTGCTGGGAAGACATGCAGAAAGATTGTGATAAGACCTTGATGTTAACATAACAAAAACATGGAGCTTGTCCTGTTACTGAGACACCACAAAGCCAAGCATGTCAGAAAACTTACAGGAAAAGCTTTATGTCTGACTGTAAAATGTAGACCGTGGAGACTCCTTGCTTAAACAGAAAATGTCATCATATTTTTTAAATTGTTGATATAGGCATGATGACATGGCAGGAGAACTGTCTGGGCTGTTGTTATAGAAATTAATAAACGTGTTCTAAAGAATTAAAGTCAAGAATTCAACAGTGCAGTGGTAGAAATGTGTGAGAATCGTACCGTACTGAACTCTTGAGATTTTTGGTCCTTTGGAGTCCTGATGATAAAATCGCTCATAAACACTGGCCTGAAAAAGTTTCTAAAAAAATGCAGGTGCATGTTATGCTTTTTTGTCTGTCATGAATTGTTGTATTAGTGGCTTAGGAGTACTGCTTAATGAGGACATCTACTACTGAGACCCTCTAGTGGCTGAAATAATGAATTGCCAATGACTACCAGAAGGACTATTTTTGCTTACATGGCTGAGCCATAGATAAATAAAATAAACATATTTTTTACATTATTTATTTTATTCAGCCCCTTGACAACTTCTTATGCCTGAAAGTTTGCATAAAGTTCTCTTTTGAGGGTGTTCATACTGATCAAGACCCATACAGTATATGTACTGTGTAGTACAATAAATGTGCAGTAATAAGAGTCCAGGTAGTAGTGGCTCCCTGGGCCACAAAAATGAAAGGGGGGAAAAAGATCAAAGCTCTTTGCACCCTCCTGAGCAAAGAATGCCTTTCGGAACTATTTGATGCAGGTGAGTGGGAGTATCGAGCTCATAACTCAGTGCATGAGTAGATGGAATGAACATCCCAACCCCAAGGAGGCCTCCTACTATTAACCAGCCTCTGTAACCTCCCTCATTGGCTAAATCCTCCTTCAAGAGTTTTGGCATATTAACATGGAAGAGTCTGTAAGGAGCTAAAATTATTGAGGAGCACCATCCTTGTTATCGACAAGCATTAGTGGCATATTAAATTAATGATGACAATTAGGATTAAATATCTATGTATATGAATGTCATGTCATGTATTAGAGATGCATCTCCAAAGTCAATTTCATCTTCCTTCAGGTTCACGTTAATGCAGACACATTTGCACTTGCTAACCTAATTCTTCTATTCAAATTTTTCCATGTTTCTCTGTTTTCTGTACTGTTTGTGCATTGCTTTACTTTATGTTAACCTGAAGCATGTTTCCTGAATCATAAAGCAGCAGGGGTGACTGGTACTTTCCTTTTCCCACAAACTTTAAGAACGTTTAGGATGAGCCCAGAGACCTGTGTAAGCCTGCAGTTTTTGTGCTTTGAGATCCATGGACTAACTGCTACTCATTCATTAATCTGGTGACACTGCATATACATGAAAAGCCAAATGTATGTCACCATCAGGGTAGAACAAAAAACACGGTCATCTGTATGCTTTATACCATTAAGCCTAGAATTTAAAATAACTACTTATTTCACAAATTAATGTTTAAAAGTAAGTAGGCCTGGGTGATGGAACAACGATGATACACACTGCAAAAGACACTTCCTCAATAACAAGGTAATTGTACACCGTCTCATATCAGTTCGGCCTTCGTGGTGTATGCAGTCAGACGAGACCGTGTACTGGGCCCTCGAAATGAAACACACCCAACAACGGAAAATTGTCAATAAAAAAAGAACAGGTTAGCTCGATGGCAGTTTCAAATCAATCAAATCACAACTGTGTGTAAATTATGACCAAAACCAGGAATACAACAAATAAATAATCGATAATTACATTTTTGCCATATCACCCAGCCCTAAAAGTAAGTAAAGTGAATGGTGGGGTATGAATAAAAAAGGGGAATACGAGTTAATGCAGTGGAGCAGAAAGAAAACATCCAAATGTGTGAATGATATAAATCACTTTTTCCCCTTTTATATAGCCATTCAGCCAGCAGCCAGTTATATAGCCAGTTATTTTCATTTATTTATCTCCTTTATTTTTTCTTTAGCAGGGCCTACATGACAAATGTCACCACCAACTTGCATAAAGAAACGAATAACCTCAGGTGATAAAAACATAGACAGAAAGATAGACAAAAGTACACAATAGATTTCAGTATGTGTGTTTTTCCCCTCTTAAAAAAAAAAACAACAAAAAAAAGCTTAGCTGGGGGGAAAAACCGCCGACTAAAATTCAGTAAGACAGAACCAACGTTTGCAACAATAACCTAAAGTAAATGTTTTCTGTAGGACTTTATCTGTCTCACACATCACCCTAAAAACATTGTTGTTTACAGCATTGCCTCAGTTCATTGATGTCTTGAAGGTATTCATTTAATAACAGCTCTCTGATCCCACCTCAGCATCTCAGTGGGGTTGAAGTCAGGACTTTGGCTGGGCCATTCCATCTGTATCATTTCTCTTCTTAGTTTTTGTCAATTTGTTGATGTGCTGTTGCGTGTTTCACTTTCAGCCCAACCTAAGCTGCTGGTCACATGGCCTCACATTTATCTGAAACATATTTTAATATAAAAGAGGTGTTTATCATTGTCCCAATTACTGCAGTTTCTCATTAAAAAAGCATACTTATAGTAAAATCACTATCCTTCATCCACTATGCTTGATGACGTGTATGAGGTGTTTTTCACTAAAGGATAATGTTTCAGGACATTTGTGGTTTGTTCATATGCAACTTTGCAAACCTAAGTTGTGCTGATGTATTCCTTTTGGAGAGAAGGGGATTTTTAGCCTCCTTCCACTTAAGCCTTATTTGCCTTTTTTAAAAAAAAAAAAAAAAAAAGATTGTGCTAACAGAAACATGTATTGTGCTTAAAGAAGCCAGGGGTACCTCAGTGGTTAAGGCATTGGACTATGGTTCGGTAGGTCCCAGGTTCAAACCCCACGATCACCAAGTTACCACTGTTTGGCCCCTTGAGCAAGGCCCTTAATCCTCAAATGTATAATGAAAAATGTATTTATATATATATTTTTAAAAAAGTAAGCCGCTCTGCATAAGGACGCAAATGCCTAAATGTAAGTCACTTAAGGTAATCCTTTATATCGTTTTTTGGACAATTACATTCGTCTGTAATCCAAAAAAAAAGGAAAAGCACATCCCCTTATTTGTCCATTGTTTGGAACGCTAGTGCAGTTACTTAGGTGTTAAGGACATCCTCCAACTTGTGACTCAGCTCCACACAGAAGTTGCCAGTTTATTGTCAACAGATACAGCAAACTACAGCATGTCTATGCCAAAAGTGAGGAACCAAGTCCTCCATTGGTGGTTGGGCAAAAGAACACCTAACTCTCTTTTTATTCCCATTTTTCAAGGAATTAAAGAAACTGCGGCCATCATTTATGTACAGTACCGGTGGAAATATTCTGACAGCTACCCAGAAAGTTGTGCGAGTTAAACGTTTCCCACCAGTGCAGAGCTGGATTTGCAGAAATACTGAAACTACTGTGACCGTCCATGACTGTTCCTATTTTACTAAGTTTATATTTTAAATTCCTGTTTGTTAAGTTTATTTGATGTTAGACAAACTTTGAAGCTAATGGTAGCTTTTTCAGCGGACTTGCTGAACACGGAACAACTGTATTCTCACTGATTAAAATGAATCGGACTTTGGGGTCATGTGTTATCGGAAATGATCCCAGGGCCCTAATGTGAAAGTGCCGCAATCAACAAGAACTTAAATCTTGAATCACATATGGATGCAATTGTACGTACCTGACAACAGAAGTTGATCACTGTTTAGACGCGATGTCATGAGTGCTGTTTCTCTCCTCTGAAATCTCATTGTGCCCAATGCATGCACCAACCTCATCCTCTAACCTATCTGAATCTGAATTTATAGCTGATAAAGTAGGAGTAGTAGAGCGTCGCTTTTGGCATTTTTCCTAAAATATTGATCATATTGGGCATAGCATGAACTTCCTTATCCTCTTCTCTTGTGTTTAATGGCGGCTCTCAAATCAAATAGGGGCATTCTTCCACCTTCTTTATCAGAGGATGTAATTAAGCCTGCCTGAGAATGTTGCACAAAACATGCATGGAACAAATCAATTATACCTAATGTGAAAATGCCCTTGGGCTCAAGTATTCTTGGATCGCGGGGCCTTAATGTGAAAGTGTTGCTTACCTGAAGTAATGGTTGATGTTCTTTCTTCTTAGAATGATGTTCAGTAGACACGCATCTGAGTGTTCTAGGATACCAGACAGGAGTTCTGCTTTAACTGAGGAAGTCCCCCTTATTGATGATTAACTGATTTTGTGCATTTCATTTGTAACACCTGGCTGCTACTTAGTCTTTTAATGATTGTGGGAGTAGGAAGGGTGTACTTTTTTCAACCCAGTTTCTAAATGTTGGTTTACATTATGGGTGAAAACTATTGAAAACTATATATTTCTTTGGTGTTCGATTATTAGACTGCAACTTGTAATCGAATTTATCAATTTATCTGTAAGAGCCACTTCATCTTTCCTAGTTAGGGCTGTGTTGGACCCTTTGTCTCTGCCATAATTTGTGCCGGGTGGGAACACACCTTGGATAGGAAGCTAGTCCATCGCAGGGTACAGCACACACACCCACTCGGAAATGTGTTCACACCTACAGGAGATTTATTCTACATTCATTCACACCTACTGGTGATCTACCTACCTGCAGGGTTTTTGAGAGGCCAAATGAAACTGAAGAGCCTATTCAAGTTGGAGTTTAATTCCATGGGTATGTGGCTTTTAAGTTATTTGACCTAAAAAAAAAAAAAAAACTCTGTAAAAGCAAAACGTGAAAGAAAATCGAATTAAAATTTTGGAAAAATATCTCAAAATCCTAAGGGCCCTACAAATCACATCTTGTCAGGTCCCATGAAAATGTTATGTCAAGATATCTAAATAATAAAGTTTTATTTTTCACATTTCTCTGCGGGACTTGCAGTGTGAATGTCAGCTGCTCTGGAGCTACAGTATATATGGGCTTGGTTCTCAGTCCCATGGAACTTTGGATGCTGTTGAACTGAATGAGTTCAGGAGATGATTATAATGCTGAAGTTACTTTCACAGTTGCAACTAAATGCTGGTAGTATATCTAGTCAGTCTGGCCTTACCATCAGTTCCATCTGAAAACAGCACCGTTGCTTTATCTGTTACCTGGATGATTCCATAGATGATCATCCTGATACCCTCCAGGTAAAAAAAAAAAAGACTAAGCATCCTAACATTCTGCTGGATGTCACACAACATGATCTCAAATATTATGACTGTTTTTTTGTAATGATATGAAGGCACACATCAGATTAAGGGGAGCAAATATTACACAACAGCTGAAACATCTGTTATGCCACAGCATATCCATATTTGATGAGCGATCCAAAGTTGATGTTGGAGGTATTTCTTTTGCTGTTGACTTTGGAGCAGTAAAACAAGGTGTCGTCTCACACAAATCTCATACACTCTGAGGGAAAGCTATGGGGGATTATATGTAGAAATCTAACCCCCAGTCTTTGAGCTTTGAGCCTTCATTTTGTGCTATTTAATATGGATGGACTGCAGCTGTCAGTTCATGTCATGACCTTTTTTGTAAATTTCATTACAGCATGCATTGTGTTTTCAATAGGCACTTTAACTCGAATCCAATCGATCAAATTAAAAAGACTCTCTCAACATGCCATCTTCATTCGCGTTTTGCAATTCGTACATAAACCACAGATTCGTGCTTTTAAACAGGATCCACCCCAATGTGTGCTTTTTAGGAGCACGCCAGCATCAAGGCTCAGAGCAGGCGTGACTAACTCAACTGGCTCAGCATTAGGGCTACACGATTTGATTACAAAAATCACATTGTGATTATTTTTGACATATGTTGTGATTTAAACTGTGAAATTTAACTCTTCCAACTTTAAACAAATTTAAATGTAATATTTTGTATTTAAACGTGTATCCACGGTGACAGAAAATAATGCCACATATGATATCATTTAACAAGATGTTTATCGATATCACCTTAAAAGTGTATATATATATATATATATATAAGAAAAATAGTTAGATGATTGACAAACTTTTTATAAATTCCTGACTATGTTTATGTTACCTATAATAAATTGCATCCTTTTGCGATTAAATAATTGCACAGGTCCATATCGCAATTTTCATTAAGATGTTAAACACTGCACGTCCCAATGCTTACTATTACACATGCTGCATCACATTTGTGCTCTACGATTGGCACAAATTTATGTTCAAATGCACACATGCTTTAATTTAATAATATACCTCCCTTACCAACCATTTTAACCATTCATAATGCATAAGGCCGGATTTATGGTCAAATTAAAAAGTTTATCAGGTAATGCTAGAATGAGACCAATGCTGTCGGTTGTAGTCATCAAATGTCTCAAAATGTAAGACTCCTGTCCTGTAATGAACCTCTCACTTTTACAGAACTTTTCCCTCAGCCCTGTCAATACCTTTTCCCCTGGTTTAAAGAAAACACAATGACGACCCCGATTTCATCTCCCTTCCTTTTTCTCACAACTGCAAAGTGCAGTGATTGCGCAATATCTCCGCCTCACACAGGCTGGGTGAAAGGGGCTATTGTGATGCTTGTGACTGTATGTTTAAGATGACACCTCTTGTGAGACTGTGTGCCAAATTCTCCATGAGTGTCATGCTGTTCAGTGTGTCGAGTTCAGTCAATATGCAAGCTCTGGGATGATAGTGTGACTTAGGGTTAGGTTTACAACAGGCACCAATATATGAGACCCAAATAAGTAAAGTAAAGTAAAGTAAAGCCTTTATTTTGTCACATATACATTACAGCACAGTGAAATTCCTTCTTCGCATATCCCAGCGTAACTGGGGTCAGAGCGCAGGGTCAGCCATGGTACAGCGCCCCTGGAGCAGATAGGGTTAAGGGCCTTGCTCAAGGGCCCAACAATGGCAACCTGGCTAAGCTGGGAATCGAACCACCGATCTTCCGATCAGTAACTCAGTGCCTTAGCCCTCTGAGCCACCACTGCCCCTCATATAAGGACATTAGGAAAGGAAAATATTTTTAATATGCCAGTTTTCTTTGTTTTCACATGTTTCTATGTTTTTTACATTGTTTATACACCGATCCACCATTATATTAAAACCCAAAACATTAAGTCCAAAACTTTAACTCCTCAATGCGTCACCTCACAAGACTTCTGAAGGTGTGCTGTGGTGCCTGGCACCAGGCCTTCAGCAGAAGATCCTTTAAGTGCTGTAAGTTGCAAGGTGGGGCCTCCATGGATCAGTCTTGTTTGTTTGGTACATTCCATGGATGCTTGATCTCATGGAATTTGCTGGGCTGATCAACAACCTTTAACTCTTTTCCTGCTAAGCCCCATACATATCGAGCAGTGATGAACAGGGTGTTCTGATACCTTTCTATTGTGGCCAGCATTAACTTTTTTGTTGTGCTTCATTGGCTTTCAGCAGACCAGATGGGCTGGCCTTTCCTCTCCACCGGCATAAATGAGCCTTGGGTGTCCATGGTACTGTCAACAGTTTACTGGTATATCACTGATAATCAATGTCATCCAGTTCACCTGTTGGTCGCGTTAGTGTTGTGGTTTTTGTATATATTCTTGAGTGGTACTTCTTTTTCCAAACTTCTTCCTGGTTAAAGACATTAAGTTCAAAGATATCATCTGCCAATACAGAGAATAATGAGGAGAGACTGCGGCGTACACAACTGTAGAGTCTGGGTCTTAAGAGGTTAAACAAACACCGAGTCATAAAATGTTGAACAATATCTAAGGGAAGTGTGACTTACATAATGTACTTATGATTCAACAAAGGAATTTGTTCATACTGTATTCATAGTTTCTTGAAAAGGAATAATAAGCTTTCAGTTTGGCTATCTTGCATATTATACCATCTATATGAGATATGAGACCATGAGAAACCATGAGAAAAAAAAGACCATGAGAAAAACTCTCGTCTTTATATCCGATATTGTTGTTTTGAAGTTATCGAGATCTGAGGCGCCTGACTAACACGAGCATCATCTTAGTGTTTCTTCTGTACATCCAACAGGACAGATCTCAACATGCCGTCAGGAGTATGTGTAACTGTGTAAAGAACTGAAAGTGTGTGATGTCATGCTTTCAAAAGGTAAAGAGATGGAGCCGCTGATACAAAGAGCTTATCTGAGAGTGTGCATGCTAGTGTGCACATACGCTGAGACGCATGCATGAGTGTGCCCTGAACTATTTGGCATGTTCCATCCTGCTCTGTAGTCCTCAAGTTCTGTCTGTGGGCTGGGGAGGCGCGTGCATGCATATCAGTCAGCTCCGTTCCAAAAGAGAAAACACGATGAATGGAATTGAGGCTCTAACCTCGGTTTACCTGAGCGCAGCAAGAGAATGACTTCTTTGTGTATTACTACACTCCATTGTCGCAGGCATTTTGCATAGGATGAAAGGGAAAAGACAAATGGGAATGAAAGGGAATTCAACACTTAAAAAAAAAAAATAATAAAAAGCTTAAGGGGAGGTGTGTGTGTGTGTGTGTGTGTGTGTGTGTGTGTGTGTGTGTGTGTGTGTGTGTGTGTGTGTGTGTTTACACAAGGCCTGTCCTAGGTCCTGGATCAATTAGGTTTGCAGATGGGGGGAATGGGTGCCTCCCCTGACTAAACAGTGCGCGCACACACACACACACACACAGTTGATGTATCAAAGCAGAGAGGGAGGGTAATCCCCCAGTAAGCTATCCTCAGCCATCTTTGCGTCAGAAGAAGAGAGGGAGTAAGAGGAACTGGAAGGAAGAAAGGTGATAGCAACACGTCAACATTGAGATGTTTGATGTCTGACACTGCTGCAGTTTGGAGTTCCTTTGTCTACAAGAAACTTTCCAGTGCCTTTTCGGATGATTGTGTGACTTTTTTCATTTTGCCAGAAGATGGTGGGTCTGACTGCATCTACAGAACTTGTTAATGGTATGTTCTTCATTATTCCAGTCTTTATTTTCCAGTATTTGGACTGATGTGTAATTAACCTGTCAGATGTGTTCTAACATATAACTAAACATCTTCATGTTCCAACTGTTTTGTAGCCTGAAGCAACTCAATTTGGGGTTCCACTATACTAGTAAAAACACATGTTTACACATCCGTGTTGAATGCATCCGTAGGCTGCTCTGTGTTCATCACACTAGGAAGTGAAATGCTGTTTCGGATTTGCTGTTCACAGCTTTTGGCAATGTTCCTGGGTTTTTCAGCTATTGTACAACTTTGTGATTTCCATATTACTAGTTCAGCTTTGGGGAAATCACCTGTCTGCAACACAGCCTCCAGTCTTCAAGGCACATTTTTCAGGGCAGCTTGGAGAGCTCAGCTATCAAAGGTCTTTTAATGTGAGCGAGAAAGACGGATAGATGACCCGCTCCGATACGTCTCTTAGATCTCACTGACGGACAACCTGGAGTGGAAAGACAACACCAAAACACCTGTACCATCAGCAAACATTTCAGATTGTACAGACTTGACTTTGAAAGCACGGGCGCGAGTTTCTGTGTTCACAGTAAAGTGTTTTTGATGTGGTATTTTATCAGAGAACACCACATGTGTAGTTTTTGGGTGGAGAGTGGCCATGCAGGGCTGTTATGCTTGGCTTGGGAAGCGACCCTCCACAGGTGCAGCTGAAGATAAAGTGCGGCTCGGTATGTTTGATGTCCTCTGCTGAGAGGTACAGCTATGGGAATCAGATATGCTCTGCCGCTCTGGTGTTGCTTTAAGCTGACTGTAACTAGCAGCTTTGTTTATTTAACGTTGTTCTTAGTATGTCTATGTGACCTAGGCCTACCCAGATGATCACCTGTAAGGCCGCTATCTAAAATCCATGCCATGATCTCTTTGTGAATGAAAAGATTCTTTATTCTAGGGACTGATGTTGATGATGATGATGATGATGATGATGATTAAAATACACGTGGTCTTCTCTGATAAAACACCACATCAAAAACACTGTACTGTCAACACAGAAACTGGCATCGGTGCTTTCAAATCAAAACCATACAATCTGCAAGGTTTAGAGATAGTGTGTCCACACACGCCTGACTGCTTCATTTGGTCTCTGCGTCAGACTGATACCTTGGTTAGGTTCTATATTGTGTCCATGAGTAATACATGTCATTCTACCATTGTAATCCAACTGTAACTTTCTTCAAAAGCATATCTTTATTTTTATTTATTCATTTTTTAACCATTTTAACTACTCTTACTCGGTACGTTAAGTTGCTACTCAGCCATATCTTCTGGAAGAGGTCATCTTGAGGGCAGTCAAACTAAACTAGTGTCCTTGTGAATGCAGGGGCCTTGTGTCAACAAGTTTGAAAGGCAAGGGTTAAATGTTGAAATACAAACACATTACATGCTAGGAGTCAGCCCTGAAGCGCTGCAGAAGGGGATGAGTAGTAGTACTAGGGGAGGTGTTTCGTATGGTGCCAAAATCGGCATCAGCGTAACATATAATCGTAAAAACAAAGAACAGTGGATATAAAAATAACATCTGTGAATGCATTATCTAAATCATAACCGTAAACTTGAAATTCATTCTTTTAAATGAAAAGCAACAATGAAAAACTACGAACGTCACAAAACTACTGATGTATCTGCTTACTTTTGCCGAATTCTGTTTGTTTTCCTTGCTTTCCATCCTCAGTTTGCGTTTACAGTTCTTTATAACATTGTTCAGGAGAATTTAGTTACCCCTCCAGCACGAGCACATTTTACTTTATACTTAACATTGTGTGTGTCTTATGTATTATCATTCGTTGCATCATGTGGTTATGTATTTTGCATTATTACAGGCCTTGGGTCAATTCCCACCCAAAGACCAAACTTCAGGTACCCAAGCCCGGATAAAATGGGAAGGTTGCGTCAGTTATGGTGGCTTGACTTACAACCTGTGCCAAGGTGTGTGCGGATCGGATGGTTTTCTGTAGTGACCCCTCGCAAAGGCAACAGCCGAAAGACTAACGACAATTATATCAGTTTATGTGGCCAGCCAGTTGAGAGACAGACGAACTATAAAAAAAATTGTGATTATCGGCCAATTCCGACTGACTAATAAATGAAGAATAAAGCCCTGCACAAAAAGACATTTGATACGTTAAACTATGTCTTTAATTCTAAACTAATGAACAATGTGAAATGTGAAAACAACATAACGCTATAATAATAATAATAATAATAATAATAATATAACCAGCACACACAATGTTAAAGCATTGATTTCAAGACAATAACGGTGGGTGAACTGAATACTGAGAGGGGAACACTCTACTCAGAGGGTAGGGACATTTTTATATTAGTGCCCCAGGGTTTCCCCGATCACTTAGCTAAAGTCTGGCTAATTTTAATAAGTGAACGATATCGTTCCATGCTCGGAAACTGTGCCCGATTTTGCTGGTATCGATATTGGAACCGTACACTCTGGAGGCATCGATGGAATCAGATTTGGGAGCCAATCGTACCTGAACACGAAGTGGCCAAATGTTGTCAATACCGTCTGTCTCCTCCAATATCTGTGTGTAGCACGCAATCTCATCCATAGATTTTCACAGCAATAGCTGAAGTAGATAAAGCAGGGAGGCACGCCCAGAGTGTTGCTTTTGACATTTCTTAACAGATTTTTCTCTTTTTCTCTGTAGTGGCTCGCAAACCAAGTAGGTACATATTGCCATATATGCTGTATCGGAAGATGTAAATACGCAAGTGTATCTGTGTACGGACAAAAATAATAATGTGAGCGCTGGCCAGTGGAGGGGTGTGCAGGGGGAACAATTGTTTATGGTCACGGTACAAATCAATCATGCCTAGTGTGAAAGTGGCCTAACAAGACTTCTGTCTCCGCAGATCACTGCTGTATATCCTTCTGAGATGGATTGTTTTCTTACAATACGGCTTTCGGACAGTACGGTCAATCTATACGTTCACAGCTAACCATTTACTGTTTTTCAAATCTACCAGGGCTGGGTTACAAAAATCACACATCTCCAAATATCAGACCCATAATCTGCAACGAGGGGCTCCCTCTTGTCAGTACATTCCCAGCTTAAAGGTGTAAAAAGAGTGAAACCCGCCCCCTCCACCACAGCCCCAATTTTACCTCTGTGTCTTTTACACAGACCATTACAAAAAGAATGTTCAATATCCTTGAACGGGCTGTGTTTTGCTACTGAGCAAAAGTTAATTGTAAGCATGTTTTACCATTTAGAATAATGAAGAGTGACACAATGAAAAATAAGTACTGTGGGTTGCTAAGTCAGGATATTATGTATGGGTTTTTAACTTTTAAAGCATTAACAGATTTAAGAATGTAGCTTAGTCGGTGTGCAGCTGCATGAACTCATATCCACTGAGCCCAGACGTGTTTGGACTTTACCCCAATGATAAGCTTCAGGTCACAGAGTTTGTTTCTTGGGGAGATTTTTATTTTATTCCAGCATTTCAAGGGTATTATAATCTGTAAGGGCGTTACTAGCAGGACATCTGAAAATTCTACCAAGATCTTGAACAGAGCTTTGGAGCCCCAGTGAGGTCTTCCAAGGTCAAAGCATGTAAAAGCATTGCAAGTAAACTTGTGTATCTTTTTCCACTGACAGCACAAAGCATATTAAATCAAGGTCACTGATCTAATACAGACTGTTTTTTTTTTTTGCTTTACTGTTGTCTTACTGTGGTTTTTACACGTTTGCTGACTACTTAACCTATGACGTCTTATATAACCTATATAGTCTTGTCTGTTCATCTCATACCTTGAACTTTGCCCCCTTAGCGATGGATCACTTGGTGACCGAGCTGAATGAGCTGCTCAAGCTGCTGGACCAAGAGACCTTGACCTCTGCTACAGAGGAGAAGAAATGCACCGTGAGGAACCTCCTGAAGCAGCTAAACCCCTCAGGTGGTTCTTGATTTAAAATAATAATAATTATATACATCATTAATGATATAAAATTATATCTTAGCAAGTGAAGTTATCTTGAATAAAGGAAAATGATGTAATGTGTATTAATATACAAATATCAGATAGTTGAGTTTATTTCTAGGCATGCAGTAAATACAGAAGGGCTACATACAATTATTAAAAAGGCAAGTTTTGATGATTTAAAAAAATGAAACCAAGATGTATAATGGCAGATCTTTGTGAACATTTAAAATGACATAGCAGGGGAAAAAAAAAACATTCAACAAAAATAACAATATTTTCACTGAGAGTCTACCAGCTTTTGTGATATATTGATTTGGCAATTTAATTTCCCTCTTCTCTCTGGTAATGCCCCAAATTTATTCGTTTTTTAGATTTGGGATCTTGTATGCACAAATCTTTTTGCTAAGATTTAGATCCGGGCATTTTTTTGTTAACTTGAATTTGTGTTTTGGTTCATTTTTGTGTTGGAAGCAAAATTTATTTTGCAGTTTTTGGGCAAAAAATGGGGGCAATCATGGATAGCTACAATTAGTCCAATGGTGAAAAATGTACACAGTTAAACATGAGTTTAAATGTGTTAATTCTTTTTCTAGTAGCAAGTAGGCACCCATGTAAATGGGATATTTTTAAGCTTGAATAAGTAAAATGTTAAAACATGGCTTGAAAAAACTATGTGTTAAAGATACAACAATTAAATAAAGAGAAATATTAGTTAGAAGTGCTTATATTCAAAGCTGTTTTCTTGCTAAAACATTTTTGTAGTAATTTTTTAAAATGTAGGTAGAGGGAAAACTGTAAAAATCTATATTTGGTTACATGCAGTCAGGTTGCTGCACTAATTTACTTCATCATCAATAGAAATGGGAGCCCAGTACAGTGTTCCAGTTTAGTGTTTATTATCTAAACATACTCATGGTCCTATGCTTATGTTGATATTTATTGTCTCCTTTTATAATTTTTAAAAAAATTTGATTTAGTAACTGGACCAGAATACATGTATATGAACACGTCTGTCTGCAGAAATGGCACTAGCTTTGTGGAAGCCCTGTTTGAGAACTTTGGTAAATAAGACTAGCACTCATGTATTTGACTCAGCATTTCCTCTTGGTGCCATTATTCTACACTAAAAAGCTTATGTATTGCTTCCACAGACTGTAACCTCGGTCAGCTTAAGTCTGAAGTAGAAGAACAGAAAAGAGACCCAAGTCAAACAACCCCGGCTGCATCTAAACCTGTAAGGTGCCATAAAAAAAAATAATGTGTCACTATTTGCATCATACTCTATGGAGGTTATCCGCATGTTTGGCAGGAATAAAATTGGTGAAGTAAACTATTCTTTTTTTTTTTTAACAAGGAAAAGCATTATTAAAAGGGCGGTTGTGAGCTTTGATGGCAACATGAATTTTGCTAACCTGCAAAACTCTGCCAAGCGGGTGGGGATTTGGCTGTAATTGACATTTCAACAAATGAATGACCTCACATGCATCTAAATCAATAGAGAAATGAGGAAACATAAAATTTTTGTTTCACAATGACCTTTTCATTTCTAGGTGAAAAATGAGGATAAACATCCACAAATTGTAAAATGTTCTGCATTAAGTTGTGATGTTCTACATTACAGGAAGTAGTCCTGTGCTGTTTTTCTCACAATGGAAGGCTTCACAGACAAAATCAGTGCTTGCAGACAAATTGCAATTGTTTGAGCTAATACTGTGTAAAAATAAAAATGTAGTCACGTTCTAACTTGCACATTGTACATGATTATTTATATACATTAACATTTCCATACAACATGAAGCATTAAGCAGGAGGAATGTAATTTTATAAAATACATAAGGCAATGATGTCAAAAGCAATGGTGCTACCATTTAATCCTCTAACAGCAAGCTTTTCACAGCAGCTCTTTTCGTTGCCCCTCGCTTTTTGACTAGACTGCAGATTCAGCACCTCCGATCCCCGACACCCCACCTCCGGAGGACTACTATGAGGAAGCTGTGCCACTCAGTCCTGGTACCCTGCCAGAATACATAACCAGCCGCAGTGAGTTTCACCAGATGTGTCGCTTAAATGAAATAAACATGATCAGTCATATTGTTTAAAGCAACAATATACTACTTTTAAAAAATGAAGTTTGTTTACCCCCCCAAACCCCCCCCCCCCCCAAACTCCCCCCCGACACACACACACACAAAATGTATCCTGATGTGAAGAGGTGACCCAGAATCATCAAACAGCCTGTTAGCAGTGCAGAGATTCTTCCCTTCTAAAGATTTCTGAGAAAGCCATGTCCTTCTGAGCTATCGAAGAAGGCAAGAGTCAGGGGTGAGACCCCACAGCTATCAATCAGTACATGAACAAACTTAACTTCCTCTGACCTCAGAAGCCTTCAGACACCGCTCTTGGTTCATTTCTGCTACTCTTGTGAAACACTGCAGTAGCTGCTTCACATACTAGTAATCTCATGATTTCAGTATTAGCAGAAATGGCATACTGCAAAAAATAGGGCAAGAAAATAAATGGAAGAATGGTTTTATTGGTTCAGCAGATGCAGAGAGGTGAGGAGTTTATAATTAGGCACAGATTTGCCATTCCAGTATTTCTGTTTGAATGCTTTGCTGCAGTTGTTGACTATTCTTGCTGAATCTGTTCATGATCAGTTGAATGTGTGTTAGTCCACCAAGTTCCGGAACTCCTGGGACTGTGGCCTGGTCTGGCGCTTGCATCAGCTATAGTGATATTATCTTCCTGTGTGTTGCTTGCTGCAGATATCATAGTGATGTCACATTCAGCAGCATGTTTAAATTAATTTCAGACTTGTTATTAAGCTCCACGTGTCGTAATTGTGATAGAGAAACGTGAGTTGTGAAGGGTGTGTGTGTTCACAATGAGCAACTTGTTATTGGTAACAGCAAGCAGACCCAGAAGAGCTGGGTGGAGCTGGAGTTGATAGATTTTACATTCTCATGCTAGCACTAGGCAGCATGGTATCTTAGTGGTCAGCACTGCCTTGCACCTCCAGGATCCGGGTTCGATTCCTGCCTCAGGTCTGTGTGCATGGAGTTTCCTCCAGGTGCTCCGGTTTTCTTTCCACAGTCCGAACACATGCAGGTTAGATTGATTGGCGTTCCCAAACTTGATTTTCAAACGTTGCATATTGTAGATTTATGTTGAGTAGTTTTCTTGAGAAACCCATAAACTGTGGTGAATCAAGGTAGCCATTTCTGATTATATTGACAGACCAGTACATATGCAGAGTATGCCATTTTATTGCCTTTTAAAATATAACTTTTACCATCTTCTGACCACTAGGTAGCTCAAGTCCTCCTAACTCCATTGAGGATGGATACTATGAAGACACCAACAACAACGTGAACCCACATCGCAAAAACTCATGTAATTGTGGATTACCTGTACATGCATCTCACTCTTGGTTAAAAAAAAAAAGAAATGAAAAAATATATTTTTTTTAAATAGACACCCTAGTTTTAACATTCTGAGGCATCTTCAAAGCAAATTAGTTCTATAAAATAACAGTTTAACTTTGTATATTTTATCAGTTCTACAGTATCTTATTCCTTACATCCATCTTACAGTACATTGTTGTTGGTTAGAAAATGTTCACAAGCCTGACATGTTCACAATTTCCAGACCCCCCCCCCCACCACCTTGAGATATGTATTCAAAATTCACATGATTTTTAAACATGATTCTTATTCTCATTATGTTCTCATCATTAACCCAAACTATTTTACAACAACGATTCCAGATGTGTTCTCACTTCTCACAACATATATTTACATTTGAAAGTTTGGTGTATCTCCCCCCACCCCTATTGTAGTGTATTGTAGTGTAGTGTAGTGTATGTATCTTATATATATCTTACAGTGTATACATACACTGTACATATTTGATCTCCAGATAATGATTCAGATGCTTTGAGCAGTTCCTATGAGTCATATGATGAGGAAGAAGAGGAGAGGGGTCAGCGTTTAACCCACAAGTGGCCCTCAGAGGAGAACTCCATGGGCCCAGTGAGGGATTGTCGTATCTGTGCCTTCCTGCTAAAGAAGAAGCGGTTTGGTCAGTGGGCCAAACAACTCGCAGTCATCCGTGAGAACAGACTTCAGGTGGGCCATGTTGAGATTTGCCAAGTGACATGTTGTTTTTTCGTCCTATGTAAAAGTGATACTTAATACGAAATTTCAGTCAGCACTTAAAATGAAGGATAGCCTGTAGTGCCTGCTTAGGAGAATGAAAACAGTTCTAACAAGTCATGAATAGTGATCAATCATTTGTTAGTTATTAGTTTTTTTATCACTTTTGTCATGACTTATTGAACTGTGACATTCCTTGTTTCCGTTTCCAGTGCTACAAAAGCTCCAAAGACCAGTCTCCCTACATTGACCTGCCACTTGATCTCTGTAATGTCATATACGTGCCCAAGGATGGGCGAAAGAAGAAAAAGCATGAGCTTCGCTTCTCTCTGCCAGGTGGAGAGGCTCTGGTGTTGGCTGTTCAGAGCAAAGAACAGGCAGATAAATGGTTACGGGTAAAGCTGTTTTTCCTCTTTGTCATTAAAAAAAAAAAATTTTCAGGCCACACAAGCCAGAACTGTGCTTAAGTGTTTGTTAAGAACACACACACAATGCAATATGCTGCATGCAGTCCAAAAATAATATTGCACAAGAAAGGATTCCTTTGGTCGAGGCACCTCCTATGTAGACAGAATTATTCATTTGCTGAGACTGCTGATGTGTTGCTTCACTGTGTGTGCTTATAGGTGGTGCGTGAAGTAATCAGTCTGGGGAATGCGGTGGACATTTCAGCATCTCCCATGATTCCCAGGAAAAAAGAGCCAGAAAAAGACTTGGACAAGGTATGGATATGGTGTACTTATTGTAAGATTTGGTGTGTCTTTTGGTGCACGCAATGCATACTAATTCTTTCACAGTCCTAGGTAACACCCATACCAAAACAACAAACTAGGTATTACAAATGTTATTTATTTCAGTTATGCAATTCTTTGCTCTTCCAAATGATGACTCTACTGAAACCACCATGCTAATAAACAATCTTTCTCTACAAGATCTTTTTTTTTTTTTACTGCAGCTGAAATAATTTCTTTGTAATATTACATTTCAAATACAACCAGTGCTTTGGAATGAAATAAAATATAAATATATGCAATTAGGGCTCTACTGTTAATGCTTGTGTGTGTGCAGAGTGGCAATGGCTGGAAGGATTACGCCTTAGAATAGCCAAAAGTGTGACATGTAGACTTTTGGCTTTAATTCAAGGGTGTTAACAAAATATTGTGCTAACTGTTTAGGAATTAATTTTCAGAAAGTTCCCCATTTTCACAGCCTCAAACACCGCCATAAACATTAGCATTTGTCTTAATATCGGAATTCTTGGTGGGCCTTTGTTTAGTTTTTTTTTTTGTCTTCAGCAGTCCCACTTGGCCTTTTAAGAATGTTCAATTTGTTTGCTTTTGTTGTAAATTTTGGGTCATTATTCATCTGTGAAGTGCTGCTTTATTAGTTTTGCATAATTTAAAGGGATCTAAGCAGTAAGTGTAGCTTTCTACCCATCCTGCTACTTTTATCGGGAGTCACTAGATCAATAAACACCAGTGACCTGTTACAATTGGCAGCCATACATGGTTATGTCATAGTATTTGAATTGCTGAAGTGGCCACTCCTACAATATCTGCTATCCTTTTAATACATGTGTTTGGTTTCTTCAGTGATGGCCTCATTCACTTCATCAGCAACTCTTTGGATTGCATATTCAGTTTCCATCAACAGCTTCCAAATTCAACACTTGAAATCACTACCAGACCCATTTTCCCCTCCTAATAAGTAATAAAATAACTAAAAAACATGTCACATCTGGTCATCAGAATATGCATCAGTCGGTTGTCCAATTACTTTTGCGTCTGATTAACAAAAGATTTACTTGAATTCCTAAATGAGTGAATCAGTTTTTTAGTTAAATCCCTTGCAGAAAGTTTACACTTTAAATACATTTTGATTGCTTTATTTTAAATACATTGCAGTGTTGTACAGAGGCAAAAGTGGAGATATTTGTGAGTGTAGCAGCAAACAGAGCACATGTTGATTGATTGGTTGAGTACTGAACCATCAACATAAGCTTGTTCTATTATTTTGCATCTTAAGTAATCAAATTACATATTTTATGCCAAACATTTTTTTCTGTATGAGACTAAAGCCATTTGTTTACACACTTTTGAGATTGCTGTTGCTGATCACCTGTATCCTGCATTACTTTGTTCTTTTCTTCTAGAGGTTGTCTGGGGAGAAGCATGCATCAGATTCAGATAGCTTGCCTAGTGGAGAAGGTAATCGAGAAAGCCGGGAGAATGGTATGCTTTTTCTCAGAATCAGAATTCTGCATTTAAAGCTTACTTATATCCTTTTCATTTTTTAAATTCTATGTTCGCATCATTTGATTAAACAGTTTTTCTTCAATTCAGCATGGTGTTTATTTAACCGTTCCAATTTTAGTGGGTGTGTCAAACGTGTGCATGTATCAATTTTGACGGTTTTAGCTTTGCATACATTTTAATTCCTGTACAGTTCTGTGCTTTTTTTTCCCCTCTTGAGTAACATTACTATTTTCACATATTAGGTAAACCCAAGAGGGTTGCTTTGTCGGAATTAACAGGCACGATGAGCAGAGCAGCAGGGCGCAAGATTACTAGGATGATGAGCTTTTCCAAAAAGAAGCCACCATTACCCGGAGATGCACGAATACCATCAATCGATGTGGACCCTCGTTGTGGTGAGATTGAGTTGTTCCTGTCACATGGTGCCTACAGAAATACAAGACTATTGTATTAAAATGTATTTAAAGAGAGTCAGACTATCTTGGGTAAATAGAGAATAATAATGGAGTATAAAAAAACTTCATAAATTTGTATTTATATGAACATGTGTGATGACTATATGCGTTTCTGGCAGGCTATCTGAGTGTATTGGTGAACCAGTGCTGGAAGGAGCGGTGGTGCCACGTGAGATGTGGCTCACTCCACCTTCACCAGGAGAAAGTAGATGGATGGTGGATCCCACAAACCTCCATTGTCCTCCGTGGCTGTGAAGTGGTACCAGGCCTTGGGCCCAAGCACCCCTTCGCCCTCCGAATACTAAGAGGTGGCACTGAGGTGGCAGCATTAGAGGTACAGCACGTTTCCAGGGGCAAAAATCGCACGTGTTCATTTTAAACCATTTCATTTGATCACTTTCGGACTATTGATCATTACACAACACAATAATAAGTGATACAGTACCAAAAATTTCACAGTACATTTCAAAGTCAAATCTGTGGTTCTTTTCTCAGTGTTTTGTTCTGTGTGTCAGGCAAGCTGCTCTGAAGAAATGGGGCGTTGGCTTGGAGTGCTATTGGCAGAAACTGGTTCTTCTGCTGATCCAGAGTGCTTGCACTACGACTACGTGGATTTGGAGACTATCGCCAATATTCGTACAGCTGCCCGTCACTCTTTTCTGTATGTAAACGAAACACTAGTAAACATTAACTTCCAAACAAACACTGCCTGTGTGTATGAATCGGTCATTCACTAAGTGGATGATTATTTTTCATTCCTGTCCAGGTGGGCCACCTCCACAGATTCAAGGACTTATGATGAAGTCCCTTATGAGAAAAGTAAGGTGTGTAAAGACGCATCAACAAACAAATGTCTGTTTAACGCATGCAGTACATGCTAAATGTTATGTATAGTATAAGCTCGAGTACATCTCCTTCCTAGATCTGATATTGAGTATCAATATCAGGATGGAAATTACATCCTTGTGTGTAGTTGTTGGTCATCACAGCCCAGCTCAGCCATCTCAGCCCAGCTCAGCCATCCATATGAAATAAGAAAAGAATCAGATTAAACAGAAAAGAAGACAGATTAGGCACTTCATACTGTATGCCCCAACCTCCTTTGTATATGTACCATTGTAACGATTGCTGATCCCTTCAACAGAAACAGCCCCCTTACTCATTTATCACTTCTCTAATCAAATTCTCTTGTCTATAGTTCAATAACAACCATTTACTATTTTTATATTTCTGTTTTTGTCATGCAGCAGGAGAATAAGAGGCTAAAGAATGGGTATATAATAACGCACCGGTCTGCTAGTAGTGACAGAAGTGTGGCCAAGTCTCAGATCACCATTAATCGCCAGAACTCCAGTGAGTCACATCTACAATCCGTTTACTACTTTGTGTTTAACATTTACATTGTCACTGTGTCTATTGGTTAGCTGTTCGTTATTGTACATTGCATCTTGAAAAATTAGAATGTTGTGAAAAAAAGTTAATGTGCTTTTGTAATTAAATTTTTTTTAAAAAACCTCAATGCTTGGTCAGGAATTACTCAGCATGAATTTCCCCATCAGTGTATCATGGCATTGAGTCAATCATCCCGTGGCACTGCTGAGGCATTCCTGAAGACCAGGTTGCTTTAACAGCAGCCTTCAGCTTGCTTGTATTTGTTAGGTCACGATTTCTCATCTTTCTTTTGACAATAGCCCATAGATTCATAGATTGAGATTGAGGTCAGTTGAGTAGTCAAGTGCAGTAATATCATGTTCAGCAAATTTGTTAATGGTAGTTTTGGCACTGTGAGCAGGTGCTAAGTCCTGCTGGGAAAAGAAATCAGAAATTCCACAATGCTGTCAGCAGACAGAAGCATGAAGTGCTCTGAAATCTCCCATTAGATGATTGCGTTAACTTTGGTCTTTAAAAACCACAGTAAACCAACACTAGCAGATGAAATTCACCATTCACCAATCATCACCAGCTGTGGAAACTTTACACTGGTCCTCATAAATCTTGGATTCTGTGCCTCTCCACACTTCCTACAGACTTTGGGACCTTGAATTCCAAATGTTGGAAAGTTACTTTCCTCTGAAATTGCAACACTGAGCAGTTCAGTTCTTTTTTCCTTGTGAATTGTTTCTGAAGTTGTTAACTTGAAACTAGGAATACAACAGTTGTTGTCCATTTCCTGAAGAGGGATACTAGCTATTTATACTTTATGAATAGTAATTTACTCAAAATGAAATATTTAAATATTTTGAGATCCTGAATATTTGATTTTCATGACCTGTAGCCCGTTATCATTCACCCCAAAAAAAATCATCACCAAAACAAAAGGCTTTAAATATTTTACTTTACTTGTAATGAATCTAGAGTATATAATAGTTTCTCTTTTTTAATAATTTATGTTAAAAATTGTACTGTTGTACGCCACTGGAGGTTTTGGCTTTCTCTCATGGTGAATAAGGGGTGTTAACCTAGAGGGTGCAAAAGAAGGCAAAAATGCCTGAAAACCTAGAGAATTTTAACAACCGTACTTAAAGCTTCTTGTTCTCACCGGTTTCCAAGAAGTCAGAGTTTTCCCACACTTCTACTTCAAAGGCCTCTCCCGCACGGGCCAGGCAAAAGATGCAACCTGAGCTTTATAAGGCGTTTGGCTTGATATATTGCTCACGTCACCCTGTGACTTTGCTGTGGCCTTGATGAGGGCGTTAAAAGCATTGTCACTCTTCAATCTTCCCACAGTTAACTTCAGCATGACTTCTTGCCTTATCTTTCAGACGCAAATCAGTATGGAAAGTATGGGAAAACACGGGCCGAAGAGGACGCACGCCGCTATCTGAAGGAGAAAGAGGAGCTGGAGAGAGAGAAAGACAATATCAGGAATGCACTGGTGTTGCTGCGAAAGGAAAAACGAGACGCCAAGGAAAGAATGAAGGTGGCAACAGGTGAGAAAATCATTTAAGGCACAGGGCTTCACCTCAACAAATCACTGTCTACCAGAGAGTGTTTCTTGTATTCATGGATCAGTACAGCTGATTTAGTAGACCGTAAAAGCTACTAAAGAAAAGTACATTTCTTTAGATAGAAACATTATGCAATTACTGAATTGTTTCCACTATCTATCTTGAAAGTTTTGTGGATTTTTCCAAGGATATACAGTAACCAGAATCTATAGCACCATTTCATGGCCAAGGTTTATAGCGTCTCCATAGCATACTGGGAAAGCAAGCAATTCAAGATACACAACAGTAGTGATTTAACCGAGCGGATACTCAGTCTCATTCTGTTTAATTGAAATTTAAAAAAATATTTATGTGAAAGGTTTATTTCTGTTTATTTAAGTGATTTAAGGAAGATAATGTATGCACATTCCAACTGACAGTTAAAGCTTCATTATGCTATGGGATGTGTAACAGTAATAGTGTGTTTTGTTCAGCTAATCAACGACTGGCACTTGGGGAGTATTTGGCCCAGTTGGAGGAAAGCTGCCAGACAAAAGAAAGTGAACGTGTGGACCTGGAGATTAAACTCGGTCAGGTGAAAGAGAATCTGAAAAAATCTCTGGCTGGAGGAGCTTTAGGGGCACCTGTAGAGACCAAACCAAAGGTACAAAACCATAAATGTTGTCTAAAATGCACTACTTCTAAAATATGTGAAATTTAACTTGCTCTAACTCCTAATTTTACAGAAGACTCAAAGAATTGAGGTACCATACGTTGAGTCATTAGTTCCAGTCAACCGTGCCTCTGACATGCGAAAGCGCCCTCCATCCATCTGTGTATCTACAAAGGGAAACGTTATGCAGAGAGCCAAGGTAAACCGGCACATCTGTACTGTACAATCATTTATCTATACTGAACAAAGAAAGTGAAGAGTGCAGTTAGTGGGATTAGAGCTAATCAAATTTCACTTCAACTTTAATGCCTGTATTTCATCAGTAGAAGCTTATATTGTCAGAACTGTCAGATAGGTATCCAGTATCATTTTGTAACGTCACAAAGATAAATTGTGTGTGAATTACATCTGTTCTTTGCTGTTTTTTGTTTTTGTTTTTTTACAATAGACACATGTATCATTTACTATTAGCTATTAGTTGTAATGAAAAAATATCACTTTTTGTTTCAGGAATGGGAATCTAAAAAAGGAAAGTGCTGAAGACTCTCGGAATGTGTGTGTCTGTTCGTGTGCACACTCGTGTGAACACAACATCTTGTGGTCATCAGTCATGTAAACATAAAACTGCACATTTATAAGCGCAGTACTCTTAGTTTCTGTATTACTGACAAATGCGTACGGGATCACATCAGAGGAACTGATCGCTCTTTTGCAGGGTGGGAGGAGTGGGAAAAGCACAAGGTCCATGTTAAAAATGTTATAAATGCTTTAAATCAGGGAAGAACGTCATATAGATTGGGTCCTGTGGTAGATGCAAATAATCAAAAATACTTGCTCCACTTATTTTTTACAATGTCTTGTACCCAATTTAAACACTATCAAATTAAATAATAAAATTTAGGTGAGAAATATAGAGATGGTTCAGCTTTTGGGGTGAGTCATGTAAGACAGATTATGTGCAATAAACACTGATCAGACATTCAAACCACTGGCAGTTAAAATGATGAACATTTGATATGGATAAATTATATAGAAAGTGAACAGTCAGTTCTCAAAATTCATGATAATTTTGCAGCATAAAATGCGTATTGATGTGGGTAAGAGATAGGTCAAATTGTGATAACTTGATGACTAGGTCAGTGGATCTTCTAAATGTCAGGTCTTATGGTGTGTTCTTGGCATGCAATGGTTAGTTTCTACCAAAAGTGGTCTAAGGAAGGCCACCTGGTGACATGGTCATCTGTGCTCAAGGCTCACTGTTGTGACATTAAAGGCTATAGCCACAGACTGATCAGAGTGCCCACACAGATCCTTCTCCAATGCCGAAAGTGAACTCGGCCATGAAGTGATGGAAGAAAGTGTCCTGGTCTGATGCCTCATGGTTTATTTTACATCATGTCAGTGACTGGGTGGGTTGCTTCCCTAGAGAAGAGTTGACACCAGGATGTATTATGGGATGAATGCCAGCCAGGGAAACCTTGGGTTCTAGCATTCATTCATTTAAATGTTACTTTGTCTTTACCCAAACATTGTTGCAGACCAAGTACAGCCATGTCAGCAGTGTTCTCTAATGTAAGTAGCCTGTTTCACCTGGATATACAACCTGACACTGCAAAAAGGAGTGGTTTAAGAAAACATGAGAGATATTTTCATAATAGTCTGAGTGAGCATCTGGACCTGATGGAAAAACAAATTTGTTGCTAACTTCTTAAATGACAGGTACCACAGCACAGCTTCGCTGGACGCCATGCCTTGCGTCAGACCTGTTTTTTGGACATTCACAATGATTAGGTGGGTTTAATGTTCTTGCTGGTCAGTGTAAATATTGTAAAGCATATTGGACATGAAAGTTAGTGATCATTGGAAGTGTAGGTTGGTGTCAGGGGGATTAGGAAGAGTGGTATGTTTAATGTGCATATTGAAGAGAGCTTTGCAAAATCAAACATGAGCTTTTGCATCTACTTACTGTAGAAATTCTCTTCAGGAGGTCATAGCTGCTGTTATTTTTTTTTTTTTATAATGGTTTTTCTGTGTAAAACCTTCTGGAAACCATAACAAAGTGGTGCTACTAATCTCTCATTTTAAATCTAGGCTACAACATTAACAGCAAGTGACAACCTACATGGGCGGTTCTTCTAACCAGCCAAATCAGTATTTTACCAGTATTTGTTTTGACTTAGTTTCCAAGACTACAATTTCAATGTGATTAACACTTGCACTTTATGGTGGTGGAATAAATAAACAAAAACATTCTTAATACCTTTATGATGCAAATTATTCTTTTGGAAGCAAGTTCAGTGTAATCATAGAGTATTAACTACTGCAAGTGTCAAGTAACTGCAAAGAGTTTTATTCTCAGTGATATGGGGACTGCTGAAAGTGCCATTCGTCCATGACTAATATTTAAGCATGGATTTTCTTAGCTTATTAGTTTAAGCTGTGTTCCATTTATGCAGTTGCATAATGTACTCAAATCAACTGGAAATTTGTTGTATACTTGTACACAGAACATTGACCTTGCTGAAGATGATGCACAGCAGGGATAGATATAAAAGAAATTAAAAATGGCACAAATCAATTTGTTAAAAGAACTTTATTATAAAAATACTTTTAAAAACAGAAAAAAGTAATAGTTCAAAGTAATGCTGAAAGTAATATTTCAGCATCATGAGTCAAACTCAGGTGGCAAATCCACAGTCAGCTCAGTGATGGTTTCTAGGAAAGCTTCCAGTTCATCTCGGCAATGCTTTTCTAAAGAAAGAAACATTTTAGTTGCACATTTACCCTCAAGTTATTCTGACAAAACTTGGGTCAAAATTATACCTGAAGGCATCTTAAGTGGAGACGGAGGCAAACATGGTTGAACCAAACTGAAATCCTCTTCAATCACGTTTACAGGCCACTGCCGCTTCCCCAATCCAGCCAATGACAACTGGCTGAGGCAGACCTCCTCTGGTACTTGGTATACCTCAAAGTCTGTAGATGAAGCAAATAAAATCATAAGTAATAATAATGAAACGAACTAAAATAATGCTGATCTGAATACATTTAATTCACTTATGCCTTAGGCAATGAATCATGAGCAAAGCAAACATCAGCCATAATTTTAACCTTCACAGCACATTGTGTAGATTCTAGCTCCCTAAATTGCTCATGTTTGAGGGTTTGTTCATATATTTAAAAACTATTGGACCACTTAGAGTCTGGATAATTCCTCTTGGAAAATTCTGATTTCATAACACTACAGTATTTTAGGGGTTTTGGGGCCAAACCCTGGACGAAATAATTTATAATTCCTAATAAGTGGAGAGATTCCACATAACAGTTTTTATGAGGTCTCCCACAAGTCACATTCTACTTCTAAAATGTAGATGTGCAAGAGTGCAGTTTAAGTGTACATGGGCAAGACATGACATTTGTTTCAGTCCTCCCTGTTGCTTGTGCTTTCGATCACATTTCTTTCCACCATTTAAAGGCTCAGAAAATCTGAGCTGTTTAAAAATGTGACAAATGATCTCAAATATACTGAAATTTGGGTTTTCATAAGTTATAAGTGATCAAAATTAAAACACTACAAATTTCAGTTTCAAATTTTAATGATTATACACACACCTGACTTTTTGAATTTAATTACTGAAATAAACTTTTTTTTCCCGATGAGCTTATTTTAGATGCACCCATGTGTAATTTATAAATAAAACAAGCAACATTGCATACAGTGTTGCTATTTAATACAATAGAATCTTTCAAATGGGTCCTTGTTAACCATGAGCTGAGCAGATGGCAAAAGTGTAAAGAGTCAAATGTGTAGATAAATTCAGCCTGAAGATACACATTCACAGGTTTAGATTGTAATTGTTAATTTATGTAGATTCATTTAATGCTTGTGATTTCCTTGAATCATTCAAATTTTCATTTTCAAAGAAACTTACCACTTGGGTCATATGGGAAGCACTTCTCAATCTCTGGAAGGTCTTGAGGAGCCTTTTTAGACTGCTATAACAAAAGAAATGAGTTGGTAATCTCTCTGGAATTAATTCAATAAATAAAATGTTTATGCAAGTTCAGCAACCAACCTGGGCTGGTTTACTCAGCACATCGCCTTTACGAGAGGTGGCTGGAGTAGCTTGAATCTTATTAACTGTTCCCAAAGCTTTGCGGCCTGCCCGTGCAGGAGCTCCGAGACATGTCTTCAGTGGCGTTTTTAGGAGACGGTCTAGAAACCAAAACATTTATGCAGAGCAGCATGTAAGGAAATCACCAAAACACTCCACCACAACACTCAAGTCAGGTTCGTTTGATATGACTCCAGGTTACCGGGTGCAGACTGCAGTCTCTGGCGAGCTTTTACAGACGGTGCAGCAAGTGTGCCGTTTTCTTGATCGAGGTAAACCATAGCAGCCATGGCCTCTGGTACTCTAGCACAGATAAAACATTCAATCTTATGAACAGGTTCCTGGTTTTGATGTAGACTTCACATTTTAGGCTATCCCCCTGCACCATTACAGAAGATTCAACTTTAGCTCAATAACATCATTGGAAATGGAGGTGTTGGAACAGTTTAAACACGGAAATGGTCCAGGTTTGGGATCCTGTGATCCTCTATAATACATTCAAAACACAACTACTGTAACGTTTACTTTGATCCATTCAAACTGTCGGTGCTGTAAATAAAGGAGTTGATTGCAAACACATATTTTGAGTACAAATACACATTTGACTGCAGTAAAATCTAACACTATTCCGAGTGCCCATTTTCATTATGCACATATATTTCAGTGAATTATTCTGAGAAGTCATGAACGTGGCGTTACACCATGTTTTTAGCTAGCATTATCCAAACAGATTAGCATGAACGTAAATGCTTAACTATCCTAAATGAAAGACCGGGTAGCTGTGAATTACTACCAGTTATAAAAGCTTATTAATGCCGCTTTTCATCCAACAACCGTTTTCTTTAGTGTTTGATAAATTGACCTATAACTTACCGATCACTTGTTATTTAGAAACCTTTGTCTAACAAGCTGTGTTTTCGTGGAGCTGTCTGTTTTGTGTTTACTTTAGATTTCCCGGTTTTAAAAGGCAACCTGCCATCTGATTGGTTGGTGTATATTTTTGTTTTCTTCTGTGGTACGTCTAGTTATTTTCGCTAGCATTATACTGCCACTGTGTGGTCGATGTTGTTGACTACAAATATGGCCGACTGTGGCTGGATTGGCATTACTGGACTTCGCAACTGTACATTAAAAGGCGCAGTTTGGAGTGTTTTTATTTATAGTTCAACCAGTAATTAATGCTGTAGATATGTAAAATGCCCGTTATTTTCAGTAGGATTAGGTTTGTAAACATAGTTTTTCTGTACTTTTTTGACTAATTGCACCACTGTCTGTCACTTTTGCGGTGCTGTAGACGAAGATCATTTTAAAAGGTTTGTCCTGAGTGTGTGTGTTTGTGTGATGGTTGGGGGGATTTGGATATATGGCGAAGGCGCCCATAAATGAAGATTTTACCAGATAATACAATAATAAATATGTTTTCTGTGAAGAATAAAATATTTGTAAATTAATAAATCACAGTTACACAGTAAATTGAACATATTAATATCTTTATCAAACATTCCATATCAGGAATTTATTGATTCATTGATTATTTATACAGATTATCAATATGAACTTGCAGCAGTTTTTCGGACAAAAATTAATTGTATTCAGTTAATCCAGAAGGTGTTGATCAAATGAAACACTGTAAGGAACTATAGAGTTTGTGAACGGTGAAACAAATGGAAAGTGTTATCTAAAGATTGCACACATAATTTGTACATCCATGATATCTTACGGCTAAATGGCGATAGATGGGGGAAACTGGAAATTTCTTTAAAAAAAAAAAAAGAATTTATTTGTCTGTTTGGTTATGTAAATATTTTGTTAAAAGAAAGAAAGGTGTCCTGAATTTCTGGGCCTAGGGACCATTAGTTCAGCAAATATCTGCATCGTAAATGACATTAAAGCTAATGCTTACAGGCGGGATGGAGACTGCAAGTCAGGTGAAATAGGGGTTAGAACATATAATGAACAAACAAAACAACAAAAGCTCAGCTTAGTTAGCCTTTTCCCTGGAGACATTGTTCCTGTTCTAAACAGAATAACTAAATGGCTAGTTTGATTGACTTTATGCAAAGCATGCTACTTGTTGCCATAGAAATTCCAGGCTCTAAATGCCAAAGTCACAGTCCAGTGAATCTTAACAGTCTTGATACCCCTGCCGTCTCCTCACAATGTTTACTTTAGGCGGGCTTACAATTCAACTTAAGGGTGACCGGTAGCTTTTGATCCTGCACAAAATGTAAACAGAGTTGAATGTTTTTTAATAATCTAGCTCTCATATTGATATATGTTTAGAGCATATACGACTTTCTTTTGTATATATCACATCTTTATCGCCCTGTCTCTATGTATTCAGGTGCTCACTGCATTGCTCACAGTCCCAGTGAATACCTGAGTACATGGACCTGCAAGAAAAAAATTAGATTTTAAAATACAAATTATATTTATTTTGGAATACTCAGTCAAGTTAAACATGAAGTAAATGTAATCATGTTACAAAGCTATGAAGGTTGTACTGAAAGTATTGCAAAATAGGGCATAACTCTTTTTATTTTTTATGAACTTGCGTAGTTATTTGAATTGCACATGTTGATAGAGTAACTCTTCCTCGATATAATAGGTACTATTCAATATAGTCTCTATCATAAGTGATGCATTTGTGCCATTGTTGAGCCCAAAATTCAAATCCCCTTTGTGATGTTCTCCCACTGTGCTGCAGAATGTTTACAGAGATGCCACCACTGACAAGAGCAATGTTCACAGAAGTTTAAAGAAGGGGAAACCAGTACTGAAAGACCATCCACTGCGCAATTTCCTTCAATTTTGGCATTTGAACACTCTATCTTCTCCAACAATCCCATTGCCAGCATATATCCCAACCAACAGTTCATGTCAAACATTAAGAAAATATATTCAACTGCTGCAGAACTTCTGGAAACATCTCTCTTGCTGAGAAAACATTTCTACACTGATGGGCAAGGATCCAAATTTGAACGCAATTTTACACAAATGAGACATTTAATGTATGAACATGTTAAATAGAGAACTGTCAAACATCAAATGAGGGAATTGTTTATAGGACGAATGTTATTCATCCCTTTAGTACAGATTTATGCCAAGGTGCACCGAAGCTGGGTACCTGGTGGTGCAACTCTAAGGCACAATATTTCACCCATATGTATATGTATTTAAATTAAAAGGAAATACCACACTCGCACACACACATAGAGTTCACATTTTTAACCACAGGGAGGCACAGCAGGTACGTTCTTCATGTGTAATGTATGCTTCTGTGTCAAGTAAGAATTCCCTTTAGGTCAATACTTAAAGACTATTAAACATTTTTTAACAATCTTTGGTAAACCATTTTACACAGAGAACTCAGTTAGTTGTATGTGCACACTATTGCTGAGGTCAACATCAGGAAATGTATAATGATCACTCCATGTCCTAGTCTACTGTAATCACCAGCTGAAATCATATTTGGTTATAAAAACAGCTCATGCTTTGTCTTATTAATCAGTTACAGGCTTCTGTTTGCATTATATCACAAATGACATATCACACATTCTAGGGTAAAAAAACAGAACAATTTAATGTTGGCTACTATCTCCTTTTACACTTAAATATTTTTAATAAGACTTTTAAATAAAATAAAGCTATAAATTTAACATAATATAGAAAACAACAGGAAATTTTACATTGTCCTTTAACTAGGTTTTTATCTAAAAAATACAAGACCAGATGAATTTTCTTCCCATATAAGCATATACTTCAGGGTATCACCGCAATCTGCCTGTGTGGGATGGCCTTTATATAATATTTTTTAAAATCTTATTTCGTAGTTTTTTAAAACCATGTTGTACCTTTTTGTACCTTTTTATAATCACACTAGAAATATGTGTGAATGGAGGGGGCAGTAGCTCTGCATAAACTGATTAAGAATTTGTAAAGTTGTTCAAACCTTGCACACTTAATGTGTCTGGAGCGTGGGCAAGTATTTACAGACAACAGAGTGCCAGAACTGGAAGTCCTTCCCCTTCCATCATCTCTTCCTAGAGTTCTCAATCTGAGTTTACTAAACACAACTAAAAGGCCAATACTGTTTTACTCATAACAGTGCAGCGTGTGGTCATTGTTTGCTGTTGTTTTGGCAGAATGGCAAGTCGCCTTGTATTGCAGTGAAGCAATAGAAAGCAAAATTATTTTTTTTGCTAAAATTATGAAAAATAATGCTATTATAATGGAATTAACAGTTCTGCTGGTATCATATGTAATTAAAAGTATAAATTATCATACAATTCCTGAGATTTATCTCAAATTTGGGCCCGTCTACTGGACCATTTCTTTATCTTGATGGATTTAACCCCGTCTGTTTAGAGTTTGTGGTGTCAACACTGTACGCATACCCATCACCTGAATGACGCCAACGTTTGCAAATGACCAGTTTTGTACTTATGCACATCAGTTGAAGTGTTGTGCCTATGAAAATCTTTAAGAAAGGCGGACTGATATATTGTAGGTAACTTTTTATATATGCAGAGATCAAAACAGATAATTTTCTGTTTCCGTTTCATCCAACAGAGTAGAAGCAGCTTGCTTTGTCACTGTTTCATACACTCAGTGAAAACCTTATTATGAATATCTGCACAGCTATCTATTCATGTGATTATAGAAACAAAAAATTATTTGGCAGCAGTGCAGTGCATAAAACCATGCAGATATTAAAAGGAGCCATCAGCTTTAGGCAATGCTCAGATCAACCATAAAATGTTGAAATAATGCGTTCTCATTTATTTTAACCTTGGCATAATTGTTAATGCCAGTTGGCGGGTTTGAGTACTACTTCTATATGTACTGATTTCTTGGGATTTTCACAAAAAAATTATCTCCAGAGTTTATTTATAATAGGGCTATAAAAAACAGGATCAAGTCAGCTTGTGTTCTGTTGAGCTGTCAGATTAGTTCAAACTGACACAGTTAAAAAATGGGAAAACATACCCTGTTCTGATGAATCTGTATTTCTGCTATGGCACATAGATGGAGGGTCAGCGGTTTTACAACAACGGCATTAATCCATGGACCCAACCTGCCTTAGCCAACCTGCTTGTCCAAACCAGTACTACCAAGGTGTTCCTGATGAAGTGGCCAGTGAGTGTGTTTCCTGAGTGTAATAGTCCTGTTATTTCAAAATAGTTTATATTTTCTCAGTCTTAAATTTCTAGATTGTATGTGTGTGCGTGTGTACATGTGTGTGTGCGCACACGTCTTTGTGTGCACTTATTTACAGGCAGCATGTCTAGTTGGAGATTTTTAGATTTAATCATGCTAAGCTGTTGAACAATAATTCTCCACCCCTACGGCACTGTTAAGCTCAAAGAATCAAGGAATGAATGCCAAGGACCTTATTGTTTTTGTGAAGCGTACAGGATATAATCCACTAGATTTCCACATAGTCTGAATGATTACATGTGAGTCATGTGATGTTGGTAGAAACTACTCATTCCAAGCTAACAAAAATATTATCATTGTGAAAAATACTTTAATAATTAGGATAATTTGAAATAATATTAGGAAAACCCTCTAGAAGTAGGAAGCACATAACTAGATTAATTAAATAATTCATTTTACTGGGATCCATAGAGAGCAGAAATAATTTTTAAAAATGTCAAAACTGTATCCTTACTTTCTTGCAAATAGACAAAAAGTTTGACTAACATTAACCTTACCTCCTCCAGTCTCACCTTCAACACTGGGGTTCCTCAAGGATGCATATTGCCCCCTCGCCTATACTCCCTTTTCACCCATGACAGCACAGTGATGGACTGTTAATTTTTTATAGACTGTTACCTCTTTATAATTAGAGGTAAAGATGACACAGTCTATAAGGACGAAATCCAGCAGTGTGAGGGCAATAATGAAGCTGTCTTTGCACTATTAAATATTTTATCCATATCAATTTTTTTATATAATGTACTATACTGTATAGGCATACATATACACCAACCAGCCAAGTGAATTGATTATCAATATATATATAGTATATAATCCCAATTGTTTTGCACTAAATTTGTCACATTTCAACTTTCATTTAGATACTAACTGCATTTCATTGTCTTTGTAAATGTACTTTGTACAACAAAGGTAAAGTTAAATCTAATGTAATTTAATCTATTTTTAGCCCATATTTCAGATTATGGCTGCCATGGAAGAGCCAAATTTTTGTAACGGTCATCTCTAAGAACAAGAAGCTATGAATGACAGTAAAAACTATGACACACATTTGTGTTAAACAGTTGAAAACCATAGTATTTTGCCATTTCTTGCTTAGAGCCAAAAGAGCCTCAAATCTGTTATAATAACAGATAAATATATAAAATTATAATATAGTCTCCTGCTGCCATCTTGCTGAATATCACGTATTTTGCTGTTATGCAAAATGGTTGCTATATGACCTGATCAGTCTTAGCACAAATCAGTTTTTTGGAAAAAAAAAAAAAAAACTTCCAGCTTATGTTTGGCTGTAACGGAGAGAAAAAAATGATTAAAGTAATTTGGTGAAACATTTTGCCTGTTTGTAATCTTAAAAACTTCAAGAAAGTGAACATGTCTGAGCTCTATTCTATATTAGTCATCCAACATGTGCCTAGGCTTTTTTATATTAGCTCCTGCATCTCTGAGAAGAAGACTTACTATGATCTGTCGCCTGCAAGACCTATGTTTAGTGGTAAATAATGCCCTTATGGCAGTATGGAGAATGATGGAGGTTTAAAACACAAATAGAAATTTCTATTAGTCCTGTAATAGTCCTATATCTGGTGTCTTTGGGATTTATATGAGGTGATTTTAATAATTAATCATTCAAAAAGGGGACTCAAAAATTTGTGGAAGGCCCAAACATGGTTTGATAGTCAGATGTCCACATACTTTTGGACATATAATCGAAGTTTCTTCAAGATCACAACAGGAAATAAACTTGATATTTATTTCCAGTGTTTTGTGTGTTTATTGTTTTATTGAATGTTCAGAAGTTCAAGTTATCTTATAGTGTTTAGTTAATAAATTAATTAAACCAAATAAATACATTTCTTTGACAGTGCATTTTTTTGCACATGAGCTTTAAAAGAGCACCTTGATTTTTCCGATAAAAGCACATGCTCTCGTATAGTGTTCGTCTTGCTTTTGGTACTGTTTTTTTTTTTAAGCTATTAGCTAGATTTTTTTTTCTAAAACAGAATATATATTTTTAAATAATGAAGCAGATATTTTATTTCATATATCATCTGACAAATGTTTACAACTGTACAACTGTGGAGCCCCATTGTTTTTGTAGTTTTTTTAATGTTCACTTCTTTAAACCAATATTTTATAACATTTCGGCTATTTAATGCCTCACATTAGTTACGTATACTTTCCACTAAGGATCACTTTTGTACCTCAATATAAAAACGTTTATTATTATTATTGCCATAACATTATAATCAGAAAAAGATGTGATAATGTTGAAAACTGGGAGAATATTATTTAAACATTTTTAATATTCTTTTTTGTCATACATTTAGTCTTTATTCTAGTTGTTTTGCAAACTTACTACTCTCTCATAGTTATAATTTAGTAAATCATTATTGTTGTCGGTTGATTAAGCATTAGATACTGTTTAAAAAAACTTTATTACAAAACTAACAGAATGCATACATAAAATTCTGTACATTTTGTCACATTCTTATAAGTAAAAAGACATCACAACTTTATTAAGTAGACAAGATGAAGTTTTTAAAAAACAAAAGGATCGACGTATAGGCAAACAATAAAGAATGTTGCACCTCATGCACTTTCTCTAAGGTTACTCTGCTGGTTAAAGACTTTTTTAGCCAAGTTCGGTGTGCATACAGGTGCTTACAGTTTTAGTGATATGATCAGCAAAGATAGCTGGACGGAATGGCATGATGTCAGCAGCACACCTCACATCGAAGCTGCTGGTGTCCTTTGTTAGTATCACGCACATCATGATGCTGACTAAGCTGTTCCTGTGGGAATCTGCTGTAATCTTACACTCAGGCCGTTTCAGCATTCAACCAAAACCACTCAACTGGTAGTAATATGTGTGATCTATGTGTGAAGCGATTTTCTCCCATCAGTCTCTGGCTGAAGTTCACTATGTAGCTTGTGCTAGTTCATATTGACTGTTGACTTTTGTGCAGTTCTGTCACACTTCTGTGCCCTCTCGGGCATAGAGAATGCCGGTTGAGTTTAATCCAGGGTAGAAATGGCCACTGAACTGGTTGAGAGCAGGGCTGCTATAGCCTAAAGTGGCATGAGATCCTGAGGGGGAGATGGGAGGAGGGGGTGGGAGAGCAGGTGCCCATTCAGGGATTGTAGAACCTGGGGAGTAGGAGCCAAAGCCTGATGATTGTGTTGCTCTTGGTGTGGAATCCCCTGGCAGGCTGAGAGGGATAGGCCGATTAATGGGTTCTCCACCCACTTCCACAGACCCAGCTGATACCCCAGACATTTCTGCCAGGAAGTTGCTCAGGCAAGGCGGGGGGCCCATGGCCGGAGCTTTCTCAGTTGTGGCTGAGCTGTCAAGCGTTGCATTTTTGGGGCTCCCACTTCCATCTCCTGGCTCCGAGCTAAGAGTTCCTCCGGAGCTGCCCTCCCCGACAAGACCATCAGTCTTTCTTTTCCTCTTGCGCCTGAAGTTGCCATTGTCAAACATCTTTTCACAGTTTGGGTCAAGGGTCCAGTAATTACCTTTGCCTTAAGAGTGAGAGAGAAAGATATTACATGAATTTGACTGGAGGGTGATATCAATGAAAAACCATAAAGAAACCCACACCCAGGAGTAAATAAAATGCTAAGGATAATTTAAATTAGAAACACACTTAGGAATTCTTACCAGGGTCATCTTCATCTCGAGGAACTTTCTTGAAACAGTCATTCAGTGATAGGTTGTGGCGAATGGAGTTTTGCCAGCCAGCTTTGCTCTTGTTGTAGAAAGGAAAATTATCTGCTACATACTGATAAATCTGACTCAGAGTCAGGCGTCGATCTGGGGCACCATGTATTGCCATAGCAATTAGTGCTGAGTATGAATAAGGTGGCCTGACAAGCTTCATTAGGTCCTCCTGAGAAGGCATGGAGAACCAACTCAGTTCTCCTCCGGAACCCCCGGGACCTCCTTGCCCGAGATAGGGCCTCTGCATGCCATAGTGCTGTGGCATGAAGGAGGGTACAGCAGGACCTGGAGCACCACCCAGATATGCAGAAGTGTTGATCCCAGTACCACTGAACCACAGATATGGATTAGAAGATGAAGTTGCGTATTCCCCAAGATCATATGAGGAGGGAGTTGTCCTCTGTGGACTTGGTAGTGATGGAGGAGGATAGTAGTTATCGCTGTAAAGGCTCAGCTCTGGAGGCTCCTGTCCCAAGCTGGGAAACTGCGGACCACATCGAGTTGGAGAGTGACCTTGCTCATAAGATGTCATGATTATTGGTTCATTGAACTTCTCCTGCCCCGACTCAAGCACCTCAGGTGGCTCCAGATGTAACACTCTGCTTCTTCTATGGTCCAGAAAATGTTCTTTTTCACTTCTTTTAAAAACAGATGTCCAGTCTAATATCTTTCTTTACTCTGTGTTTCCCCTTGCACTCTAGTGAGTGCTGTTACCTGTTGCACCTGTTTTATTCAGGCATACCTGGCACCTCCCCACTTGCTTCTTATTGGTTAATTTCTTGGTTGAGTTATTTTACTATATTCACTATTTTATCAGTTTTTGGTCATCTAAAGGACTAATTAATATATTTGCTGAGTGATTTTCCATGCATACTTTTTGTTTGTTTGATTTGTGAACAAGATTTCTATGCTTTTGTTTCCTTCCTGATAAGTAATGAGTATGCATGGATGTGAATGCAAAATCTGGAAATATCAAAAAGGCAGAAAACTAAAGACAGATAGAAAAGAAAAAAAATCTTTATTTTTAAAGAGAAGGCAAAATCATGTTTAATAAAATAATGTACCAAGAATGCAAAAATAAATCTAAATTCTAAACATTTTAAGCTGAAACAATTTTAATATAAAAATTAAGCTAGTATATAGATCAAAACAATAAAAGTGCCTTAACACAAGAATTTGCAGGTTTAACTTTCCAACCATCCTGTTGTGAAACCCTAGCAACTGTGTTTCATTAGGAACTGGTAAAGGATAATTTAATAACTGTACAGATCATTTGGAGGGCAGGCTTTGTACATTACAAGTCAGGATATTTTATGTATTTATATGCTGAGAAATCCTGACTGATTTTACCAGCTACCAGCTGTCCAAACACAGAATGAGCTGGTCAGTGTGGTACACAATTTTTATTAGCTGTTAAATCTTTTTCCACAGAAATTAAATCAGTACATGATCAGTACATTAGGATTTTAGAATTGCCTTACTGTTATAGGATGATCAGTTCGACCAGGTCTGACTATGTTTGGGAAACTGGTTGCAGTTAAGACAAAACCAGATATTTCAGCAAGGTTGTATTGCAGATTATAGTTTATGTGTTGTTGCTTAAGGGAGCGTCATGTCGCACCTTTTACATTTTTTAACCTAAAATATTAATTAGCTCATAATTTTTTTAACTTTAAACGTATTATATATAGGCTTTTATATCAGTGTTTCGCAGCGCGTGCAGATGCCAAGTGTATGCGCGCGCTTGAGGAGAGCTGTGCGTAACCACGGAAACGGAGAAAAAAAAAAGCTTATGCAAATACTTCCTGCAAATCCCCCACAAAACTCACTCATCGAAAGTTAACTTACTTTAGCAAGGTGATTTAATTTCTTATGTATATAATATAAACTTGTACATTTAACTAACTAGCGTTTAAAAACCTGCCAGCGAACTATTAGTTTCTGTTTGTGTACCTTGTCAAATAGCCAGATAAATTTGTCGGTAACCTTAGCATATACACGTAAATGAATTAAATATTTACACAGTTGGACATTTTACCAGAGTAATTACCAGTTTTATACTGCTATTTCACAGGACCAAACCTGTAACAGGTCACTTATCCTAATTTCCGTCTTGTAGAATAGGCTGAATGACTGCTGCGTACTGTACATGGGTTAGCTAGCACTCGCTAACAAACTCAGCTATTTTGCTCATCTCGGTTTTTAGATGGTTGACAAAGCTTCATCTGGCAAGCAGTCCGAGGATTTTGGTCGTGAAACTTTAGAACTCAGTAAAGATTTAGAGGGGATGACTGAGCAGATGGAGAATATTTCAGGTGATATACAAAAACAGCAGCTCGGAAGTTTATACTGCACTTTGGCAGTGAGATACTGAATGTTAGCAAGGTAGCAAGAGTGTCTGATTCTCTGCTCCTAGTGAATCTGACTTGGATGACGTACGACATGGTGGTACGGAGGACTGACCCTGAGCTCGCAAAGTCCCTCAAGAGGCTGGAGAACGAATTTCTTCAGTGTAAAGCTGTTATCTTCGGCACAAGAGATCCAGCTTACCAATGTGAAGTTGCAAACCAAAAGACAGCTCAAGAGTAGACGTTGATGATTTCCCCCTTTAATTGGAGCTGCTTTATTTTTCTTAATGATGATTATTATTACTTCGATTTAAACTGCGAGTAAGAAATTGTAAAAACACGTGGGTTTGACAGCTGTTATACTGTCACAGATTTCAATAAAAGCTTATTGAATTAAAGCAATGTATCCAGTGTGGTTAAAAAATCTTATAATTTTATTATTATTATTATTATTATTATTATTATTATTATTATTATTATTATTATCAGATCCCAAAATCTGCTGCATGCTATTTCATATTTTGCATTTCAATGCAGGTTTTGTTTCATTGGACTTAACAGATTCAACTATCTACACATAGCATGAATGTATGTAATAAAAATGTCATACTGGGCTATGCAGAGTTTAGCTGTTTGGTGTCAGTTACATTTAAATCTATGTATCTTTAATGTTTATTTTATCTGTCCCAGAAGGAGAAAATGGAAATGTCCACAGATGTACTCACTGCACCCACTGTTGACCTGGATTACATTCGGATGCAGCTGGATTATTTATCAGGGACTTTGGATCAGTTGGAAGGTGATGATTTAGCCTACGTTATTTATAATTTTCTAAACACATTTAAATCAACTCCGACTGTACAGTGTAAATAAACCGAAAAGAAAACCCTCCTATTTTTATGATATAATATATTTTTTTACTTAAATAAATAAATAGATAAATAAATAAATAAATAAAATATATATATAAATTATTAGAATCCAACATTTAAATGCATCTAACATATAGCCATTCTTCAAAAACAAATTTTCATTGAACCTATGATTTAGTCATTGTTGACTTTAAGCAGACCAGTCAGATAAATGGAAACATAAGTATGTTAAATACATACTATGCAAATATGCAAGGTCTGGTCTCTGCATTCATAATTTTTGTTTAGATTCAATTAAATTACATTTTATTTATATGAACTTTTAATAGTGGTAATTGGTGCAAAGCAGATTTCCAGAATCCAAAAAAAAAAAAAAAATTGTGAAATTATATTATGCAATTTTTTTTTTTTTACAAAATTCAATGCACTAAGTATATTTTAATTCAACTGCACATAAGTGCCACCTTATAATTAAAAATAACAACTATCTTTAAATCACTTTTATTAATGATCATCAAGGAATGTGGTACAGTTTTACACCACAGTTATTTGAGGACTGTTTTTCAAACTGTCCTTTTGATAGATTAAAATTGTACAATAATCACTTTCTTTAGTCTGTAAGTAAGGTCAGTGTCTGGTAGCTTGAAACGGAGGACACAGCTGCCGTAGTAGAAAAAAGGCTTGGTAAGAATATGACAGTTTTACCCTAGGGGCTGTACATTTTTAGGTGATCTGAAACAGCACAGGTCACAGGTTGGCAAACTGCTCTGGGCAAAACTCCTGTTATACCAGTGTTCTGACTCTGATTAACATCTGCTGATGCCTATCGGTTGTGAGGGTTTTCTGCAGAAAAGAGGAAAGTCAAATGGGAGTCATATTTAATTTTAAAGGTAGTGCATGACTTAGTGGATGCACATGCAAACAGCTAAACCACCATTTTACAATTTATTGTTAAATAGTTTGTTTGCTAGTACCCTGCAGTATTTACAATCATTACAGTTGAGTTCACTGAAAATTACACGTTGCAGCCTGTATTAGTTATAATTGTCTGGTTTTCCTTGATTAGCTAGTTTGATTAATTGTTTATTCTTTGTTTCCAGTGAAGACTCAGTTGTTGCAGTGTAATTTAACTGTGTGCTTCACACACCCTGATAAGGTGGCATGTCTACACTCATGTGGGAATGACTCAATGGAATTGACAGCATCTTCAGAATTGGCAGAGGAAAAAGGAGATGGTAGCAAAATAAATTAAATATGTACTTGCATGTATTACAATTTGGTTGTCATAAAAACACGTTTTATATAAATTATCACACCGAAAAATCCAAATCCAAATCAATGCACTGGCTATCATCATACAGACATACAAATGTAACTTAATATAAGGTAAAGTTTGGTTTAATTTGTGTGTGTATGAGTTGTAATACTATAATTTAATAGTTGTTTTCAGTATTTCAGTCAGTTTCATGTAACAAGACAGTTAACTTGTGTTTGAAAAAAATAGTAGTATGTTCAACATGACTGGAGTTTTTAATTCACTGTTATTTTATTTCTGTTATACCTGCTTTTGAGTTAGATTAAATCTTTGTAATCTGATTAATAGTTTAATAGTTTATAGAGCTGTCTGTAATGTGGAAGAAGCATTTTTTTTTTTGTAAGTAAATTACTGTAAATCATAACTGCAGTGTCATTTAATATATTATTTTCCTAGCAAGTAGACTTTTTTTTCTTGTTGGTTAGTAAATTAAACATTATTTTATTGCTGTGACACTGCTTCTGGTATTTTTATTCAGCACTTTAGTATATAGCACTATAGCACTATATCAGCACTATAGTCTTACACCACCATGTGCTGTGTTTTAATGCTAGTTATCTGCAAATCAACAATGCACAGATCCATGCAACAATATTGCCATCTTGTGGTTTTGTTGGCAAGTAACACCATATCTACTTACAGTATGCTGGGTTTTTTTCCCTTAGTTTGATGATTGATGGTTTTTATTTACTGTACTTTTTGACAGTACAGCAGTTTATATATGCATAACTCTGGAATTTTGCACTATTGCATTGTGTTGAACAGTAACATGAGAAATGCTTTCCAACTCACTGGAAATCTGTCATGGAAGCATTTGTTGTGAAGCATACAGGTTTGGATCCAAATGCAATTAGAGGCTTTATGACATAATACACTGCTTGGCCAAAAACATAGTTGCACACTTTTATATTTTGTTGGATCACCTTTAATATCCCAAACACTTCCAATGGGTTCAAAGTCCAGACTCCGTGTTGGACAATTTATGTGTGAAAATAATTTATGTTCCCAAAACCACTCTTTCATGGTTTGAGCCTGATTAATCCTGACACTGTTGTCTTGAAATATGCCTGCGCCATCAGGGAAGAAAAATATAATTGATGAGATGACCTAGTCATTCAGTACATTCATTTTATTGCCACACTGCAGAGCCTAGACCTGACCAACTGAAGCAACCCCAGATCATCCCTGCTTACCCTGACTTCTGTATCGCTCTGGAATAGGGTAAAGCTGTATTCATTAGATTACATTACCCTTTTGCCAAGCCTTCACTTGCAATGAGAACATGACTTGACAAATTTTAGCATATCAACTAATATGGTTTCCTACCAGCTGAGGGATGAACTTGTCATTGATGTTGAACTGAAGCTTTACTTTCAGGGACACAATGTCATGCACGTTGTAAGGTTTTTGCTGGATAACTCATGCATAGAGATTTTTTATTTTGTTCAGAATAGCAGGTGATCAGGACTAACGTTAATTAACAGGTACCATTAGATCCATACATTTTGGAACAAAGAAAAGTTTCAAACGGTTTTCAAAGTGTGGCATTAACCATTTTGGAATTATAGCCACTTTCTCTCGCTCACACACGCACGCACGCACGCACGCACGCACACACACACACACACACACACACACACACACACACACACACACACACACACACACACACACACAAACATATATGTCGGGGTTCAAAATAATGGGACAAATGGCTAACAAGTAGTTGCATGGCATTGCTCCATGACTAATCAAGCAAATAATTTATTTGATTTCATTTATTTGATGATTATTCTTTTTGCTTTTGACAAGAATATACAATATAAAGCAAAGACTCCTGAGAAGGAGATGGCAGGTGAGAAGGAGGAGGGAGTCATTGTGTAGGACGACTTTCACTCACATAAGCACAAACATGCACACACACACAGATGTTGACTTTACTTTACTGCAAACGAAGTTACTCACTATCCAATCTTTTGAATCGTATGTGAACTGTAAGTGTTGTCTCTGCACCTTTAAATCGTGAAGGGAATCCCAGACACTATTCTGTTAGCTGTTGTATGTTGTATTGTGAACTTTTGGATTTTCAGAAATTAGGATTATTCACCATCAGGGCACCTTTTCAAGACAGTCACTTTCTATCATCGTGCTTCTGGACTGATTCACTGAAACCGGTGAGGCTGCCTCATTTCTCCCGAATGCACACACATACAGTATTCCGGACTTTTATGCATTCATTTACACACTGAAAATATTGTATATAATTGTAAATATTGGTATCTCTTGTACTTCAGTGTCAATTTTTGTACAATACACGTGAAGTACTTCCACAATTCTTTACATCTAAAAATGTCCGTAGAATCGCAGTCTGTTCGTATCTATAGAAACTCGAATGTTCGTAAGTCTGGAACTACCGATAGTTAGTATTTTCATAATTTTAAATGATGTAAATAGTTAAAAATTTAGTTGGTTTACATTGATTAATTGTTATGAAGACTGCTTGATTTTTGTTTTGTGTCAAAATTCAAAATTATCCAATGGCCTGACTGTTGTAAGCATGGTTCAATAAGCTATATCTTTTATAAATAATTTTTAAAAACTGCATAGAAATCCATACAGCTGCATCTCAATATATTAGAATACCATCAAAAGTTTATTTATTTCAGTAATTCAATTTTACAAATATTATATAGATTTATTACACAGAGACTGATATATTTCATGTGTTTATTTACTTTTTTAAGTTTACCACAACGTTTAAAGAAATTTGCTAACCAAACTCAATATTTCACACTGCTGTTTAGTTGACACAACATATACCCAGTTCAAAATCTTAAGTTTGTTCAACTTGTAATTAAAATATTTAAATCAGCTCAAGTTATTGGTTGGGAGCTCAATTAATTATATTTGTCTAGGGTTGACCACTTTTCATCTATTAAAAAAGGTAAATTAAAAAAGGTAAGGGCCCCTTGCGGCCCATTGATGTAGTTGGTTCAAGTGATTGTTTTTCTATAAAAACAAATTGGCCTAACAATACCCCAACAATTAAAACACACAAACAATACTTTAAAAACTGTATTCTTCCAAAAATAGTCAAAGTTAAAACAGTGCTCTGCGTAAAACAGGAGACTACAGTTTCTATTTTGTTTAAAGGTCAATAAAATACTTGGATAAAATCAGATGCTTAGCAGTCTTACTTATTCTTTTATATTACAATATCATATCCATCTTTAAGATGAACATTTTTGTTCCTAATGTGTCAAACAGAGTCTATAGCAACAAGAGTTTGTTTCTCAACATCTGAATCTGGGAGCATGTGTCTCCAAGTCCAATAAAAAGTAGTTTGGATGGCTTCAAAGGTGTATGTGGACTCATTTTGGAATTCAATGTGCAGAATCCAGACCTGCAGAAACATCAGTCCAAAAGCTGCTGCATAGTCACCAAACTTCAACAGCTTGTTCATGCTCCTCCTATAGCTTAAAAAGTCCATCTTTCTCCCCTCTGACCCTGTCCTCCACACACCTCTAGTTAAAGAAACAAGGAGTCACATATACACAAAAAAATTATTTCACAGAATATCTAGTTATAATAAAAATATTATATTAATAAGATATTAATAAGGCTATATACTGTACCACTAGGTTGTGTTAATTTCTGGATTTTTTATGATGGATTAAAGCTACGTATTGTTTCATATTCAAAAGTGTTTGATATTTTCAAGGGTTTTACTTTGTCATTCTCAGGAGTAAATACATGTTTGGAGTGAAGTTTTAAATTGAACAGGTATTTACTCAATTCTTTTTTTTATACAAATAAGTTAACAGATATAACATTAATAGATGAGCATTAATGACTCTAAAGCTAAACTAACATGGAAATTTTCTATCCTGAAGCGCCACTGCTTCTTAACTGGTAAACACTTCTGCGTTTTTCTCTAACTTTCCTTAGCTAGGCGCTCGCTCGCCTGTGTTTGCTGGGGTGAAGCAGGACAATGTTGCTGGGAAAAAATTCAGGGCAAAGTGGGAAAAAAAGATAGATACGGTTAAGAACGGTTAGCTCACTAACTCCTGTACAGTACAGTAAAATGAAGACTAACATTAGCTATGTTCACTTCAGTAATGTCAGAGTGCCTCAGTAGAATGAGAAGCAGAAACACACCAGAACCATGTGAAATACCTGTAAGCTATCTGAAACATATTTTATTTAAATAAATTAACTTTTTAAAATCCTTACCCAGAATAAAGAATCCACAAGGAGTCCACTTCACCTCCCTAATGCAGTTTGTTAGCATCAGCTCAGCAGGGGGCTGCGTGGGGAGGGGCAGGGTCTCAATAAATTACACTGTAAGACGTTTGGCCTATAATACTAAATTTATGAATTTACATTAAGCATCTACCTAGTGATCTAGGCAATCTCATGTGTGGTATCTCTGAACACCACACATGACCCCTGCACTGACCCCAGCTGCAGTCCACTCCTTGCGAACCTCCATCAAATTCTAAAATTGGCTTCATTACACAATCCTCTCAATACTCTCAATGCAATTATCCCTGTTGCTTGTTCACCTTTTTCTACCATATATTTTCCTTCCATTCAACTTTCAATTAATGTGCTTAGATAGAGCAAATGTTTAGAGTTAATTAGCTGATTAAAGTGTGACACCATAAGTTTCCAATATTCACAATATTAAACTTTTCTGAGATGAATCAACTTTTCAATGATATTCTAATTTATTAAGATGCACCTGTATACTTCTGAATATGATATATTTATAAACATTATATATTTTGTCATTGAAAATCATGTTATATGGCATATTCTTTGTGTAAAGCAGGCAATTTCATGTTCAACCATATTTAGTTAAAGGACCCCATTCAGGGGCTCATGACATGTTTTTGCCTCGGAATTGTTTAAATATTTTACCTAATTTTGGAACCACTAAATGTGTTACTTTTTATCGTCCTTTAATATGACAGCTAAAATATATGTTTTTATTTAATGGCGCATTGGTAAAATCGCTCGCCCTATCATCCGGAGATCGCTAGTTCGAATCCCGGGTGGTGCTGTAACCTCTCGCAGCCGGAGGTCTAGAGAGAGCTGATTGGCCGAGCTCTCTCAGAGGGGAGGGATGAGAGATACATCGTGCTCCCACATTAATCACAGCTCTACAGCCAATCAGGGGCGTCTGTGAGCTCGCGCAACGGAGGGAGCGGATAGCGCTGTCCTCCAAGTGTGTTACGCCGCCCCCAACGGTGCGCGAGCGAGCAGTTCAAAAAGATGCGGTCGGCTGGCATCACGTGGTTCGGAGGAAACACGTGATAGTCTTCGGCCCTCCCGGCTGAGTGGTAGTAGTAGCCTTAATGTGGGAGCCCCCAGTGACGGGGAGGAATTGGACACGACTAAATTAGGGAGAAAATCGGCGGGAAAAAAAAAAAAACTATATTAAAAACTATATTATTACATAAAATTGCGCATATGTGTTTTGATAATTTTGATAACAACAGGTTAACTATGAAGAGCAAGGTCATTAGCTGACACAAAACTTTTATTGCAACAAAAAATGTCCACTGGTGTGTCACCTATACTGTCCCACTGAAGGACAAAATGCCTTTAAAAGCATGTTAAATAAATAAAATCTAATTTGTTTAACCCCTTTTCACGTGGAAATGCTCTTACTTTCACTATTAGACATAGCCATGCGTTCTACTGTTGTTATAATTTGATTTGAATTTGATCTCTTTAAGTCCTCACGCTCATTCAGGATTAATTTCTTCCTCAAAGATGATGATTCACCACTATTCTTCCAGGTTTTAGGCATGGACTTTATAGTTCAATTTTAGTAGTTTCAGCAATCTCAGTTGTTTTCTTGTGAAGGACAATAATTTGACCCATCTGAAACCAAGAAACATCATTGCCATGACCACAGGATATGTTTTTTTTTTTTTTTACATGGTTGTTTAATCACTGAGAAGCTACTCACTGCACCAGTTAGGGTTAAATAACTTGTTGCCAGCTGCAACAAAATAATAATAATTACAGTAATTATCTAGTGGAAGACTCCACTAGTCTTCCACAAGTCCAGGTGGTGACTGGTGTATTTTTTCTGGTGTATTGCTAACCTTGGCTTTAACTTTTGAAGTCTCACATATGCTATTGTATTGTGTTATCATGGGCCTTAGCACAACCAGCAATTTTCAACCATCAACATTGTGGAACACAGTTGATTCACGAGTAAAAATGAATGACATGACCCTTAAACACATGTAAATTTGACACTTAAACACATAAAACTTTGTATTGTAAAAAATCAGCTGGGGAAACTACACCCACAAGAGATAGTAAAGGTAAGAGCAATTCAACATGCTATGATAATCCACATGTTAGTGGAAGGGGGAAATGCATCCAACATGTGTAGCAGCTTCTGGAGGCAGTGTTATGATTAGAAGCTGCTTTGGTTGGCCATGTCTGGGATCAACAATATTAAGTGGTAATAAAATTAAATCAGATGGATTTCTTTTAATTCCCTGATGGCATGTGCATATCCCAGGATGACCAAATGTGAACTGGCCACCATTGAAAGTCTTTAGGTTGTGCTGGAAAAGACATAACAATTAAAGCAAATTTGGAGGTAAATTAATGTTATGACATTGTATAAAGATGTTGAAACAATATCATGGTGAATGTATGCCATAATTATAGCTAATGGAGATCCAAATAAAGTTGTGACCCATCACATCAAATCAAGTACTAAGTCACATTTTGCGTGATTTATGTATATTTTCACATTCCTGATTCAATAAGTTTTTTCATGTATCATGTATGGTTGCTGAGATTTGACAAGTGTGAATTAGTTTATAAGAAAGTCCTCAAAAATCTGTTGAAATCCTATTTTAGGATATTTGAATGATGATGTTGTGATGTAATATGAAAGAGGGAACCCTCAGACTCATTTTGACAAAATGATTTCACTGCTACCCCTAAAAAAACATTTTTGTACTTTTAATGCAAAAACACATGTTTTTATATCACAACTGGAGTAACCTGTTTAAGATTAAAAACATTGTAATGCTGTTGAAGGATCAGGTAAATCCTATTTATCATTATAATTTTCATTGATTTTTTTTTTTTTTTTTTTATAAATTTCACCTGTGCAACCTAATATATGACATGATATGATGGGTTACATATTAGAGTGTTTTTATTTATTTATTTTTGTAACTGAATAACTGTTTGACTCCAGGTCATCCCATTATTCATGGCCTACACCAAATGAAAACTAGGGAAATTTGCTGGTGGGAACAAAACTGTGGGCCACCTGCTAAGCCCATCCTGTCCTCTCACCAAGGTGAGAGTTGTGAGGAGGCTCATCACTCACCTCCAGGACAGCAGGACTCCCACTAAATAAAGCTGTAACTGTAGGGGGTTTTGCACAAGGCAGCTGCCTCACTCTTTAGCCACAAAGAGCCCCATAAAGAAGGGAGAGACTGTCTTGTCTCACAGAACTGAGGAAAGAGATGTGTCAATGATGTGCATGCATTTATGTTACTGCAGTATATTGTCATGTACTCAAGTACATAAAACAATTTAACTTACCCTGTCTATTTTATTCTTTACAACCTTCCATGTATTTATGTTATTATCTACTGTATTTATTTGTTTGTTTAATTTGTGCTTACAACTATGTGATTTGGACTTCATTCTCAATTACCTGCAAAGGGATGGGTGTGTTGTACTCAACCACCATAATCTTACAGCTGCAAAATACTATTCATTTAAACAAACAAGCATGCCTGAAAAGAACAAAGGCTTTTCTTAAAACATTGTTTGTATCATATTTTCTCTCTTTTGCTACTTACTAAATTTCTATGATATATACTGGGACGTGACTTGTAGTGAAGAATGGGACCTAACTAACTTGTATTGAAGAATAAATAGAACAAGGTGTCATCACTTCATATGAAGGAATGCTTGCCATAGCAGTGACTTCTGACGAAGCAATGCTACACTGCGTATCTTTGTCATGCGCATGTGGAGGCTTTAAACATAAAGGAAACGGTCCTTTTGTGGAATGGAACAGAGCGGGCTTACCCTCCATGCTAGAGTTTTGAAGAGGAGGAAAAAGCCAAAGGGTTTTACGGGGATCACAGTCTAATTCTATCCATATGAATGGCCACTGAGAGAAGGGGAGGGGATGTTTTGGGTAACTGTGCATAACATGGATAACAACCTGGCACTGTATTTAGAAAGATGGCCATTTTGTTCCTCATTCATTACAGCACAGCAGGACAGCCTGGGAAAAACATGGTATCCCTAAAGGCAAACAGGCAGGCTGACAGGAAGAATTATTTGACAAGCTGGTAAATCTGTGTGAAAAGAATGAAGGCTTTAAATGGATGTTATTTTGTTATTTTTTGTTCTGATATCAGGCCCCCAACTGGGTTAAATGATGATGGGTAAAACAATCAAAATAAGAGCAGTGACACACACACACACACACACACACACACACATTTTATATATGAGCCCAAAAACATTTATACACTTTGACATGGAAGTGTATAAATTTTCTGATGGTCACATGACTGCATGATGGTGCGAGTACTGACATCTTTAGAGGAAACATAATACTACAAATTGCTAACTTTGTATACACATTTTGGGCCGGGTGTTGTGTCTGTGTGGGAGTGTGTGTGTTGGAGTGTGATTACTAAAAAAACTTAACCATAAGTGAACAGTTACCAATATGTCATGAAACTCTAAAGAAACCTCAGTATGTTGAATATATGGACAAAGGACAAAGTACATCTTTACTACTAAATGCTTACTTTAAAATTGGCCAGGACAATGCCAGCATAAGACTAGAAACACTAATCATTTATATTAGCAGTTGCTAATCTTCCAAATGAAGTAGTTCAAACTAAATTAGTTTTACAAGGAAACAGAAAACATCCTATCTAATCCCATTTTCACTGTCTCAGTCTCCTCAGGATTCAGACCCCCACTGTTTCTAGTATAGCATCATTCATCTTGTCGGGCAGGTCAGCAGATTTATGGCATGTCCCACTGAGCAGAAAAGATTAGTTATGTATTAGGAAATAGTTAGTGGATAAAACCCAGAGATTATGTATTTGGGAGTCACAGAATGGCCTTTTTTACCAAATTACAGATCAATGATATGACATATTTAAAAGAGTCATATTTTTGTTTGCCAAATGGCACACTTTGGGTATACCACAAATATATTTGCTGCACAAGGCCGTGAAGTGAGCAACAACTTGAGAGTGTTCCTCTTTGTGTATCCCACAATGGAATGCATATAGCATTAGTGCTGTCTGCATATCAAAGTAATCTAACGCTAAATCAACGAAAGGGGAACACCCAGGGCAAAGAGCAAAGTGTTACACGTTAATCCCCTCAACGTGTGTTCACTACAATGATCCTTGGTGTATTACTGAGCCATCAAGTGCACTCACGTGAACTGTAGTTGTAACTGAAAACCAATTTGGTATGCTTTACTCATAATGAAACTATATTTGATGTATATAAAGCCATCTTAAAGAATAAAACAAATAACGCATAGACCTAATTAATTTCATTAATTTATTCGAATAATTAAATATACATCTATGATATGTACAAAAAGGTAGAAGGATCGATAACCTACAAATATATACAGAAAAGTGCAGGGAAGTCTGTTGCGACTAAGTCCCCAAACATTGCTGCAGTCATTTGGGTCCTCGAAGTCTACGTCTGTTGTGTCCCTGCCCATTATGTTTGCGTGCACAAACGTACTTTATTATAACCTGCGTACAGTTCTCGCACTTCACCGTACAACACCAATGGAACTTGCAGTTGCAGCTGCTCACTATCTCGGTGCGGATCTCCTCGACGCGCAGGCCGCACTCATGGCACAGCCTTCTGCAGCTGTGCCTTTCCCACTGGGACAGATCCTTTCCACTCTGCAAACACTCCCTGCCTTCTGTGCCGTGAAGTCCAAGGCTGGAATTTTTCGCACAGTAATCAGGGGAATCCTCCAAATAGATCAGTTCGGAACGTGCGATACTGCTGAATGAGTCCGCGATAGCGCCCCCGCGGTTGTCGGCGCTGTTGCCGGCACGCATGCGTCGTTTGTCCAGCTCAAGTTTGTGCGCTTGGTCGTGCTTGACTTTCAGATAATTGCCCACCTCACGGAACTCGGCCAGCTGCATCCAACACGTCTGCATCGCGCAGCTCTCCGACATACCGTGACATCTGCAGATCCTTTTCATAGTCGCTTTTACTGCCTGCAACATAGATTTTATTTGCTGTCAGTGGATTGTGGCAATTGTAACCGTTGTTATAATAAAATATAAGGAATTCACCAGGACGTACCAGACGGCCTGCGGCGTTGTTATGGAGATTGACAGCAGCACGGGCGTCCTGTCCAGTCTCGAATGCGTCCACATATTGCTTGGAGATCCTCTCACCGAAGTCCACATTGTCGCTACATCCTCCCCAAAGCCAGCCACGACCCCCTGACATCAGAATGTTTTTTTTTTTGTTGGTAAATTATAAATGCAGTGTATGCACTATTTAAACAAACAGTTGTGTCATATCTTTATTCTTCTATCATATATTCTTACCAATGTTGCCATTTCTTGAGTTGTCGCATCCGCAGTTGTCCAGATCCCCAAGGCTGCAGTTTCTGGTTAAAGTATACATGACGCCAGCTGCGCTTATTGCGTGGACAAACGAGGTCTCTCTCGTAGCTACACGAAGACAGGGGAAGTCAAGTTAAAAACATAGCCTTAAGTTGAATAGCACTGAAATAGGTGGACAGCCATTTTCTAAATTTGACATCTTACCACTTCGGATTCGTCTGTGAGTTGAGAAGTGAAACGTGCTCTCGGGGCAGTTCCACCTGTCCCACGCAAACTGATGCTTGCACTCATGCATTCCGTTTTGGGCTCCGGCAAGAACACTACTCGTGTAGCTTAAATAAGCCTGTCGATTAAAGTAACAAAAAAGACTTAGAAACAAAAAAACATACAAGGAATATTGCTGCATGTATTGAACATACTTCATTATTCAGTTCAGCACAACCATTTACATTAAGGGTTAACACATTTACTTACTTTTGGTCCAGTCATGAGCAAATTGTTAACAAGCCTAAAACAAGAAGAAAAAAAGCAAATAAAAAGTTAGACCCAGCATTAGCGTTATTATTGCAATAAAATAATAATTAAAAAATATATTTTTCCGTTCTTACCATGTGTGCCCCAGTAGGGTTTTGTGGTAAATAAGGAATATATAGACCCAAAGGAAGGAGGAAGCCATTTTTTTTTTTTTTGCAAGATAACGGAACTAGCAGAGTAAATGATGATGATGATCTCTTCTTTCAATTGAAACAGGTTTTAGATATTTATACAATCCACATTGGGGCTGAAGGGGAGGAGGTCACCTTTTGTTACAGAATTCCTGACATTCTATTGGTCCACAGCTACCAACGAACTGAAGGCAACGCCTCTACTGAACTTCAAAGGTCTCAATATCAGCGTGTTTATTTCTCTCTGTGGGTAGCGGTGCATGATAATTGATGGTAATACATTGATCCAGGGACCCTGCTCAAGCTTTACACCGTGCGCCAATACACTTTTCGCCAATAAACGTTTTTTCGTAGTTCAAAATGAGTGAATGAATTAATAAAATGAACACACCACACATAACATATTATGTCTGAAATATTTAATGTTTCTGAGTTTGAAATATCATATACATTTAAAGATTGAAAAAAAAAACCCACGAAAACATTAAACCCATTGTGCATTAAACAGTGTCAAGCGATATATGTGTCAGGAAATTAAGAGGTTTGTGTTCAAAATAACAATTATTAAAGGTTTAGCAACCAAAACGGTGATCTGATATAAAAAAATACAAAAGTGCACATATAGAACATAAGTACTCGATAATTATCAGCCAAGAAAAGAAGTTCTGTCCGCGTTAGGAATTCAATTTTCTTGAAATCAGCTTTAAAATAATCGTCCATATATACAAATTTTACAGATGTGCCGGGAGTGGGATTTAACTTCGTTCACGCTGCCTTTTTCGTGAACTGTTGTGTGACCGACTCTTATTCCTTTTTGCACAAATATGTTTTGTTACGAACTGTGTGCACTTCTCACACTTGACTGTACAGCACCAGTGGAATTTGCAGTTACAGCTACTCACGATCTCTATACGCTTTTCCTCTACTTTTAAGCCACACTCGTGGCACAGCCTTCTGCAGCTTCTCTTTTCAAACTGTGACAAATTATTGCCACTCCGCAAACACTCCCTGCCTTCAGTTCCGTGAAGTCCCAGGCTTAGATTTTTCACACAGTAATTTGGAGAGTCCTCCAGGTGAATGAGCTCAGTGCGCGCGACGCTGCTGAATGTGTCCGCGATCGCACCGCGGTTCTCAGCGCTGTTCCCAACGCGCATACGTCTTTGGTCCAGCTCAAGCTTCTGTGCCTGGTCGTATTTGATTTTCAGGTAGTTACCAACGTCTCTGAACTCAGAAAGTTGCATCCAGCATGTCTGAACGCTGCAGCTTCCAGACACGCCGTGACACTTGCATGATCTCTTCATCGTCGATCTGATAGCCTGAATGGGAAATATATAAAATCAATAATGTAGTAAATTGTGTGATTTACTGAAATTGCACGCATTAGAATGGGTCTAGCAGATACAAGCTTATATTATTTAACAGCTGCATGTTGGTATGAATAGATGTACTAGACTTCACAACAGAAAGATGTATTATTTAGACTTACAAGTCTACCAGCCTCGTTGTTGTGACGGTTTACGGCAGCGCGTGAATCGTGCCCATTTTCCAGCGCATCTACAAACTGTTTAGAAATGTTCTCCCCAAATTCAGCATTATCACTGCATCCACCCCAAATCCAACCTCGACCTCCTGCGAACACATAACACCAGAGATTTATAAGAACAATTTCGACTTTAATGCATGAGTTATTTTGTTATTCTGTGTATTTATCTGAAGTTTTTTCTGGGTCATGTCAAGCTTACCAATTTTCCCAATATTAGAGTCATCACAGCCACAGTTATCGAAGTCTCCCATGCTGCAGTTCTTGGTCAATGTATACATAACTCCAGCTGCACTTATGGCGTGTATGAAAGCCGTTTCTTTGGTTGCTAATTGTAAAAAATGGAAAGGATAAGGAAAACAAGATTCGTTAATATTTTGAAAGAAAACTATGAATGAATTCTGAAAAGCATTATTTTACAGTTTTTGTAGTAGTAATAAAATGTAGATTATTATCTTCATACCCCTTCGCAATCCTTTCTGTGTTGACAGTTGTAATTCACTCTCCGGACAGTTCCACCTGTCCCATGCAAACTGATATTTACACTCCTCAATGCCACGCTGTGCCCCTGCTTGCACGCTACTTGCATACATAAGATATGCCTATATAGACAGAAATAAACAGGTAAATTTCAGCCCAGCAGTTCACTTGAATGCTGTAGCAGTTAATCGTTATATAAAATATAAACGTTCATGATTTACCTTGGGTCCTGTCATGAGGAAGTTATTGACTGACCTAAAGACGGGAAATAAAACAACATAAAATTAAACATGTTTTTTTTATGTTCGTAAAGTATTCATTCATAACAGAGAAATACAATTTGAATAGCCAAAATTAACATGACTGTACCATGCTGTTGTTGATAGTACATGACAGCATACAGACAGGACCAAAGATGTAAGGAGCTGGCAAGAGTCCATTGATGCCAGTTCGTTCACCGAGTCTTCTCGGATGCCCTCCTCCAGTAACACTAGGCTCAAATACTGACTAAGTAATCCAGAAAGAGATGGAAGCATTTGACTACGAGCTTGAGTGGCCACGGTTTTTATACCTGTTGCCGACTTCGAATGCCAGGCTTTTTCCAACTTTGACATTTCACTGTGAAATCTAGTGATTCGATGGCGATTTGTTCGACATAGGAAACAGTAGAGCAGCCGCACTTCAAAGTGAGGCTTAACAGCCCCTCATTATATTCTGCTTTTCCCATGGGTGAAATTTTTAATCAAGCAGTACTCTACTACTACTATTACTACTACTACTACTACTACTACTATTTAATAACCACCCACAGCTTATTTAGATTTATAAAGCTGTGTAGACTGTACAGTGTTCCACTCATGAATTAACACAATGCCTTCTGTTTATTGGAGGTGTTGTATAAGTTACGTGGACAATACACAGTCTTCCTATTGTCTGACTTCGCCTTTGCCACTGAATCTGCACTCAAATCCAAATTTCTATTCTCAAATTTAAAAAAGCTATTTTTTTTTTCAAATTTTATATGGATGTTAGGATTAATTGGGTATTCAATTCTAAACGTTATAATGTTCTCATGACTGTGAAGACCATTTAAATGGCTGTTCTACATCGTTTACGAAAAGACCAACAATAATTCAAAACGGCATGCTAAGTGCCATATAAATAACATCACGAATTTGTCATGCATGTGATAATAGAGTAGCCTGGGAACGAATCTGCTGCGAATTTAGAAAAGAACACTTATGTTAAAAAAATTCTGTTGACAATTCCCAGCCGTCACTATTAAATATGGTAGACTTACAACGTATTGTATGTTTATACGATCACGTTTATAGATCAGAATATTATTTTGCAGATCGTTAGATGTTAATGAATCAGGCTCACATGTTTCCATAGATTTTTTTTCTCCACCAGGAACGTTTTACATCTAAAAATTTAAAAACTGTAAAACGAGACCCAAAAGAGTGAAATTGATATAGAAACAAAAGAATATAACCCTTGATTAATTGGCATAGGGAAAAATTGACTAAATAAATGTGCTTCTAACTGCTTTCGATGACTTTTGCGATTATTTCTATATGGAAATGTGATTTCATATCGGCTCTCATGAAAAGATTAATTGCAGAAACCACAAATCATGAGTCAATCAAAATTACTTTAAGAATAGCACTGATTTAATGGTCAGACAATAGATAAGCTCTCGAGCCACTTGGCTCAGCCCGTTTCAGACAATAGTGGGACGTGCAAGTGAGGATAATCCCCACTAATTGGTTATCGGCGACATCAAGCTCTCACAGAGGCTGAAACCTAAACTCCCACACCTACTTGTCAAAAAACCGTAAGGACCTGTTAAACCACGATCTTTGATCCCCACTGCGCTGTAACATGCAAACACTTACGCCGACAAAACATCGTTTTTGAATGGATTTATGTGGCAGAAAACTACGTAACAGTCCAACGTTCGAGGCGTTTTGGACTTATCAATTGTGTGTATAAAAAGTGATAACTACAAGTTTGTTTTGTGGTAGAAAATTCCAGAAAAGTGGGATGGATGCCCAGTGGAAACTACTTGTCTATATTCAACCAAATTTACTTATCTACGGGCTTACCTTTCGGCAAAAGCCTTCCATTTTGTCAACACACGGCGACTCAGGTGCGGTTAATTAAGTCAACTGAAGGTTTGAGCCCCAACCAAAATACACCTTAAATAAAATATTCGTTTTTTTTAACTACATGCATATGAGTACAAAAGGGATTTGTAGATTTATGGGTGATTTTAACATTGACGTAACGTAGCTTTTAGCAGCGATGTCTTTTTCATTAAGCGAACACGTAATCCTGTGTTTATGGGGATTGTTTAGTCCGATAAGTCGGATAAAAAACGATACATAGCAGGGATGTTGGGTCTTGAGCCCAGACAACCGAGTGTGTGTTTCAAACACTGACGCCATGCTCGCTGCGCGTTCATTAAATCTCACATTCAGTGCAGGCATCAAAGCCGACCAAGGTGCGATTCCTTACAAGTCATTAGAAAACCTTAAGGTGTTGAATGAAATAAATAAACAGTCTTATAACTGCACTAATGCAACAGGCAGTGTGCGAGAGTTTGCGCTTTCTCTTAGAGAAATGCGGTTGTGTTTGTAAACGGGACATGGGGCATATTAGAACTAATCTATTCTGCAGCCTTTTGATTAATTGGGTGATTAATTGCAATGGTTATGTTAGAAACTTACACGCACTAGGTGTGAAGTTAGATCATGCCCTGGCCTACACAGACAAATTTTACCTAAAAGAAAAATCCAAATAACCCACTCAAGATGCTAGTACACAGTGTTACTTTTATAAACGTAAACCCACTATTCAAATATTAGCCATTTTTGTCTATTTGATGAAGACGGTGTTTTAGTTTTCTGCTTTCATATTTAGATATCTGGCACGCACTTATATTCACAATGACTTGCAGTTTAACTGCAAGTTTAATCTCCAATTGGGTGTGGGTTCCTTTTCTGTAATGGTACATATCTGAATGTTATACAATAAAAAAATTATATTATACTTGTACTCAGGGATTACATGGGGGATACTGAACAAAAATATGCCTAGTGATAAATAGATTAATACATGTTTAACATAGAAACTCATATGTGTACATAGTGGATTTTTCTGATAAGACGTTTACTTAACAATTAGAATCTTAAGTGTCATGTTCCAACACAGATGTTATAAACCATTATAGTGGTTATAAACCAGTGTTCCCTCACCAGCCTATCCTTTTTCTCTTTCTCTTTTCAATATCAAAAATCTGAAAGAGCTGATTCTGATTTCTGATTAACATTTGTGTTGGAAAATGACACTTTAAATTGTTAAAGTTGATAATTGTTAAAGTTGAGACAAAAACAATCAAAGAAAAACATGAACATACAAACTCAAACATTAATAAAAGAGTACTCAATGTTTAAGTTATTTTATTTGCTTTGATATATTCTTAATAAATGGGCCGCAGTTCAGGGCATCCTAAATTTCTGTGGCACTCTCAGCAACCCTACTTTGCTTGTCTTTTCCTACTTAGCTAAATTTTGAACCAACTGAATTCATGTGATGAGTTCACCCTGGCTGTGCATCATGGACCACTGATGGGATGTAATGTCAAAAACCATGGGACCAGAAAATTAAAAGTAATCAATTCCAATCTCGATGTCATGGATTCTCCATTGATTTTTCTGGGCAAAAATATTTGGGGAGGGCAGAAGATCCTGATTTTATTCTGCAGACCAACACAACTGTTAAAGTCCCTTTTAGTAAAGTCTGTATTTTATAATCAGAATTTCCCGGTGTCCGAATGTCTTTTTGTCCAGGAAAATGAATGGAAAATCCACAACAATGTGCAATTACTGTTACAGACCTGGGATAGTATTTACTAATCGTCTCCGAGTAGGAAATTGCTCTTAAGTGGGCAAAGATAATAATAGGAGCAAAGATAAAAAATAGGAGCAGGAGTAATATATATCAAGATTCTTAAAATAGGAAATCACTCCTTTCTCCACCAAAATGTAGGAGAGCTCCGGAGGTGTCCTAACTGGTTAGGAGTAGTGAGGAAATGGTGTTCGAGCACACGGAGGAGAGATGTTTTAGTAACATTAAGTGACACAGAGCTCATGAATGATATGTTTGAACAAAACCTGAATACTTATTTTTAATCGCGTGCGGGATGCAAATGGTCCTTTAATGTACATTCCATATGCTGTCTCTGCAGGTGGCTGATATTGTAAATTTTTTTAGTAACAGTGAAGCTTTGAAACAGTGACACAGACGACAGTGTCAGAAAGGATGAATTAAACTTACAGCACCACAGATCATAGGCAGATTTATACCATCCCCCTCCGCACAGCGTAAAATCATCAAAAAACAATCTGCATTCATGGAGTCGTGGGCATCATCCATGGCACACACATTAAAATAATTATATTTATATATATTTTTTATATTCGTCTATTAAATGATTGGAATGTACGCCTCTGTTTATTTATGATTTTCCATTATAAGCAGCACTTCATCACTTCATTAACACTGCATTTCACCCTCCTCAGGGGTATAGGTGACACACTGACAGGTGGCATTGATGCTTTAACAGATTGCTATCTACTCACTTTTTAACTTTAAAGGTAAAAGTATTGCAGAATTTTACTTTAATACTTTATTTACATTTTACTACCTCTTCCTCAAGCAAAATGCTCTCACTGTCTCTCCAATTTTGCTTTCTTTTTTTCAAAGTCATTTTTATCAAATATGACAGTCTTACACAGCTATAGAGGCTTTAAACAGTTGTGATTGGAGCCGTCCAATTAGGATAATTCATGCAGCGAGTCACACGTCTATAAGTTTTGTCTATGTGCATAAAGCTTTCACACAACTATTCCTGATTCCACCATTTCTGTCATGTCTTCCTGGTGTGAATGAGACGCAGATGCAGAATCCATGTGTACAATAAGAGTTTTTATTGATTACTCCTTTTCTCAAACAAAAGAAAAAACAAACAAATAAAGTCCCGTGGCGCTCACGGCGTTACCGAGCGGGGCTTCCCAGGCAGGGTCTGCAGGTGGGCGAACTGAACAGTTTAGGCTTCTGGAAAATATACCGTAAACAAAGGAAACTCTTGCAATGTCCTTGCGACTCGTGAGGGTCTTTCCTTCCTCCCGGAGTCCCACACCTGCAGACACTGCTCAATCCTGGGAGTGAGACGGGCAGAATAGAATCATTAAACATTCACATGAAACAAGGAGAGGGTCAGGTGAGGACAGACAAGGTGCACAACAGTGAACCGACGAAGCCCTACGGGTTCGACTGGAATAAGTAGTAGACACACAAGGGAATCACAGGTGTTCGTGTTTAGTGCTTAAGTGCTTAAGTGCTGGTAGTAAATACATAGACACACTAGGTGGGGACAAAGGGTCAACTCAGTAATCCGGGGAACTTGATCTTATTCCCCTGATCTGTGGAGGTACAGGTGTTACAGTACCCCCCCCCCAGGACCGGCTCCCGGGAGGGGATGTGAGGGCTGTCTCCGTGTTACCGGAGGGAGTCGAGGCTCACCAACCTGATGGGATGGCCGGTGAGGGGGACGACCCGGACGTCATGGCGCCGGGCGTTCCGGTCTTTCCAGATGGAAATCCTTAATTAGCCCCTTATGCAAGATGTCTTTGGCCGGCACCCAGCTCCGTTCCTCCGGGCCGTACCCCTCCCATTCCACCAGATATTGGAGGGAACCCCCTCTCCTCCGGGAGTCTAGCAGTTTTCTGACTCGAAACGCCGGAGCGCCCCCAATCTCCACTGCTGCTGGGGTTGCTGGTTCCGCCACACCTTCGTCCAGCGGTCCCCGGGTCACTGGTTTAAGAAGAGAGATATGGAAGACAGGGTGGATACGTAAGTGAGCTGGTAGTTGTAATTTAAAAGAAACGGGGTTTATTTGAGATAAAATAGGAAAGGGACCTATATAGCGGGGTGTGAGCTTACGGCAGGGAAGGTTCAGGTGAAGGTCCCTTGTTGAGAGCCATACTCTATCGCCTACCTGGAGCGGAGGACTTTCCCTTCGTCGTCTATCGGCTAATTTCTTAAAGCGACGAACTGCTTGGGAGATTTTGGTGTGGGCCTCTTCCCATACCTTTTCCGCTCTTTTAAACCAATTGTCCACCATAGGGACTTCGGTGGGTGTGGCATCCCAGGGACAGAGCGGGGGTTGATGCCCAAGTATACATTGGAAGGGCGTTAGGCCGGTAGCGGAGTGACGTAGCAAATTTTGCGCATATTCCGCCCAGATTAAGCATTCTGCCCACTCGTGTTGACGGCTGCTACAATATGCTCGAAGATATTTTCCGAATTCCTAGACAGTCCGCTCTGCCTGACCATTAGACTCGGGATGATAGCCCGACGTTAGGCTAACAGTGGTGCCCAATTTCTGAAAGAAAGCTTTCCAGACTCGTGCGATAAATTGGGGCCCACGATCGGATACTATATCTTCGGGGATACCATAGCAACGAAACACGGTTGTAAATAGGGCTTCTGCCACCTGGAAGGCTGACGGGAGGGAGCCGAAGGGGATAAATCTACATCCCTTGGAAAACCGATCGATCACTACTAGAATAGTGGTGTAGCCCTTAGATACAGGCAGATCCGTGACAAAGTCCACTGAGATATGGGACCACGGTCTGTTAGGAGTCTCTAACGGCATTAATTTACCAACCGGCAGGTGTCTAGGATTTTTAGATGTTGCACAAACTGCACAAGATGAAACCACTGTTCTTACTGACTTCCGCATATTCGGCCACCAGTACTTTGGTTCTAACAGCCTAAAAGTACGAATGATCCCGGGGTGTCCGGCCGCTGCACTCGTGTGTGCGTGAATGATTACCTGCTCTCGTAGGGACAACGGCACGTAGGTTCTCCCCGGAGGACATTGTTGCGGCGCGGCATGGGACCATGCCGCCTGTGCAATCTCCGAGTCGAGGTCCCACATGATCGGTGCCACCACGAGAGACGAGGGCAGGATTGGCTCGGGTTCTGTGGGTTCCTCAGGGGCTGTGTAGCATCGAGATAAAGCATCCGCTTTTCTATTTTTAGACCCGGGACGGTAAGTAATAGTGAAGCGGAAGCGAGTAAAGAACAGCGCCCAGCGGGCTTGGCGAGGGTTTAATCGTTTTGCTTGTTGGATGTATTCTAAGTTACGATGATCGGTCAGCACTACGAATGGATGATCGGCTCCCTCTAGCCAGTGCCGCCACTCCTCTAACGCCGCTTTTACTGCTAACAGTTCGCGATTGCCGATATCATAGTTGCGCTCGGCAGGTGTTAGTTTACGCGAAAAGAAAGCGCAAGGGTGGAGTTTTTCTGGGTTGCCATGACGCTGTGACAGCACCGCCCCAATCCCTACTTCAGAGGCATCGACCTCAACCAAAAAAGGCTTGGTTGGGTCGGGGATTTTTAATATGGGTGCCGTAGTGAATGCGGTCTTTAGATATTGAAAAGCTCTGCGTGCCTCCGGCGGAAACTCACGCAGACGCTTAGGCTTTCCCTTTAGGAGGGTTGTAAGCGGCGCTGCCAGCATGCTGAATCCTCGGATAAAGCGTCTATAAAAGTTAGCGAAACCCAGAAAGCTCTGTAGCGCCTTTACCGATTGGGGTTCCGGCCATTGATGCACCGCCTCCACCTTGGACGTCTCCATTTCGACCCCCAGTGGCCCTATGCGGTAGCCGAGGAATGCGATCTCCTTTTTATGGAACTCGCACTTCTCCGCCTTCGCATAGAGCCCGTGTTTGCGCAATCGATGAAGGACGGCAGTCACATGTTGGATGTGCTCGGAATATGACCGAGAGTAAACCAAGATATCATCCAAGTAAACTATAACATATCGGTTTAACATATCCCTAAACACGTCGTTCATGAACCCCTGAAACACCGCAGGTGCGTTTACCAATCCATAAGCCATCACATTGTATTGGTAATGGCCAGATGTAGTGCTAAACGCAGTCTTCCACTCATCGCCCTTACGCACACGAACGAGATTATAGGCGCTGCGGAGGTCGAGTTTTGAAAAAATAGAGGCGCCTTGGAGTTGGTCGATGGCGGTTGGTAGCAACGGTAGTGGGTGCTTGTACTTTACTGTTACTGCATTGAGACCTCTATAATCAATACAGGGACGTAAACCCCCCCCTTTCTTATCGATAAAAAAAAACCCTGCCAAGGCGGGTGACGTGGACCTACTGATGAGACCCTGCTGGAGAGCTTCACTCACGTATTCCTCCATAGCCCGTGTCTCCTCCACGGACAATGGGTAAACACGCGAGCTCGGCGGTGTTTTCCCCGGCAAAATCTCGATCGCGCAGTCCCACGGCCGATGAGGGGGAAGTCGTGCGGCTGCCCTAATGCTAAACACGTCTTGAAACTGTGCATACTCGGATGGTACCTTTATCGATACTAGGGCTTGCGGGCTTTCAATGGAGGTGATTTGGACCGTCAATGTCGGCGGGATATACATTTTTTAGCACATCTAGGGGCCCATGATAGGATGCAAGATTTCTCCCAATCAAAATTGGGATTATGAGAGCTGAGCCATGGGAGACCCAACACGACGGAATGATCTGACCGAGGGAGTACAAAGAATTTTAGTTCCTCGGAATGACCGGGAAAAGTTAATCGGAGGGGCGCAGATATTTGTTTAATAGGCGAGTGTCGAAGGTTATGACCATCCAGAGCTTTAATTGCGATAGGGGCTGGTAGCTTCGACAAGGGAGCCTGTAGCGAGGAAAGAAGAGAAGACTATATAAAATTTCCAGCCGAACCAGAATCTATAAGGGGAAAGACACACATAGAATGGTTAAAATAAGATAATTGTGCTTTTACACAGAAGGAGTGATGTGTGCGTGGAGGTGTGATGTGAATTACTTTTTGGAGTAAGGGGCAGTGATTAATGAGGTGTTTATCCCCCCCACAGTATAAGCACAGCCCCGCTTGGATGCGTCGCCTTCTCTCCTGGGCCGTTAGGCGGGATGTGCCAAGGTCCATCGGTTCTCCCGGAGTTCCTTCCCGGGGCTCTGTCGCGGGGGTGCTGAGGCTGGGACGATGGTTGAACTCCAACCGTTTGGGCGGGGTTTTCGGGGAGATGTGTCGTTTCTGGCTGCGGAGGTGCTGGTCCAGTTTTATTGCCAGCGTGATGCACTCGTCCAGGGACATGCCCGTGTCCCGACAGGCTAATTCCAGCTGGACCTCGGGTTGTGATCCATCCCTGAACCTCGCTAGGAGACTGCGGTCACACCAGCCACTCTCCGCGGCCAGTACCCGAAAACGGATCGCATAATCCGCCACGGTGGCAGTCCCTTGTTTCAGCCTCAGCAGCTGCTGTTCCCCCGTTCTGCCCTGATCGGGGTGGTCGAAAACCGTGCGGAACTCCGAAAGAAATTGAGGGTAGTTTGACGCCGTGATTCTGCCTGCGCTCCAAACCGCCGCGGCCCAATCCATAGCGGTTCCTGTGAGCTGCTGCGTGATGAAGCTGATCTTCTGTAGATCCGTCATGTTTGGATAATCCATGAGCCACAGCTCACAGGCCAGGAGAAACCGCTTGCACCCCTCCGGAGTCCCATCATACCTTTCCGGGGGGTTAGGGCGGGGTGGTAGCGGCGTGGAGCGCGACCCAGGCGCGCAGAGCGAAGGCAAGTGGTGCATAAGTTGTTCCACCCCGCGCGCCAGGTCATTCACGGCTCTGGCCAACCCGTCAATTTCATTTTGTTGGCCCCGTATGTACTCGAGGACGGGGGCTTCGTCCTCAGTTAGAGGGGTTCCTGCTGCGTCTGGAAAGGTCGGTTCATCTGTCATGTCTTCCTGGTGTGAATGAGACGCAGATGCAGAATCCATGTGTACAATAAGAGTTTTTATTGATTACTCCTTTTCTCAAACAAAAGAAAAAACAAACAAATAAAGTCCCGTGGCGCTCACGGCGTTACCGAGCGGGGCTTCCCAGGCAGGGTCTGCAGGTGGGCGAACTGAACAGTTTAGGCTTTTGGAAAATATACCGTAAACAAAGGAAACTCTTGCAATGTCCTTGCGACTCGTGAGGGTCTTTCCTTCCTCCCGGAGTCCCACACCTGCAGACACTGCTCAATCCTGGGAGTGAGACGGGCAGAATAGAATCATTAAACATTCACATGAAACAATGAGAGGGTCAGGTGAGGACAGACAAGGTGCACAACAATGAACCGACGAAGCCCTACGGGTTCGACTGGAATAAGTAGTAGACACACAAGGGAATCACAGGTGTTCGTGTTTAGTGCTTAAGTGCTTAAGTGCTGGTAGTAAATACATAGACACACTAGGTGGGGACAAAGGGTCAACTCAGTAATCCGGGGAACTTGATCTTATTCCCCTGATCTGTGGAGGTACAGGTGTTACAATTTCGCTTTTCCACTGTTTAAAACTACAAAAACCTGTAATAATTCCAATACTCACTTTACCATGCAGCTTTGCCCAGGGCCCCTATTTACTATCTATCTCTGAATCACTCCTAGGAATTATGTTCAAGGTTAATTTAGCATGAATATATTCCTACCTCAGAGTAGGACATAAAAGTTATTAAAAGCTTCCTACTCTTTCTTTCAGCAATTAGTAGGACTGCTTTACGACACTGAGAGCCGCAAATGTATTGTACAAATTATAATGGTCCTAATTTGACTTTTTTTTTTACTTTGAAAAGAAATTTACACTGGAGAGAAGATTATAAAAAAATAATTCTTACTCAAAATGCAAAGAAATACTGTACATTCTTCGGTGCCGCTCGCATCCCTGAAGAGTGTTAGACTGTCTGAAGAGTGTCTAACTGTGTTAGACTGTGTTAGTGAAGTGCTGCTTATAACAGAAAAACAGTTGTATACACCATCAAATAATTTGATAGAAATTTACAGAAATATATAAATAGTATATTTTAATTGATGAGAACACTCAATTGCACCCATAACTACTTGAGTGTTGATGCTGTAATAATGTTTACGGCTCACATAAGCCTCCGTGCCGTTGCTCTGGACAATTATATTTAGACATTAAGCCAGAGCGCTCTTAGAGTGACTTATATTTTCTATAACTGGTAGATTTCTCATTATACATCTGAGCAGTTGAGGGTTAAGGACCTTGCTCTTAAGCACCCAACAGGGACAACTTGGTCGTGGGATTTGAACCTGGCACCTTCTGAAGCGAAACAATGCCTTAACCACTGAGCTACCCCATGACACCCCCACTGACAATTAATTTCAATGTGTGTGCCTTGGATGATGCACAACTCCAGGAAACAAACGATGTGTATAAATGCAGCTTGCTTTTTATTTATTTTATTCTGTGTAGTGGGGAAATATGCATTTGCACATGATCTGTGGTGCTGTAAGAGCAAAGTTTGAATTATTATTTCCAATATTATTGGCTGTGACAAACCCAAATCATCACTCTTTCAAAGCTGCATCTTCGCTGTTAATAAAAAATGTAAAATAGTAGTCACTTGTGGAGACAGCATTCAAGATGTTTGTTAATGGACCAGTTGCATACTGTTCAAGAGTCCATGTCACTCAGTGTTACCAAAACACCTCCCCACTATGCACCTCTCTGAATGGCAGTTCCTGGCAACTCCTAACCAGTTAGGACACTTTCAGCAATCTCCTACATTTTGGTGGAGATAGGAGTAATAGTAGAATAAAAGCAGGTATTCCTAAAAGTGAGACCAAAATTGCATTACTCTGAGAATGTTTGGCTACTTAGGAGCTATTTTTGAAACACTAAATATAGGCCCTGGTCCCAGGGTAGCTGATTTGATGTAGTTTGATTTTGAGTCCTCTCGATCCTCTGGTTTTCTTTCACTTTCCAAAAACTGTCATGTGCCCTGTGATGAACTACAGTGCTATGAAACAATATTTTCTTTTTTTTCTTCATATTCGTCACTAATTCAGATAATCAACAAATTTTTATATTACACAAAGATTACCTGAGTAAATACAAAATGAAGTTTTAAAACAATGTTTAATTCATTAAGGGAAAAGCTGTCCAAACCAAAAAAAAAAAAAAAAAAAAATTGCCCCCTAAACCTAATAACTTGATGTGCCACCCTTGCTGGCAACAACTCAGGTCAAGCACTTGTGATAACTTAACTGGTAATGAGTCTTTCACATCACTGTGGAGAAATTTTGGAGCACTCTTCTTTGCAGAATTGTTGTAATTCAGCCACATTGGAAGGTTTTCGAGCATGAACGCCCTGTTTCTCATCTGTTCATGTCACAAACTGTGTGTGAGGATGAACGGAGGTGAGGCATAACTGCAGAGACGTATGTTCAGCCTGGTGTTCTTTTTATTCTTTAAATGAAAAGTCTGGGAACATAAACTGAATACTTGGATATACCATAAACAAACCACGTATCATTATATATGTTACATTTTATGGCAATTTACAAATATTGATGCTTCTCATCAGAATGCTTTCAATGGGGCAGAAATAAAAGTTCCTTATTAGCTCGGAGGGCAGCTTAATGTCCATTAAGCACATAAGATGATCAAGATGCATTCAGGCTTACTTGTCCAGGGTGGTAATTTGACAAAATATGTCTTGGTTGCTAAAAACACCAAGGTAACAGGAAATATTTATTTCAAATTTGACAATAGTGTTTGATATGGAATTTGCCATGCAGTTTTTTTTATGTACAATGAGTCCAGGAGGGGGGCTAAGCACACAACCCACAACACAGTTCCAGTGCTGAGGGTGAGGGCAGATGAGATATGTCTCATGCATAGTTCTTATGGTCTGCCTGTCAGGATGTTGGAAATCCACTGACACAGAGATTGGCCCCAGGGACAAGTCTGTTGTGAGGTTATCGTAGTGTACAATGCTGAACTGTAGTCAACAAGTATAGTATTATCATAATTTAATTTTCTTGTATCCAGTTGGCTCTGGGATGTATTTAGGAGTCATGGGAGGTGTGGGAGGCATCTTCAGTAGAGTGATCGGGTCAGTATATGAATTCATGACAAGTGAGGTCAGGACAACTGGGCAATAACTGTTGGGGCAGGCAGGCAGAGGTTTAATTTATATAGGAATGATAATGGACTGTTTAAAGCATGTGGGAATTACTCACCTGCCAGCAAGAAGTTTTTCATATTTTTTTCATGACCAACAGCACTAGTTCATTAGTGCATGCTCTAATGACCCAACATTAGATGTTATCTGGTCCTGCGGTCTCTGGTGTTCACACTCACAAAAGCCTTCCTTATGTCATGCACTGCCACTCTCAGCATGCATGCTATCATTAGCACTGACAGCATTAGCACTGCTAGCTGCAGCCTTGAAATAAACATAATAGGTGTTTAACTAGACAACCAGAGTCACAACTGCATCCACTTTTTCAGAATGATTGTGTTTTGTTGTCTTTTGTTATTCTTAGTCCCTGCTACAGGCTCCAAGAGCCAATGAGTTCAAATGGGCCTCTAGTTCTCTGCCATAGCACTGCTTCATTTAATTTACTCCATTATGCAAATTGCACAACACAACCTTGTACTCCTCCAAGTGTTCAATGGTGCAAGATTGTGGCTCTTTGTGGATAGTTTTGTCAACCCATGGCTTCTAATCTAAATGTTCTGATAAGAATGTTTTGTATTGTATCACCAACTAGCTTCTTAATAAATCCCACTAATAATACACATTTATGTCATTAGAGCTACACCTGTACATGTCCAGATATTGACCCTACAAGGCATGACTCATGAATTATGCATTCTTTTGATTTCTCTCTGGAGGAAATTAGATACAGGCATAATTGGGAGTCTGCCTTCACATTCTTGGTTAGGACAGTACACAAGGGTAAAATTGAACCAGAGAAGAACAATACCATTTGCTGTATACTCAACATTCATGTATGGTGATAAAAGGGTGACGTGCTCCCATCAGCCACTGTCAGCACTCCTTTAGTTGAATGTAAAGAGTCTGTTTTTGATAATATTTACATAAATTTTAAAAACAGAATATCAAATAAATTTTATTACTATTTGCTCTGTATCCTTTTTAAAGAGGGTAATCAGAAAGAATAACAGCATGTTAGGACCCCTGATAAAAGGCAATGGAAATTCACTAACCCCAGGAAGCATTGTAAATCTTTGATGTTGGAAGGAATTGGCCAATTTGTCACTGCAAATAGTTGTCCTGATCCTTGAGCACCTCCTTTTGGCCCAATGCCAAGCCCAGGAACATTATTTTGTATACATGAAACCCACTTTTTTTTAAATGACATTGAGGGAGGGAGGTAGGTAGGTGGGTAGGTGGGTAGGTAGGTATACAGTGTCATATATAATGAGCAGTGAAGATTTTAGTTGTTACTGACTAAATAACAATGTTGTTGTTAGACCTTTAGCTGTTGCTCTTGAGGGGTCACCACAGTGGACAATCTAGTCCACGCAGGTTTTATGCTGGATGTTCTTTCTAACATAATCCTCCCATTTTATTCAGGTTTGGGGCCGGTACGGTCTCCAGCATGGGTATTGGGTAAGAAATTGTTGTTCACCCAAACTTCTAGTAACAACTTGACAGAAATGCAAAAGAAACTGGTAATGACATTATTGATAGTATTGTCTCCACTGTCATAGAGCTCCCACAAATTTTGTGGACAAGTTAAAAAAGAAGCCTGATGAGGACATGGTGGAAGCAAGATGCAGACCTGGTGAGCACATTAGTGACAGCATGATAGACACATTGAGAACCTGACAAGGACGTGGCTAGGAAGTAGTATGAACTTGATAAATGCATGTTTTTAGAATGCCTTGGAAACTTCTTGATTTCTTTGCCTGAGTGTTGGCCTTAAGGTCTACCTTTCTTTAGTCTTCTCAGGAAGTAAAGACACGGTTGCACCTTCCTTACCAGAACTAGAGTATTATGGTACAAGGATAGATCCTCAGTGATGTGGAAAGCCAGGACATTGAAGCTGAGATATGCTCTACTTCAATCCCATTGTTGTAGATAGGATACTGTCTGTTGCCTTTGTCTACAATGGACTATTTTGTCTTCTTGGCATTAAGGGTGAAGTTGTAGTCTGAACAAGATGATGCTATAATTTGTCTCTCATTCCTGTATTCCTGTAACCTATCACCATGATATAATCTGCATACCTGATAATAATGTTAGAGTTATGCTGTTAGTAAGAGTAGTGGACTCAAGTGCACACAACTCTGGGGGACCTGAGTGTTTTTGGGTAGAGGGCATTAGATTGTCCTAGCTAACAGACTGAGGTCTATTGATCAGGAAGTCCAGAATCCAACTGTATATGGAAGTGTTGTTGCATGCATCAGTGAGCTTCAAAAAAGAAGAGTCCAGGAAGTCTCCAGGATGAGTCAGTTAACTCTAATTAACTGGCTTACTGGATGAAACAAAATTATTTTGATACCACATGGTATACTGAGGCATGGAGGGAACTCCTGCTGGTTAAGACTCTGATGTTTTAGCTGAAGGTCTTGCAGTGCACTGTTTTACTTCATGTTTGGTGTTGCCACAACAAAAACATAGATGATCGAATTGTCATTGGGATTTACCAATCTCATCCACTTTGATCTGGGCCAGCTGCTCTCAGCAGTGGACTCTGCTATGGACTCTGAGGCAGGCAATTCAGGAGCTTCTGATAAACTTGTTCTTGAGAGATACCTAGTCATTCCAGCATGGCAGTTCAGTGAGTAGGCCAGTGCTAAGTCCTTAATCAAATGCAGCCTTGAGGATGAGCTTATTCTAGTCTTTTCCTGCTGCAATGGTGTGAAAAATTGTGCAGTTTGGGTCCTTTGTTTTAGGAAAATGAGATCGACTCCAAATTCTTTGGCCTATGTAGTATACAGCAGGAACAGGGTTGAGACTATGGTGGAGACTGTGTCATAGGCTGAGCTAACAAGATTGGAACCAGTGATAGAGGTGTTTTTAAAGGTGGTACAGTTGTAGGCAGTAAACAAAATAAATTTAGTTTTATATCCTTTACAATGAATGCATTTATAACAATGTTATAACTGATCATGCTATGACAGGGTTTTAATGCAGCCTTTTTAGTAGTTAGCCATGTTGTTGTTACTTTAGTATCTTTCTTAGGTGGCAAAATGCCTGCTCAGTTGGGTTAAGATCTATTGAATGACTAGATGACTTCATATATCAAGGGAAAAAAGCCATCCAAACCTACTTGGCCCAGTATATTCCCCCTTGCTAAATCATGAATGAACTGTGATTTTAGGAACATTGATGTAAGTTTCACTTTCCACACAAAAGCCTGACTACTCTCTGTTGAGATCAAGAAATCACGCACACACGCGCACACACACCGCCTGCGCACACAAATGAAAACACTTATCTGTCAGGATTTATTTTTGTTTTTTTTATAGGTAAAGTGCAGGTTAATTTGTTTTATTTTTACTTAAAATTTTATATTAATTATTTGTATGTATTTATTTTTTTTGGGCTATCGAATACATAATTTGAGTTTCCATTATTTCTTATGGGATTTCCTATTCGATTTGGTTTACGAGTGTTTTGAAATACAAGCCTGCTTCCGGAACGAATTATGTTCATAATCCAAGGTTCCACTGTCAATAGAACGTGACAAAATTAAGCATGCTTCAAATCTTTAAAAAAAACAACACGATCTAAAGAAATTCAAGAATAGATGAGAAACATAATTTGGTAAGGGTTACCAAGCCGTTTCTAAGGACCATGATGAGAGCCATTATCCACAAATGGAGAAAACTTGGATCAGTGGGGAACCTTCCAAAATGGTTGGTGACTCATCCAGGACTTCATAAAGAACTCAGAAAAACATCTAAATAACTGCAGTCCTCACTTAAGGTCAGTCTCAGTTAAGGACAGTGTTCATGATTAAACGTCCATGGGAGAGTTCCAAGGCATAAGCCACTGCTGAACAAGATGAACACTAAGGCTCATCTCACGTTTGACAAAAACTTCTTGATTATCCCCAAGACTTTTCGGCAAATCATATGTAGACTGATGAGACGAAAACAAAATTTTTGTAAGATGTGCATTCCTTTGCATCCCTTTGAACAAAGTATTTCATAAAAAGGACCTCATACCAACAGTCAAACATGATGGTGGTAGTGTGATGATCTGGGGCTGAAAGATCTTGAAAGGTCATCACTTTGTGAACTCAAACTCAAGTGCACTTTGATTATGCAGCAGGAGAATTATGTGAAAAACACTACCAAATCCACGTCTAAGTGGAACAAAAATAAATAAATAAATAAATAAAATATATATGAGTGGCCTACTCAGTGGCTGGATTTAAATCTGATTCAGATGCTGTAGCATGACTTTAAACTAGCTAGAATTAAAAAGTAGTTGAATTAAAACAATTTTGCAAAGAAGAGTGGGCCAAAATTCCTTCACAGTGATGTGAAAGACTCATTGCCAGTTCTCGCAAACATTTGAATTCAGTTGTTGCCGCCAACTGAAGGGTGGAACAATCAAGTTATTAGGTTTAGGGGGCAATTACTTTTTCACACAGGGCCAGGCAAGTTTGGGAAGTTTTTTCACTTAATGAAATAAATCATTATTTAAAAAAAAAGGCATTTTGTATTTACTTGGGTTATCTTTGTGTAATAGTAACATTTGTTTAATAATCTGAATCCGAATCAAGTATGCCAAAAAAAATTATGAAAGGGCAAATAATTTTTCATGACATTGTAGATATTGAGCCCCTGGAAAAACTACCAAAAAAGTCCTGATTCTAACCCACCACTTCAACACCAATGGCCTTATTCCAATACAATTTCTTCTCACAAGAATCCTTTTCCAAAACTGAGCTAATACATAGTGTGCTAGTCTTCATATTCCCAATGTTGCTGTTCAGTGGCCTTTAATTTATGGTTGCCATTTTCTTCAATTTGATGTCTGACATTAGTATGAAGCAACCAAATCTTTCATTGTTTACGGTCTTTTAAACAAAAACCATCATTATGCTGTTTATGTTAGGTGCATGGCTAGTTAGTTAACTAAGTAACTGATAACTCTGGAGCAGCAAAACCATTATGACACCTCAACCCAATATGACTGAAACTAGTAATTACTTTTTTTTTTTTTTCTTTTCGCTTAGATAGTTAGCAGTTTCATCTTAGATTAATCTGTTCGGAGTTTAACAGCTGAATATATTCATATTGTAAAATGGTAAATATGCATCAAATATTCATCAACTAAGCAAATTATGTCTTTCTTGATTGGTTCTGCATGCAGTGGATAATGCTAAACAGTTGACATCTTTTACCATCTCAGATAATTTTCACATATTCAGCCTTCACTGCCTGTGATCATTACTTGTGTTAAACTGTCAAAAATTTCAGTACCTCATTACATCTAATACATCCCAAAGACGTGTATTGATAATAATAATAATAATAATAATAATAATAATAATAATAATAATATCCAATATTCATCAATAATGAATTTGGATATTTGGTTAAAATCTTTTAGATTTTTCCATTCTTCTAGAGAAAGCTTGGTAGCCATGTTCACAGATGTTTCAAATAAACAAAGTTTGTTCAAAAAGTTAAAAATAAATCACAAAAAAAAACATGTTTTCCTGTCCACCATTCCTGTTATTTCATGGCCACTCAGACCTCCCTAATCGAAATTGTTCACTTGCTCTTATAAATAATTGCCAAATAATATTTGGCAATAATTGGCATCAGTGTCAGACTAATTTAATGATCTTAACAAACTTGTATGGCCAGAGTGACATTAGGGCCTTCTCACCTAAAATGTGTAGATTAAAAAGTAATAATAATAATAATAATAATAATAATAATAATAATAATAGAGCCATAATAAAACACAGTAGTTTTCTTTTGATACTTGAGTATTTTTGAGGGCAAGTAGCCTACTTACTCAAGTGTAAATTTAAATGGAGGACGTTTCAGATCCCTTTATGAATATTCACTGTACGTGTTAGACTAGACTGGAAGGAGCTCAGTGCTGTTAATCTGAGAGGATGCTTCAGCAAGTAACGGGTATCCAAAAAATCCCTATTCATGAACTTTATTTGCAAAATCTCTCTCTCTCTCTCTCTCTCTCTCTCTCTCTCTCTCTCTCTCTCTCATATATATATTTTTTAATCTGAAAATACTATGTTAAACAAAACTATATAGCATTTCACTTTTTAAAGCTCAAAACTGGATAAAATACAAGCGTTTCCTTTTGTATATTAAAGTTTTATTATTATTATTATTATTATTATTATTATTATTATTATTATTATTATTATTGTGTAATGGCCATATGACTTGTACAAATCTCATTAGCTTAAATGAAAAATGTAAAATTACAATTAAAAGACCAGTCATGTGCCTGCAAAATTTCCTATAACATCCACCGAAAGGCATATAGTGAACACTCAATCACTCATCCTCTATACCACTTTATACTGTATAGAGGGTTGTGGGGAGCCTGGAGCCTATCCCAGGAGACTTGGGGCACAGGGCAGTGTACACGGGTACGGGGTGCCAATCTATCAGAGGTCACATACACTCCCACAATCATTCCCACAGTAAGGGCAATTTAAGAATGCCAATCTGGATGTCTTTGGACTATGGGAAGAAATCAGAGTACCCGAAGGAAACCACCAAGCATGGGGAGAACATGCAAACCACATGCACATACTGTAGACCCGGAGGTGGGAATTGAACCCGGAACCTGGTGGTGCAAGGCGACAGTGTTAACCACTATTCCACCATGCTGCCTGCATATAGTGTAGTCCATTGTAAAATTGTTTTTGGTAGTTTGTAGCACAACAGTAGCTTACCTATATAATGTCTCAAACACCCAGAGCACCCAGTTTGTATGAACCCTCTCTAGGTCAGCTGGCTGTTTGACTATGTGTGTGAATAATCCTGAAAATTAATTAATCATTCAACCTAGAGCATTACAGTTAATTTAAAATAACTTGCCACCACATACATTACTGCGTGTGTTCATATTTGTCTTTATTTCATTAAGATTTCAATTTAGAAAATGCTATGAACTGATTTTTTAAACTAGCCATGTTCAAACATTCTTATGAACTAAGTCACTCCATGTCTTGTCCTGAAGGGGACTTTAATCACCATGGTAACCATGCTTCACAAGGGGGAATAGTACCCATCATCTTAAAACATAAAGTGTTAATATTAAATAACGTGCCATCATGGAAGCATCTGTTGTGCTTGGCCTTCCTCTTCTCCATCAGGTTAGGGGCTTGTATCTCCTTTTCTCTCCTGTTCAATAGCTGAGAAACAAAGTGAATTTTATCTGTATTAGAACATACAGTGGCACAGTCCCCATTTTGTTTAGGGATTGTTATAGAAAATGTGACTATTATTTATGTAAATGTATTTCTAAAATGTGCCAAAGCCTTTGCTGCATTGCTGATGGAGGATTTGGCAGAAGTAGCACTGAGACCTATCTACTGACACCTATCTGCTGACATGAGAGTATGTGGGTGGGGGGTTGAATGCTGCATGCATAGTGCAGACTAATGTTATAGAAAAAAGAGGTATGAAATATAAAGCAATAGAAGAGGTAAGATTAAAATTACATTATAAATGAGGAAGATGAAGTGTGAGAAAAGACAGGATGGGAAAAAAAGCATTGCAGCTGAAGAGAAAAAGCTACAGCAGAGCTCCATACCACACCCCAAACCATCCCCAAACATACTGCATGCTGTTCTCTGGAATTTACTCACTCTCTTTCGTGGGAAGAGGGTTCTTCTCTTTTGTCTCTGTCTTCTTTAGCTTGGTTTTGTCAAACCTTGCAATCTCTGTGAGATCTGGCTTGTCAGACATGCTAGCTGTCAATAGAGATAATAGTAAGTTAGATAGTAAAATATACTGGAAATTGCAAAGCTTTGACCTTAAAGCAATGCAAAAAATATGACCAAATGATAATGCCTTGCACTTATTTTTTGTTGATTTTTTTAATTAGATCTCGCTATAAATTATTTCAATAATTGGAATCATATAGTTTAAGGATCTATTCTGTGATGTGCATCTGTTCACAATAACCATAACTGTATAAGAATGCTGGATTTTCGCTCTTTACATATACATAGATGTGACATGATACCACAGCAAAATTGTTGAATTTATCTTCCCATGTGAGCATTTTTGTACTGCATGTTTTTCTCACTTCTGAAACTGTTTTTTTTCTTATGTATAACTCTTCCCTAGTCTCTCTATTCTGCTCTATTCATGCCACCAAGCACTCTGTAGTAGCACCCACACCCTCCTCTGTTGCAATAGTCATCAGTTATAATGTGCTACATAGCGGAGTCTGCCCTCAGTGCAGTAAGCTTAAACATGCTCATTGCCTGACTGTCCATCTCCATATTATCTGCATTCATCCCTCTTCCTCTGCATTCCTCTCAACCAATTACAGATTTCCACACGTTTCCTCCACCTGCCATCGTATGTCCCTGATTGTATGCTTTTTTTCTTTTCTGGCACTGACAGAAATCAGTATGAAATTAATAGATAAGGCCTTACCGTGTGCTAAAACGAGCTGTTTCCACAAGCAGGCAAGGAGAGAGAATGAGAGAGAGAGAGTGTGTGTGTGTGTGTGTGTGAAGTGTTTGCTTGCGTCTGTGCTTCTGCATCTCCACTTGGGCGTGGATTTATCGGAGGGAGAGAGAGAGAGAGGGAAAGAGAGAGAGAGAGAGAGAGTAAGAATGACTCGAACCAACCCATCTCTTTACTATTTCAATATATTTATGAGGTCATAATTTTAGTGCATTAAATTTATCCAAATTGCCAAATACTCTGATAATCAAATTTCCATTGGTGCTGGATGAATCCTTCTTTTGTATGGGAATATGCTTGGTGGAACAACCCTATCAGGATGTGGTATACTGATCTATTATCTTCATGTTCTTACTCTAACGTTATGTAGAGGTTCGTTAAAACATTTAAATGTTTAATGACTCAAGTTTAACTTAAGTAAATGATCATAAAGAAAGAGGTCTGAACATTAGTTAAGCAAGTCATGCTCACAATTGTGAATATTGTCAGTGCTGTGATTTTGCTTACACATACAAAAATAAATTCAATAATTAAGCAAAAATAAAAATCTATCCCAGTAAGCTATTATTTGCCATGCCGGGTGATGATGTTTTAATAATTTACATGGTGAATGGGTGAAGGGTAAAATTGCCTCAGTAGTGTTGGTGCTCTATTGACACAGTACTGGTACAAAGATTGACCCAGATTAGATTCATTTTGATCTTGTGTTTTTAGTGTGTAGTGGATCAGAATTAGTTTAAACCACTCCAGCTTGAGTATGCAAGAGGCACTAGCCAATCATGGCCATTTGTGAGCTTACGCATGCAGTAAAATATGGACAGTGTTTAAAAATATGGCTTTTTTTTTCTCAGAACAAGCATACACTCTAGTAGGTAGATATCTTGTGACAGACGTCTGGCTGGTGGGTGGGAACAGACATTCAGTTTGGTTAATAACAGCATACTGTCATATTTCTGTGTAGCATTCTGTGTACCTTTGTACCACTTTTGTATGGTTCTTTCAACAATTACACAAATGAAAGGAGGGGTCAATGAAAACCTAAATACAATACGAGTTCCTTACACATTTATTATGTGAGCTGAACAATTGTCGCATTGTTCGCATTGTTCACTCAACTCTACTCTATTCAACAGGAAGGCATTTGCAAAATGCACCCAATGGATTTTGACATACATCTTCTAGGGGATTTTTACTATCGCCACTATCGCCACTTAACCAGGCCAATATGATCTCAAAAAATTAAGGATGCAAAATTGTGAGGTTTTCAAAATTTTTTATATCTCAAATGGGTCACCCGTGATGATGCCTTAAACTTATGCAGAAATATTATATTATGTAATGTCGGTCATTGTCGCAAAGCAGACATTGATTGCTTATTACAGAATAAAAAAAAAAAACAATATATAAATGGAAATGTGTATGAAATATGTGAGAAAATATGTATGAATCAAAATGATCATATTGTCCCTGAAAAACAAGCCGTGCTCAACAGAAAAAGAAAAACTCCCTGAAAGGGCAATAGGAAGAAACCTTAAGAGGAACCAGACTTAATAGGGGACCCATCCTCATTTGGGTGATAACGGATAGCATAAATTGTTTGGCAGTCGTACTGTGTTAGGCATCTGGAAGTTTGATATTGGAAGCTTAGGTACAAAATTGTAGGAAATTCCATTTCTGAATTATTGAGCCACTTCAGTCACAAGTCTTCGAAGAATGGCTGTCATCAGCCAAGGCCATTACCATTTTCATATTAAAGTAGAACTGTCCCCGGTGGCCACATGCATCCTAAGCAGACCGAACAGGGCCTCCATGTGGACCAGGGAAAAGATAAGAGAAGAGAGAGAAAAGCTAGGTATGGTCTTCAGCAGGACTATTTATTACAGCCTGGTTAAAATGGATGAGGGCTCCCTGGGATGTAAAGCAACAAACGTCAAGAAACCTAAGTGATCAATGAGAAACTGATCTGAGACTATGAACTATACTACACCTTAACACCTTAACACCTTGACACCATCCTGCCTTAATAGGCCAGCTTTACTCTCAAAAGTACTCCAACTGTCCATACAGCTCACACTGTTTTCTGGAGCATCACCTGGATATCCACCAGTTCATGACCATAATCTGCTGTAAGCTATGTTGCCAAATTCCATTGGGATGGGGCCAGAGCATACTACCGCATAAGACACCCCCTTTGCTAATTCAAAACACCTCTGTGTAGTTATTCTTGGTAACCTCTGACTGACGAAGGCATATATTATTTGATCCAGCATGTATAATTATCTTTGATAACCTATGTTGGCCTTAAACGTCAAGATGACCTACTATGTCCAGCACCCTGGCTCCTGTGATACACCTTTGCAGGTTATACTCTAATGGTTGGTGCCCTAATGGCTTAACTAATTTCACATGCCTTGGTATAGAGTCTCCTATAACTAGGTTTCTCAGCGGGTATTTCACTGTGGAGAGCAAACCTGTTGGACACAGAAAGTGCAGAGGAGGTGTTCTTTGGTGGGCTAGGCTTAGCTTTTGCTGAGCGAGTATGCTGCAGATTCGCTACCCACTCGCCCCAAATTGAGGACTCTAATGTCGGAGTCAGATACAACCTCAGATGAGCAACATATAAATTCCTACCATGGCTTTATTTATTTAAAAAACATGTGGGCAATACTAAGTAACCCCCATAGTTCAATAGCATCTAGATCCACCTTTAGTAGCAATTATTTAAAACTTAAAATAATTGTTCCCTGTATGACTATCAATCTCTCAATGGAGGAATTTTTTGCCCATTCTTCTTAACAACATTGTTTCAGTTCAAGGTCCCGCCACCGCATTTCCAATTAGGTTGATGTCTGGACTTTGATTTGGTCACCCCAAAACCTTGATTATTTTACTTTTTAATCATTCTGATGTAGATTTACTGGTGTTCTTCATATCACTGTTCTTCTGCATAACCCAATATTAACCAAGCTTTAGCTGTAGGACAGATGATGTTACATTTGCCTTTAGAATAGGACATTGTTTAGCCATTAGAAGGTATTGTGGTTTGTTTAGATGTAGTTTTGCAAACCTCAAGGTTGCTTCTATGTTATTTACAGAGAGAAGAGACCTTTTCTGCGCAACCCTTACAAACAAACCATACATGTTCACTGTTGTATGAGTACTGTTGTACTTGCATAGCAAGAGGGTGTGTGTTAATTAAATTAAGACAACAGTTGGTCCGTCGTCTGCATCAACATCCTATTCAATCTCTTGCTGTTCCTTCCTCTGTATCTGTAGTTAGCCCTTCTCCATCTAAATTTAAGATTTCATACAGGCATTATGAGTCTCCTGCTCTGCATGTCAGGTTTTGTCTCTTTCTTCTGTTGTTCGCTGGTCTTGTGCTGCTGTCATTGGTCTCAGTCTGCGTTTCCTCCAGTGTCTGTCTGCAAGAAAGTATAAAAGCAAGAAATTAGCGGAAAGTTGCAACCATAACAGCTTGTACAAAGTAAATTTTTCCAACATTTACATTTTGTCACAGCAATCACAGATAACCTGAAAGTGTGTGTGGAGCTTATGTGGCTCATCAGCATCTCGGTTTTTATAAGTGTCTCTGAGATGTGTTGGAGAGTATACAACGGATAGATTCCGAGCGCGGAACGATTCGGAACGATTACATTCTCACAGTCAAAAATCAACTGGTCCCGGGGCCAAGTGTACTCGGAAACGGATCCGGGACCGCAGTGTGAAAATGCCCTCAGTCATTTTGTCTGTCATAAGTTGTGTCAAGTTTAGCTTGTGAATCCTCTGTTTGCATTCTATAGGAGCAGAGGTGGATAACTGTAAAAATAACTTATCTGTAACTTCTGTGTTTATGTAGCTAAATGGTTCTTTACATTGTACAGTTGAAATCATTCTTTCCTTTTGGCTTTTTTTTCTGGAGTAACTATAAGATACAATAGCTGCAAGCAACACCACTAAAACTTAAGCACAGGGTTAACAGTTACTCAAAAAGTGACATGGCAGGAGATGCAATGGCAATAAGTCGCAGTGGCTTCTGCACCTTGCTTCACAATGATCAGTGTTTTTGGTGGTATTTTACTGGACTGTTAAGAGTGGTAAACCCATGCTAAATGTCATGTTGTTCCCCTGAGCACTGCACTGAAGTCTGCCTTTGCAGCCACTGTGTTTGTTATGACCCAGTCGCTCACTTCCAGAGTACTCCAAGTGGGCTGCAGGTCAGAGGTCACAGGTTAGATATGTTGGCTTCCTGCGTTTTTTCAAGTATTCTCTTCACCTGAGTACAATAAATGGATGACAGGTAGATGAAAACGGAGCCATGTTCAGTTTTGTTTTTAAAGCAGCTGGTGCCAAGATATAGCATAAATTAAGGATAAGTAAGGTTTAATGTCTGTTTACTTCATATTTTATTTAATTTACAGCCATTTTTTGTAAATGTTTTTTTAAAATAGTTTTTACATGCAAAAATATGATTATAGTGTTGAAAACTGGAAATATATTGTGTGCTGCTTGAACTGATTATCTGCATTTACATTATTTCTATGGAAAAATGAGTTTCGCAATACAAAATTTCGCCTTAGGAACGGATTTAATTTGTATGCCAAGGCACCACTGTACAATTATCCCTGGATCTCTCATCTCCTTATCTTCAGGATCAGTTTAGATAAGGAATTAGTAGGTTATTGGGGTTAGGATGTTAGTATACCACTGCAAATGACAATATTAGTATATATTAGCATATCAGTTATTAATCAGAGCAGTCATAGGAACAGGCTAACTTTGAATGTGTTTATTGCTTTTGGGACAAACTGTCACTTACAGTACCTTGATTTTTCTCTTTGAATTTACTCAGATACTCCATAGTTTATCTTGACATCTGAATATGAGCGTCTTCCTGCTTTGTGTGTGGTGGTTAATTAATTCACCCCCATATTACTCCCCAACCCCCTGAGCACTGAGTGCAAGTAAATTTCAACTCAGTAACTCTGCGCCTATCATGAAATAAAACACCTCCACCTTGAGGTGCAAATATTCCCCCAAATGATGGCACACCACCACTCATGTGGAACAGACAGGGTGCACTGTTGTCACATGGGCCAAACTAGGTAGGGATATGCAAAATTATTTGGTAGATATTAGCTAATCATATTACAATGGCCCCCAACTCAAAGAATTTATCAATCGATTTTCACCTGCAGTTTTTTCCTCTACTTTAATACCATGTTTTTATCAGTCCAATTGTCCAGCGGACCACCTGGAAAAGCCCTGCTACTCCCAATGGCCAGTCCACCTATGGATCACTTTTCTTATTTCTTCCCTTGAAAACTGCTGTGGCATCTGTGGGCCTACTGTAAAATTATTTAAATCATATTTGACTAAAAGGAATCTTCCCCAGCTCCCCTGATTTACGGGGTACCACAATTGGCTATTCTTAGCTGTCTTTTTTGTTTATATACTGTACACGCACTGACAACAGTCTTGTCGTCTATCCAAGTTGTAGGAACAACAAATAATAACTTAACTTCTAGTTGATTATTTGGAATCAGAAGTGGCTTATATGAAAGGCAAAGGCCTCTAGATTATGTTTAATTTACCAAAGTAAAATCATACCATGCCGTGATTTTTAATTATTTAATTAGGACAAAAAGGCCAGACTTTTCTTAGACAAAAGTCTTGTCACATCTTTAAAGGATTCAACCAATCACAGATTAGAGATTCACCTGTGACAAATACACAAATACTGTAATTAACATTATTTAGATTTTATTTAGGTAAAATAAGCGTAGTCTAGAGAACTTTGCCTTTCATATTCTCAGGGTGTGTATGCTTACTCTGTGATCCATCACATGGCATGTCTTTTTATTGCTTTGCTAATGACACACAGATGTATTTGCCTATAAGGCAAGATCAAGAATACACTTAAGTCCCTTCTAGCCTCCTTGAATAACATGAAACTAATGAAATTAACAACAGGTGCACTAGAGGGCCAACAATGAGATGAAACACAAAACAGGAATGTTTTTTTTTTTTTCAGGTGGAGACCACTGACATTTTCCCCCATCATCTTTTTTTTGTCTTTCATTTGCTTTGCATTTGGCTAGGGTCAGTGTCACTACTTGTAGCATGAGGCGATAGCTGAACACTACAGACGTTGCACAGAGTATGCAGGCAATTATAAAGGATGGAGGATAAAGGAATTGATACCATTGACTTGCCCCATGCTCACCTGACCTAAAGCCACTAGAACACATCTGGGACATTATGTTTTGGCCCAGATTGCACCTCAGACTGTCCAGGAGCTCAGTGATGCCCTGGTTCAAATCTTAGAGAAGATACCACAGGACACCATCCGTCATCTCATTAGGAGCTGCCTTGATGTTATCAGGCATGCATATAAGCACATAGCCATACAAACTACTGTACTATTTTGAGTTGCTGCATTGGAATTCTGCAGCCAGGTTTTGGTGCTTTTGGCAGTGTGGGCAGGTGTCAATTCCTGCTGGAAAATTAAGTCAGCATCCCCATAAAGCTCGTCTGCGGAAGGGAGCATGAAGTGCTCCAAAATCTCCTGGTAGACGGCTACATTGACTCTGGACTTAATGAAGCTGGACTTAATGAAGTGGACCTTGCAGTGTCCATTCTTCCTCCAGACACTGGGTCCTTGGTTTCCAAATGAGATGCAAAAGTTGCTCAGAAAAGAGGACTTTGGACCACTGAGCAACAGACCAGTTCTCTTTTTCTTTAGCCCAGGTAAGACGCTCCTGACATTGTTTCTTGTTCAGGAGCGGCTTGACAAGAGGAATACGACATTTGAAGCCCATGTCCAGGATCCATCTATGAGTGGTGACTCTTGATGCACCAACTCTAGCCTCAATCCACTCCTTGTGAAAGTCCCCAACACTTTTGAATGGCCTTTTAAAATTAATATTAAAATGAAGTAAATTTTACTTCATTTTAATATTTACTTCATCTTTTTGTTGGTTTCTGTAGTTATTTTTAAGCTTCTGTGTTTATTTATTTACTTTATTTTATTTTCCCCTCTTTCTTAGGCTGTAGTTGTGTACTTTTATTCTTTTTATGATGTTTATGTGGATGTACAGCACTTTGGTCAGTCTTGTGGCTGTTGTAAATGTGCTATATAAATAAACTAAACTTAATTTTAGTTAAACTGGATTCCACATTAACAAGCGCTCATGCACAACTGAATGAATCTCTTTAAATTTTATATTATTTGAAATTATTATTTGACATTTTATCTTGTTGTTTCCAATAATTTTAAATATTTCAAATTATCCAAGTATTTTACTATTATTTCTGTTATTCTCCAATAATTATAATTATTGGATGAATAATAATAATAATAACTGTAATTACTCTTTTTACTAAATCTTATAAGTCAATTCAAATATACTTGTAGCATATTAAAAGCACCCACATGGTTGACCTAAGTGCTTTACAATGTTAAAAAGAAAATGAGTGAAGACATTATTTAAAAAAAAGCGATTAAAATCAAATAAAATCCTCTCCAGGCTGTGCACTTTGGGAACATCCAACTTGTTTTGCAATTACCTTTTGAGGCTTTCCCTCCTTATGGAGGATGTCAATGATGGTTTTCTGCACAACTGTTAGGTCAGCAGTCTTTCCCATGATTGTGCTTCCTACAGAACCAGACTGAGAGACCATTTAAAGGCTCAGGAACCCTCTGCAGGTGTTAATTAGCTGATTAGAGTGGGACACTTTGAGCCTAGAATATAAAAAATAAAGCGTGGATTAAAATCAAATAAAATAGAGAAGAGAAATAATAATTATAATACTTGTTAACTTGTTTTATATATTTTATATTCATTTTCAGACATGTTTTCCTTTGCTTAAGAAGTTCCTTATCTAAATAAATTTTTATTTTTATATTTTGTATTCCTCTGTTTTAACCAATGCTTGTTCACATATTTCTCTTTATTAACTTTTACCATTAGAGGGCAGTATTTATCATTTTAATGTGTTTTTAAAGAAAGTAATGCTTTGTGGGCTTAATCTCTATCATCACTTTATGTGACTCCTCCTTCATTTAATCTGTTGCTTAATCTGTTACAAGTAAAGTTTTAAACAAAATTTTTAATCGTAATGCATCTCTCGATAACTAATAAGCAGGCAGATGGCCAGTAATATAATTAATGAATAAACCTCCTGTTATTTTCCCATCAGGAACATTTGTAAATATTTTGTCAATCAGTGTACTAGCAGTTATTCTACTTGGGTGTGTGATGGATGAATATGAGCCCATGTAAAATGTTGTATTAATAATATTTTTGTATATCTATGGGCATTGAACAAGTCTGTATTAAAGAACTAACAGACCAATTTTATCTTTTTAATTAATTATGGCAACATAACCTAAGAATTTTATCCTTAAATATGTAAATATTGGATCCAAGGCATCTACAACATATCTACACAAGTTATAATTCTGTTTGTTTATTGTTGTCTCTGCTTTAATGTTTCCATTCAAATATTTCATAATAGAATGTAATTAAATTTCACTTTGGTTAGATGATTTTATAGTGCAACCCCTTAAAACCTGCTACTGTAAAATAACTTGAATTATTTAATCTCAATACGCCAAATCTAGTACGCAAAATAAACTTCACTTGTTTCTTATTAACTATAAACTATAAAGTTTGTGAAAGCCTGCGAGGCAGGTACAAATTTTAACATGGTGTGCAGGAGTTATTGGAGCTACGTGGCACACATGAACCTAATCTATTAAGTGTTCTTTTCATTTCTCTCAAAACTTCTGGTTGGTGTATTACAGTGCATTGCAAAAATATTCATACCCTTTTTCACATTTTGTCATGTTACAACCACAATTGTAAATGCATTTTATTGGAACTTTATATGATAGACCACACATAGATCGAACACAATGGGGAACATCATTTTGAAGTGACAGGAAAATGTTAAAAGTTATGAATAAATATCTGAAAAGTGTGGAATGCATTTGAATTCAGCCCCCTTTACTCTGGTAACCCTAACTAAAATCCAGTGAAACCAATTACCTTCAGAAATCACCTAATTAGTAAATATAGTGTGTAATTTAATTTTAGTATAAACACAGCTATTCTGTGAAGCCCCCAGGTTTGTTAGAGAACATTCGTAAGGTATAACATTCGCTAGGTATATATATATATATATATATATATATATATATATATATATATATACCTAGCTTCAAACATCTCATGGAGCACAGTTCAATCTATCATCTGAAAATGGAGAAAAAGAGAAAAGAGTGTGGCACAACTGCAAAACTACCAAGACGTGAGCATCCACTTAAACTGACCAGCCGGGCAAGAAGAACATTAATCAGAGATGCAGCCAAGAGGCCCCTGGTAAGTGGTACCCTGGTAAGTGGTAGCGCTTCACAAATCTGGCCTTTCTGGAAGTGGCAAAAAGAAAGGCATTGTTGAAAGAAAGCCATAAGAAGTCTTGTTTGCAGTTTGTGACAAACCATGTGGGGGACACAGCAAGCATGTGGAAAAAGTTGCTCTGGTCAGATAAGACCACTTTGAAATGGAACCATTTTGCTCTTAATGCAACTAACACTGCACATCACCCTGAACACACCATCCCAAATGTGAAACATCGTGGTGGCAGCATCATATTGTGGGAATGTTGTACAGTAGGGACAGGGAAGCTAGTCCTGTTGATGGAAAGATAGATGGAACAATCTTAGAAGAAAGCCTGTTAGAGTCTGCAAAAAAACTTGAGACTTGGGCAGAGGTTCACCTTGCACCAGGACAATGACCATAAGCATACAGCCAGAGCTACAATGGAATGGTTTAGATCAAAGCATACTAATATGTTAGAATGACCCAGTCAAAATCTAGACCTAAATCCAATTTAGAATATTTTGCAAGACGCGAACATTTCTATCCAATTCACTATCCATTCAATCTGACTATTCTCTATTTTGTAAAGAGGAATGGGTAAAAGTTTCGCTCTCTGGATGTGCAAAGCTGGTAGAGACATACCCCAAAAGACTTGCAGCTGTAATTGCAGCAAAAGGTGGTTCTATAAAATATTGACTCAGGGGGACTGAATACAAATGCAAATATTTTCAGATACTTATTTGTGATTTTTTTTAACCACATAAAATCACAATAAAATCAATTTATATTTGTGGTTGTAACATGACAAATTGTAAAAAAAGTTCAAGAGATATGAATACTTTTGCAAGTCACTGTATGTGCAAATGGATAAGATTAGTGTTAGAGGTGGAAAACAGAAATGAAATGGTAATTGTCAAACCATGAGACTAAATACACTCTGTGCCTCTGAGTCACCACATTGTCCCAATCAATAAGGGTGGCCTCCATCAATACTATTTCCCTTTGATGGAGCAAGCCTTCTAAGTGGACCACTTCATTAACAGTTGAGAAACTCATATTTTAGTGCCACCCACATATTAAGCAATAAATGACATGTCATTGTATTCAACCATGGCATTCTTCATTTGTTATCCAAGTTAAAGCTAATGAAATGTTCAAGGAGCAGATCAGTGAAGTGGAATATATTTTTTTTCTTCAGATTTCATACTCTTTTTATTGTTGAAGACTATGGGTGATGTGTTTGACTTTCTGTTAAATACTTTTACCAATTTTCATTTTATTTCTTATTGTTATTGTTCAGAAATTAATTATAAGGTCTTTAACAGTAAAACAGTATGACATTTGCAAATATTTAATTTGTATTATTGAATTTAATATTGACCTGCATAAACAAGTAAACAAAAAAAAACATCTTCAATCTAGTCACATTTATCACACATTTATTACACATTTATCTTCAGTTTCTTAATATAAGATCATAGAAAGCAAAACAAATATATTGGCTTATTTTAGACATATGCAAAATGTCTTGTCCTAGTGGCAAATAATCATTGTTAATGAAGCATTTCTCTAAGCAAAATTAGTTGCAAATAGAACAATATATATTTTTATTGACTTATATTATCTTTTATATAGTAGAACATGTCTTTTACAGTATATTTTATGCAGTTTATTGTTTATATATTATTTCTAATCCAGTAATGAGATTTGTTGGTATATATTCAAGATTTATTAAAGAGAAATATGTTTGTTTGTTTTGGCAGTGAATGGTTGTTTAAAAAAATTATTAACTTTACATTTTCCATTAACAATAATTCCAAGTTCCCAATTACAGTTTTTACTACAAATTTCTAGAGCACTGCACTGGTCTGTGAAATGGAATGTACTACAATGGTCCTTTGAAAAGACACACCTTAAAAACTAAATGACTATCAAAATCCTGAAGCTTTGTTTTGACATGACAACTTTTTTTTGTCAAAAATTTGCTTTTGCCATAGCTTGTCATAGATAAAAACAGTATTCAAGTTCAAGTAGGCTTTATTGTCACTTCAACCATATACAGTACACAGTGAAACGAAACAACGTTCCTCTAGAACCAAGGTGCTACATGCAACATAAATTTACACAGAAAGCTAGTTTAGTTTAACTAAGAGACCAAGTTAGCTGGCTAGCGGAGACAAGACAGATTGACCTGACAGCATACATTTACAACATAAATTAACAAAAACTAACTAGCCAACTCATAGAGGAAGACTGTTTTTTGGTGTGTGTGTTTTATTTTTAATACAGACAACAGACAACATAAAGTGCATGTGCAAATGTGCAAACAAGAGCAACAAAGTGCCAGTGGGACAAACACGACATATAACAAAACATAATACTCTGTGGTGTTGAGGTGATGAGTAGAGGTAGTGGAGAAACAGTAAACGTTCCTTAACGTAGCAGCAAGAATTAAAAAAGTTAGTGCAAAAAGTAATCCAGTAATGAATATTGTGCAAAAGAGCATTTACAGGTTGGTGTGTACAATAGTTTGGTAGTGTAGATCAGTTTGCGCTTGTGTTGATTAGTCAGTCCAGTCTCAATGTTTTGAGGTAGTTGAGTTAGGCTGAGTGATAATGCTTGTGTGTGTGTGTGTGTGTGTGTGTGTGTGTGTGTGTGTGTGTGTGTGTGTGTGTGTGTGTGTGTGTGTGTGTGTGTGTGTGTGTGTGTATTATCAGTCTAGTCCCTTTTTGTGGAGGAGATGGTTGGCTTGTGGAAAAAGCTGTTGCACAGTCTGGATGTGTGTGCCCGAATGCACTTTTTTCCAGATGGCATGAGGGTGAAGAGTGTGTGAGAGGGGTATGTCCGATGATCCACAATGCTGGTGGCTTTGCGAATGCAGCGTGTGGTGTAGGAAGAGAGACCCCGATGATCTTCTCTGCTGTCCTCACTATCCGCTTTGCCATGAATTTTATGAGCATGCTCAAAGCATGTGTGGAATAACTCATACATACTCCAGCAAAATCATGAAGAAATGGTAAGAAAAAAATTTAGTCTCTGCCATCTCCCTGCTTATTTGAACTTGCAAAATGTGAAAACAGTATTCAGAAGTACATAATTTTATATTTGAAAACATAAATAGGCAAGTAAGCCGTTCTTTTAACAGTACAACCTTATGTAGGTTTTATTTAGGTTTTACATTTTAATGCGACACTTATGATAGGAACTGTAATAAGGGCTAAGAGACCTATGTTGCTGTAGCTGTAATGGTTTGGGTGGAGGACTAATAGAGCTCTGAATAACACTCATCACTCCTTCTAGCAGACTTTGAAGATTTTTTTTTTTCACTTGCTGGAGTCAATAGAAAGGTACAAACTCTTCTCTTGACCTTCATTTAGAATCCTGCCTCCTACCATTAACCTTTCTGCCATAAATGCTAACTGAGGAAGTGCTGGGTCAGAGTACCTCTGATAAGGTCAGGCAGACATTCAATTCAATAAAAATGCCATGTCCAGACCTGTATCTCCCAGAAGTCTTCGCACTGACCTCATCATCTTATGTCTAATTCAGATCGGTCTTTAATGAAAAGTTATGGCGTTAATTCAAAGGACCACCTGATGGCAGTAGAAGCATGCTTTTATGGAAATGTTCACTTCTTATTTAATTTTTTATTTCTGTACATTTATTCACTTTTTCCATTTTCTACTTTTTTAAATGGAATATCTTTTTGAAAATTTAATTTAATTGAATTTTATTACATTAGTTTACAAATATAGTGTAAGTGTATTTGACACATATTTGAGGCATATGTGACCACATTTGCAAATTATTACATCCTTTTGCATCCATTTGACTCGTTTTTTTTGCTGGGGGCATGGTGGCAACAGGCTGAGAAGAGGCATCCAAACCATTGGAGGAGCAGTGGCTGTACTCCAATACTTAGCTGTACTTCCTCGCTTACCATGAAAAAAAACTATTAAAGTAAAATAATAATAAATAAATAATAATAATATATAATAATAATAATAATAATAATAATGTGACAAACAATAAATAATTAAAATATTAAAATTTACATTAATACTCTTTGCCATCTTCCATACCCTGTAGGTCTCTTCAGACCTGGAGGAAGTATATCAGTGTAAAAAGGGAAGCATAGTTCTGCTTGGTCCTCAAAGATTTGTGATCTGTCTGAAATTATTCTATTAAAATTACAGAATTTTACACACGGCCATCCAAACACAACTACGTTATATACATTTTCATGGTTTACATTTTCTATGATTTTTATTAAATTATATGTACAAATATGATATTAAACATTTTTTTTAAATGACTTGTGGGCAGCCTGGCAAACCATGGTACTGACATTTTGGATAGTAAAATTGTCAACTATCTTAACCGTCAGCTTAACCAGTTGCAAACTTTAAATTTTACAATCCAAATGTTTTAAATAGATGTTAGCGCTTGAAAAGAAGAAGATTCGGTGCCCATTATTTGGAGAGGCAGAGAGATAAATTTTATTATTTGATTCTGGTCACTAGGCACTGGAATAAAACATTTCTGGCTAATTGTCATTCCCAAATTGCCCGTAGTCTGTGGGGGTGAGTGCCCCACGATGGCTCTGTACCCTGTCCAGGGTGTACCCCGCCTTGTGCCCTAAATCAGGATAAAGCGGTATAGACAATGCGTGAGTGAGACGATTCTCTTTAGTCTTTAAAATATTAGACAAACATAGCTGTTGTTATCTTTAATGGTTTTTATTGATAATTTTGCATATTTGGATATAAAAGAAACTAAAAAAGGTTATGGGGGGTATGGGGCATGAAGCCTATCACAGAGCTATAGGATATAACTCGGGGAAGAGGCAGGTTTCACCCTAGATGGAGTGACAATTCATTGCAGGGAACACAAGCACAAACACTCACACTCTCAATTTGGAAACACCAATTACCCTGTAAGTCATCAAGTTGACATGACTCAACTTTCAGATCACCTCACCTGGATGATTGAGAATCTTCACAGTCATGTTACTGTGATCTGATCCACCAGCTCACTCAACTCCTTTCTGTGCTGTACCTGTTCACGGCCCTGCAGGGCATAAAAGAGAGTGGCAAGAGCCAATAAGCGTGGCTGTGGTTCAAGCCACCTTCTTTATAGATTTACATGATATTGCTCAGTGCAAGTGTGGGGCTGATTCTTGGCGAGGTGGGGGACTGTAGTGCGGCAGGGTTCTTGCCAGTGAGCTCCACCTCTTGAATCCAAGATGGCGACGTGGCAGTAGCAACAGTGGCCGATCCGGAGCCAAAATGGTGCTACTTTGTTTACTTTATCTTGTAGCACATTTGTTTTACACTGTATATGGACATTGGCGCAACTGGTGTCCGTAATTACCACCGCCAGTCATTTTTGGAAATTAATAACCCGGTTAACGACACCCACAATGAACTGTGGGAAAAGCTACGTGACCTTGGCTTGCTGCGAGAACCAGGCCTCAAGTCATCAGCGTTGCCTGATGTTGGTCGCTGGAGGAGGGGACATCGGAAGCAGTGTCTGTGCAAGGCTAAAAACAAACCTCAGCCGTCCGGCTCTCCTGTCCAACCTCTGTCTTGTCCACCATCTGTTAACTGGAAAATAAAATGTACTACATTCGACTCCAGCAGACCACACAGTGCGAGTTTAGAGACTGCTGTGTCTTTGGTTTCATGGAGACATGTTTCAGCTACAGTGTACCGGGCGCCTCCATTCAGCTAGATGGGCATGCTTGTGTGTTTACATCAACACAAAATGGTGCAAGAACTTTGGGCTAGTTTCTAGTTATTGCTCATCGCTGGTGGAGTTTGTTAAATGTAGTGGACTGTTAAATGTAGACCTTTTTATTTAAAGCGGGAATTCACTACTTTTTTATTTATCGGAGTGTACAGTCGTGGCCAAAAGTTGAGAATTACATAAATATTGGAAATTGGAAAAGTTGCTGCTTAAGTTTTTATAATAGCAATTTACATCTACTCCAGAATGTTATGAAGAGTGATCAGATGAATTGCATAGTCCTTCTTTGCCATGAAAATTAACTTAACCCAGAAAGAAACTTTCCACTGCATTTCATTGCTGTCATTAAAGGACCTGCTGCGATCATTTCAGTAATCGTCTTGTTAACTCAGGTGAGAATGTTGACGAGCACAAGGCTGGAGATCATTATGTCAGGCTGATTGGGTTAGAATGGCAGACTTGATATGTTAAAAGGAGGGTGATACTTGAAATCATTGTTCTTTCATTGTTAACCATGGTGACCTGCAAAGAAACGCATGCAGCCATCATTGCAGTGCATAAAAATGGCTTCACAGGCAAGGTTATTGTGGCTACTAAGATGGCACCTAAATCAACAATTTATAGGCTCATCAAGAACTTCAAGGAAAGAGGTTCAATTCTTGTTAAGAAGGCTTCAAAGCGTCCAAGAAAGTCCAGCAAGTGCCAGATTCATCTCCTAAAGAGGATTCAGCTGCGGGATCGGAATGCCACCAGTGCAGAGCTTGCCCAGGAATGGCAGCAGGCAGGTGTCAGCGCATCTGCATGCACAGTGAGGCGAAGACTTCCGGAAGATGGCCTGGTATTAAGAAGGGCAGCAAAGAAGCCACTTCTCTCCAAAAAAAAACATCAGGGACAGATTGAAAAAAGTATGCAAAAAAGTATGGCGAATGGACTGCTGAGGACTGGGGCAAAGTCATATTCTCGGATGAAGCCTCTTTCCAATTGTTTGGGGCATCTAGAAAAAGACTTGTCCAGAGAAGAAAAGGTGAGCGCTACCATCAGTTCTGCGTCATGCCAACAGTAAAGCATCCTGAGACCATTCATGTGTGGGGTTGCTTCTCATCCAAGGGAATGGGCTCACTCACAATCTTGCCCAATTTTGTGTAAAAACACAGCCATGAATAAAGAATGGTACCAAAACACCCTCCAACAGCAACTTCTTCCAACAATTCAACAACAGTTTGGTGAAGAACAATGCATTTTCCAGCATGCTGGAGCACCGTTCCATAAGGCAAAAGTGATAACTAAGTGGCTCGGGGACCAAAACGTTGAAATTTTGGGTCCATGGCGTAGAAACTCCCCAGATCTTAATCCCATTGAGAACTTGTGGTCAATCCTCAAGAGGCGGGTGGACAAACAAAAACTCAATAATTGACAAACGCCAAGAAGTGATTATGAAAGAATGGGTTGCTATCAGTCAGGATTTGGCCCAGAAGTTGATTGAGACCATGCCCAGTCGAATTGCAGAGGTCCTGAAAAAGAAGGGCCAAAACTGCAAATACTGACTCTTTGCATAAATGTCATGTAATTGTCGATAAAAGCCTTTGAAACATATGAAGCTTGTACATATATTTCAGTACATCACAAACAACTGAAACAAAGATCTAAAAGCAGTTTAGCAGCAAACTTTGTGAAAACAAATATTTGTGTCATTCTCAAAACTTTTGGCCACGACTGTACATTCCACCTAACGCTAATGCTAAGGAAGCGCTATGGTATGAACTGTATGCAAAAATCTGTGAACTGTAGGATGCACACACAGATGGACTGTTTATTGTCGCCGGAGATTTCAACCATGCACATCTCAAGTCAGTGCTCCCTAAATTCCATCAGTATTTGGACGTTGCAACAAGAGGGAAAAACACGCTGGATCTTGTTTACACAAACATTAGTATATCCCATCCCCACGTCGGCTACTGGGAAACATCTGTTATACTAATTCCAGCATACGGACCAGACATCAGACGTTCGAATCCAGGAGTCATCTCTGCTCTTCAGGACTGTTTTGAGAACACTGACTGGAACATGTTTAGGGAGGCTGATGATAACGTCACTGTCTCCAAGAACATCATCTCATGAACCAACCAGAAACCGTGAATTACTATGGAGGTGCGTGCACTTCAGAAGACCCGAGACTCTGCTTCAGAGCGGAGGACAAGGTGGCCCTAAGAGCCAAACTTTCCTGGGCCATCAGAGAGGTAAAGAGCACACATGCCCAAAGAATTCACAAACATTTCAGGGACAACGGTGACACACAGTGCATGTGGCAGGGCATACAAGCCATTACCAACTACAGGATGACATCTGTATAATGACTGTCCCAGTACCAGCTCCCTTCCAGATGCGCTGAACAGCTTCTACGCTCGGCTCGACATACAGAACAACGTGACAGCAATGACCAGGTGCTGTGTCTCACATAGAGTCAACCCATGTAAAGTAGCTGGACCAGACAATATCCCTGGCAGAGTGCTCACAGAATGTGCTGAACAGCTGTTGCTCCCACACGCTTCAAGTCCACCACCATGGTCTCCGTGGCGAAGAAATCTTCGGTGTCCTGTCTCAATGACTACCGTCCTGTTGCATTCACATCCATCATCATGAACTGCATCTACCGGCTCGTCATGAGACAAATAAAGACCCTGCTGCGCCCCACACTGGACCCACTGCAGTTTGCGTATTGTCCTAACCGCTCAACGGACAACGCCATCTCCACTACTCTCCATCTTGCCCTCACACACTTGGACAATAAGGACACCTATGTTCGAATGCTGTACATGGATTTCAGCTCAGCATTCAACACTATCATCCCCCAACACCTGATCGGGAGGCTGAGCCTGTTGGGCCTGAATACCTTCCTCTGTAATTGGACCACACTGAGAACTGGGGTCCCCCAGGGCTGTGTGCTCAATCCCCTGCTGTTCACTCCGCTGATTCATGACTGTGTAGCGACACGCATTTCGCATCACATCATCAAGTTTGCTGATGACATGACTGTGGTGGGTCTCATCAGCAAGAATGACGAGTCAGCGAATGTCGATAAAACAAAGGAAACTTTTTGGTTTGACATTTTGAGAACCGACAAAGCACTTTATGGGCGTGCAGTGTCTCCACTGCTCGCTCAACAACTCGATTCTGCGCGTGCAATGTCTCCCCTGCTCGCTCAACATGTTCTGCACGCACGCGCGACTCTGCCTTCACGTGCAAGCAACATTTTTCTGTGCGTGCCCGACTGCCTGTACGCTCGCTCAACTTTGTCCAGTGTTACAAAACTGCCACAAAACCAGCCAATCACAGACTTCCACACACTACTTCTGAATGGCTGTTCCTTGATCAGATCAGGTGGCACTATCTGCAATTATTGTTAAAATGCTGTATTTTGCATACTGAAATGTTGTTATTTATTTATTTATTCATTATTATTTTTTTTTTTAGAAAGAGACAAGCCAGCATAAGTGAGTTAATTAAAAAAATAAATCCCCAATGCACTCCACAACAAGCAGCCACTATAACAGATGCCATCCAATATAATACTGTACTCTCTGTACACACACGACTGTGCGGCCACTACCAGCTCCACCACCATCATTAAGTTTGCTGACGACACCGTCGTGGTGGGCCTGATCTCTGACAACGACGAGACGGCCTACCTGAAGGAGATTGGAAATCTGGAGAACTGGTGCCAGAGGAACAACCTTCTTCTAAATGTCAGTAAGACAAAGGAGCTGATAGTGGACTTCAGCACTAAGCAGGAGAGGAACTACCAGACCCCCGTCATCAACGAGAGCCCAGTGGAGAGAGTGGACTGCTTCAAGTACCTCGGTGTTCACATCACGCAGGACCTGTCATGGTCCTGTCACATCAACAGCGTGGTGAAAAAAGCCCGACAGCGTCTCTACCACCTCAGACGCCTGAGAGACTTTAGACTGCCCTCTAAAGTGCTCAGGAACTTTTACTCCTGCACCATAGAGAGCATCCTGACGGGAAACATCGCAACCTGGTTCGGGAACAGCACCATGCAGAACAGACGAGCCCTACAGAGGGTGGTGCGATCAGCTGAGCACATCATCCGAACTGAGCTCCCTGACCTGCACTCTATCTACAGCAAGCGGTGCTGGACCAAGGCCAGGAAGATCATGAAGTACCTCAGTCACCCCAGCAATGGACTGTTCTTTCTGTTGCGGTCTGGGAAGCGCTTCCGCTCCCTCAAGGCCAATACAGAGAGACTGAGAAGGAGCTTCTTCCCGCAGGCGAAGTCTTAATCAAACCAATACACTGGACTAAAACACCGCTGCATGTTTTTGCAAACACAGAACAGACAATTATGTCAACGCACATTTGCACATATATGCACATTTGCACACTTCAAGGACTCTTTTCACATCCCCCTCATCTCATTTTCAAAATACTACCTCAAGTTTTAATAAGCATTTCACTGCATATCGTACTGTGTATGACTGTATGTGACAAATAAAATTTGAATTTGGATTTAATAAGAGTACAACAATTGTTTTGCTTTTTTATTTATTTATTTATTTATTTATATTTTGGATATTTAGAGGAGTTTTACTGTTCAAAAACAAACTTAAATTTAAAATTTTAAATGTCAAAATTACAGATCATTAAACTCTATATGTGGCTTTTGCATTTTTTAAAGTTTAGTTTTATACATAACTAATACCCTGATTTATGGTTTTATATAGTTATAAGCAAAACATCAAATTAGGAAGCGGTTAGTTTTTATCCGATTAATCGAAGAAGAAAAAAAATAATCGCCCAACTTAATCGATTATCAAAATAATTGTTAGTTGCAGCCCTACACATTACCATGAGATGCATGTTGAAGAGCTGAAGCCTAAACCTCTAGGACTGCTATGCAAGGGGGTTGTGATCGAGAGGTGTTAATGCATCCAGTTGACTGTTTATCAATGTGTAACATTACCATTTCTGTTAATATATTTTTTAAGACACCAGCTAAAGTTTATTTGGAGGAAATTTTCCCCATTCTTATATTATTCAGTTCTTCAACTGTACAATTGTGTTATGTAATATGTTAACATATTTTGCAGGTCTAACATCCATATCTGTTTTATCAGCCATGCATGTGGAATGAAAGGAGAACATGGTGTTGTGGTGCTGGAAAATACAGCAAGCTAGCTCAGTGTGGGGAGCCATCCCAATCCTACCCTTAAAAACATTGTGGAGGAACATATCTGGTAACTTAAACTCTCTTCTGTAGTCCCACAAACTTGGCAACACACTCCAAGCTATAATGAAATTGTTCCTCAGTGTCCATACATGTGCTACACAAGGGAATGATGGCTTTTAGAGAGCCCTAGCTTGGGATTCTCCAGGCTCCCCTGATAAATCCAGGCTTACAAAAAAAATTGTCAATTGACAGATTTTTTTTTTTTGCGCTGTCACTTTTTTTTTAATGCTGTCACTTTCATACAGGGTCCTAGATGTGGTCCTACATCCCTGATACATGGGCATGAGACCTGAAGGATAATGGGCAGTTTCCTCAAACAGTTAAAGCAGTGTTTAACATTTTCCTTCTTCTGTACCTCAACAAATACAGCCAACTAACACACATTAATACGTGCATGCTTAAAGACAGAGGACAGATGAATCCACATTAGAGTCAGATAAAAGTAAATTGCAATTATGAATGTGAACCATCATGACATGCAAATCCAATCTGACCAAACAATTGGAATTGATCAATCTGGTTTGTAATGTGTACATAGCCACAAAGCTGGATAAGTCCTACAATGCACTCTTCATCTAATACTTAAATTACATATAGGAAAGATATTTCAGATCGTTATCTAATCTCCTTTAAAGTGTGTCTTAATAATAATTCATGTACCTTACCATGCCATTGTATTAAATGTACACTCCCCTCAACTACTGAGTTTTATTAGTAATATCACTGAGTTCTAATAGTTTTGTAAGTCGCTCTATATAAAAGCGTCTTCCAAATACCTAAATGTAAATGAACTGTAAATATAGTAGTTGTAGACTATGATTGGATTACCATCTGACCCCACAGAACTTGATTAAGTGAATGCTTAGAGTCAAAATTTCATTATGTTATATTTTTTACCCTTGTATAATGATCACACATGCATCTGAAAACAGATGAATCAAAAACTAGAACGTAAGTGCCATCTAAATGATATGGTAACATTGCAATTTGCAGAAAGGATAACATCCTGAACTATATCTTAGCGCTGCTACATTGTCTATTCACTCATAAAAGATAAATAAAATATTTTTAGATTTTTTAATACTGTAGCTAAATTAACTAGAATTTCCACCATGGAAACATGCACACCAATAACATGTAGTACTAAGGACTTCATGATAATTTTTTTAATAACACAATTGAAAATATCAGTTATAATCTGTTGAAATTTATCAATGTTTTTGATCCTTGTCCTGAAAGGCCTGGAACAAGCAGAATACCTGAGAATGCTGAATGTGTATCAATCAAAAAAGATCGGCAACTAACAGTGAGAGAACTAGAAGTGCAATTAGATTATTACAAGTAATCCATTCATTGGACTTTCTGGACAGAACTTCTATGCCTGTACCAGGAAACAGAAAATCCATAGATTTGATAATCCGGAAATTTAGCTGACTTCATTTTATTTCCACATAATGTAGCTGAGCCAAGACCAGACCAACTGAAGCAACCACAGATCATACTTTTTTTTTTTTTTTTTTTTTTTACAAATGTGATCATGAGATTTGTTTTACAATGAACTTCACCAAACTTCTAAGTGATCTTCAGAATTTTTTCTGATCACATTTCCTTAGTGAATTTGACAGTTAGTAATGTATTGGATAGCTCTCAATCCATAGTTGTTCTCTTTGCTTAATGCAGGACAATAATTTGACCCTGCTGACCCTTCTTTTTTCTAATCAGGCAGTGTATATTTACAATGTTTAGCTCCCCTTCAAAAGACTGAACTTATTTCCTCAACAAAATCATCAACCTGTGTACTAAGGTCCATACCTACACAGTTTTTAAATTGATAACCCCGGGAATAATTGAACCCCATTTAAATAAAAATTTACATTAAGACATTTGGAAGAAGCTCTTAACCAGAGCAACTTACATAAGTGCTTTGAAGTTTCCATCATTATATACTTACACTGAGGTAAGTAGGTGGTGGACCATTTTTAAATTGAAGGAAAGAATCAGTCTTTTGAATTTGATGTGGGCAGCTACAGGAAGCCAGTGGAGGGAGAGGAGAAGTGGGGTGGTGTGGGAGAACTTAGGAAAGATAAAAACAAGTCATGCAGCTGCAGTTAAAAACCACTCAGTTCTTCTTTTAGCAATGGCTATGTACCTAAATTTTATAAAGTAGAAATCATCCCTGATTGAGAAACTTAAGAAACTTATCATTATACCTACAAAGAAATAACATTCATTATGCATCAGTTACAGAGACAGCACTGGTTGTAGGGGACTTTTTGACATGTTAAAAAATTGTTGTAGTAATTAAAGAAATTCCACGAGTACTGTTAAGCAAAAATACCTTAGTGGCTTGCACCTTCACGGTCTAGTTTAATTCCCACCTCAGTGGAAACTGAGTGCAAACTCTATGCACACAGACACTGATGTGGGTCTAGTTCAATTCCCACCTCAGTGTCTGTGTGCATAGAGTTTGCATGTTCTCCCCGGGCTTGATGGGTTTCCTCTGAACATTTCAGTTTCCTTCCATAGTCCAAAGGCATGCAAATTAGGATAGTTGGCGTTCCCAGATTGTCTGTAGTGTGTACAATCTTCTGGGATAGACTCCAGACATAAAGCAGTATAGATGATGAGTGAGTAAGTGACACTCCAAATTGCAACACAGTAATTTCATTCAATTAAATTTACTTTTGTTTGTATATCACTTTTAACAATGGTCACTGTCACAAAGCAACGTTACAGAATCAAAAGAAAAATATGGAAATGTGTATGAAATGTGAGAGAATGTGTATGAATCAATATGATTAGACTGTCCATAATGATCATAATGATAAGGACGGTAGCAAGGAGCAATTTCATATATAGCAATAGGAAAAAACTTCAAGGAGATCCAGACTCAACAAGGAAGTTATCCTCATTTAGGTGATAATGGATAGCAGGAATTGTTTTGCAGTCATACTGTGTGTTAGGCAGCTGGTTTAATATAACAGATGATGTCTTTAAGTTAATATAAAGTCAAGATAGTCATTGGAGGCTATGTGCGATGCTATGTGGAGCGGCATGTGTAGCTTGACAGGGAGAGGGGGAGAGATAAGAGAAGAGTAGAGAAGAGTAGAAAAGAGAAGAGATGAGAAGAGAAGAAAAGATAACAGTTAGCTATGGTCTTAGTGAGGACTTGCTGCTGAATTCTGGACTAACGGAAGCTTGTTTATGCACCTAGTTGAACATCCAGACAGTAAGGCATAGTCCAACCAAGAGGTGATTAAAGCATGAACTATTTTGTCTGCATCATTTAGTGACAATATACAGTGGAACCTTGAATTGTGAGTAACCCAGTTTGCGAGTGTTCCGCAAGACGAGCAAAATTAAATAAATTTTGACTTGAAAAACGAGCATGCCTTGATTTAGAGAGGTTAATGATCCATTTTCTCTCTCTCTGTCAGCCTGCACTGATGCGTGTGTGCGATAGTGGTTGTATGTGGCGTGATTGGACAGCGTGCCTCCTCCTCTCGCCTTCTCACACACACACACACACACACACACACACACACACACACACACACACACACACACACACACACACACTCTCTCTCTCTCTAATGGAAACACTGCTCTGTCGTGATTCTTTTCTTTTCAAAGGTAATGTGCAGGTTAATTTGTTTTATTTTTACTTTATAGCAGTGATTCCGTTAGGGTGTGTGCATGCTTGAGTGTCTGAGGTTTCTTATTTATTTTCCCGATAAAACAGTGTTTCCGTTAGTGTGTGTGTGTGTGAAAGTGCGAAAAAACACACATCTTCTCGGCATTAAAACAAGAAGCGCATGCATGCTACTCGAAACCAAGACTTGCCCGTTTTTCAAGTCAAAATGTTTTTTATTTTCTCATCTTGCGGAAATGCTTGCAAACTGGGTTACTCGCAATCCGAGGTTCCACTGTACCATGCTTATGAATTATGTTGCCCAGAGCAAGCAAGTAGAGAGGAAATATCAGTGGGCCTAAAACCAAACTATGTGGAACACCAAACTTCCCTTGAGAACATGCAGAATAGTCTACAACGTGATAACAATCAGTCAAATATGATCTGAGGCAGGAGATGCTTAATTCCTACTACATTTTGTAACCCATGAAGGAGAAAGCTATGATCAATGACAGATTGTGTTTTTGTTCCTGCAAAACACACACACACACACACACACACACACACACACACACACACACACACACACACACGAGATAACACATCAAAAGCTGTTCAAGTAACACAAGTATAGAAATGCAACTCCAGAGGCCATGTCTCTGTGCGGGTGTAACAGGTATTGAAAGTAATGTTCATTTTATATATAGAATTACACAAAAGAAAAAAATGCAAAGTATACCTGATATGCCTATCGGTGTGTGTGCATCTTCCCCTTTAAATTTCTATGGCAGCATAAATCTTAATTTCCTGTCTATGTACCACCTCTTCCCTTTTTGCACTGTCTCTGCATGGGAGAGGTGGGTTTCTGTTAAACTCCAATTAATCTAATGTCATCCTTATTTTTTATATTACTTAAAAAGTTAGTTTTCCTCTTTAAATACTCTATTTTTCATGTGTTTCATTATTTTCATGATTTTGTTTTAATTAAGATTGTGATTATGTATGTGCTGAATGCATTGCACTCTCCTTTAACAGAAAGAGAAAAAAAGGGCGAACACACTGCTAAAAAAAAAAATCATATTCTGTGTTATCAGGTATGCTGTTTTGTCACTTGTTGAATCTACGTTGTTTAGAAGTTGTACCTCTCTCCTCTCCCCTTTCTGCACTGTCTCTGCATGGGAGAGAAAGAGAAAAAAAGGGCGAACACACTGCTAAAAAAAAAATCATATTCTGTGTTATCAGATTAAAGCAGCAGCTGAACCGTCACTTGATGTCCGTCTGGTTATTTGTGCATCGGAAAGAAACACAACGCAGACTATACCGGTTACACGGGGATGAACCCTAAATCCTGACTGATTCTTTGTATGCTGTTCCAATGTATATTTGAACATAGCTGCTCAGCTTATATCTTTTCCAGGATCTTAGAGATAAAGGGGAGGTTTGATATCAGCATGTAGTTACAGCTGATAGGGGTCAAGGTCTGGTTATTTATTAGTGGTTTAATGACTGCTAATTTGAAAGATTTAAAAGTAAGTCTTGAACCTTTGTGCTTGTGCAGGTCTTGCTATTTGTGTGTCATGGTATCAACAAAAAATATGCCAATGTACACGATCATCCACGATGTAACATCAAAAGTGTTAGACCCAGCTATTATACTGCAGTATTCCATTGACATCAGAAACTGGTTTGCTGTATTATCTACTGATGACTCTGTTGACTGGGAAACCTTTAAAGGAGCTGTCACTGCTGCCTCAGAGACAGTGCTGGGAGTGGATTAAAGAATTAGATCAGTGATGCAACCAGAAATTTGGTGGAAGAAAAGAGAGAAGCTTGGTAGAAAGATGAAGGAGTGTAGAGTCATGGCGTGCGCCTGTGATGGCCGTGCGCCCAAATCTATTATCGCTCCTCACTCACTTCGAAGCTCACTAGCTAGGCTGCCTCCCCTTCTGCAGGTGTGCAAAGGAGTGGGGCCGCGGAATTAGGCACGGCTAATGAGCTATTTACGTTAATGATCCCGGGCAAAATAAACAAAATAAAAAATAAACTTTTAATACTCGCCTGTAAATAGCCATTTATCAGGTGATTAAGCATCATTACTACTAGCATAAAATAAAGGCATGACTCACATCGCATCCAGTCAGCCAGCTCCACTTGCCATAAGAAGTGCTGGAAAAGACTTGTTGAGAATGGTCCAATTACATGAAACCAAATATTTAAAAACAATATTGATTTGCTAATAACAAAAGTGGGAGGGTTCGTGGCGCACAGCGCCCCAAGGATGATTTGAAAAGATCCAATCAGAGCTCAGCCTCAAGTCACATGCTTTTCCAACATTTACGCGTCTACATAGACAGACACACGTTTGTCCGGCGCCCTGCATACACGAACACAAATGAACGTAATACAGTTTAGATTTTTTAAAATTGTAAATAAATTATATTAAGAAATACAGCATAGTATTGTGACTAAATGACTTTATTTCATTATTAAAATAAATAATTAATATGTTAAATAATTACATGTTAAAGTAGTATTCTTCTTTCCCTAACTTAAAGGTGGGCGGTGCCCCTCCGGCCCGTATTCACCGGCCGCCACTGATAAATAGTTAAAAAAAAAAAAAACGATAAATAGTTTAACTTGATAATAGTAAAAAGCTGTGGTCTGGTGCATCAGTAGCAACTGAGAAAAAGAAGAGACTCTGCATTGCCTGTATAAAGTATATATATTGCCTGTATATATATATATATATAATATATATTACTGAATAAAGAGAATCTTGGAGAATCTGTTTGTTTCAATGTTTTGGTTTCGAGGTAAGTTCATCATAGAAGTAGTAGCATCATTTAAAATGCATTTATATATTTTTTAGCAATCCTCAGTGCTCTTTACCTTTATTCTTTCTTCTACGAGTGATGGTGAAATCATGACTGCAAATTGTGCACTCACTCATTTTTATGAGATGGTTCCTCTAAACATAATCTTTTCTCTGTCTTGTTAGTTCAAAATTGTTACGTAAACCAGAGGTGGAAGAAAAATTTTCCATTAAAACCCACATTGACTACAGTAAAGTAAGCCAGGTGCTACACATAAGCAAAATCTAACCACTGTTTTAGAGGAAAAATTACAAATGGTTACAAAAATTATAGAAGACTTTAATGTTTGTAAGACAGTGGTATGGTTCTCAGTATTAACAGAAATATTATAATGAAATAAAAAATATATATTGTAAGTATAAAAAAAACAGCAACATTATAAAATCAAAGTAATGTCACAAACAGGCTAGATAAAAATATTTCAGATTAGTCATAGACATAAACTATGGTGTGGGCCAGATGCTACAGTCTATCCATGTTTACTTAAACCAGTCATGTTTGCTCCTGACAGGTTTTTAATTGGCTGGCCATGTATCTCTTGTTGCAGAAAGACATGTTTATGGTTAAACATATTCCACAGGATCTTAGAAAAGTCAGCAACCATTTACAGACTAAAACTGAATGTACCTAAATTTGTTTGCTCTTTTTGAAAAACATAATTTGCAATGATTGGTCCATCAAATGTGTAACCTCCTCTGAGGTCTGTTTAAGCCTTGTACATATTTTGGCATGAGTAAGATGGCAGCCTGGTCCAATTTCCCAAACAGGGACTTTCTTTAACTGAGATGTAGCAATGTCTCCCCTGGTGGGGCAGGTGGATGTAAAGGTTTGGCACTGCACATTTAAGGTTGACTGTTAAAGTCTCCAGCCACAATGAGTGCTGTATCCCAGTGTTGTGCCTAGTGCTGAATGAGAGCCTCATGCATTTCACATAAGGCAGTTTCCTTGTCTACCTGAGGTGGAATACTCCTGACTTATGTGCTGACTATAATTGAAATAAATTCTCAAGAAAGGTAGATGTGAGATGTGAAATGCTCCTGCACATCCAACCTAGAGCTACTGCCCATCAAATGATTGACCCAGCTACAGTTCACTATTAAACACTCGCCACCTCCCCTTGACTTCCTAGATTCCATTTTTCCATTGAATCTTCTGGTATACTTCAAAACATAACTGTTTGAATAATGCTCACTTTTTCCAAAATTGAATAGTTAATATCTTATTGTGACATAAATGAGGAAGCATCATTAAAACAATTACTTTCACTAAAAAAAAGTTAAACAAAGTGCCTTGGTGATTACCTACAAAACTGACTTGGGGTTAAAAATGGCACATTATTATTTACATGCACACAACATTCATAATTAGAAACAGTTTCTATGTCTAAGTCCCTGCATATGGTCCCCTAGGTGTTGACTTCATGGTCTCTGCAAAAAGCAGAGTGTGCTGCCTTCCAAGTTGCCCTTTAGCTTAAAGCAGTGTCTGCTCTGTCGCTGTGGTTTAAATAGCTATACCTACTTCCCCACAAATAAGTTTACCTTGTTGCCAAGTATCATAAGCCAAGTTTTATCAGCTTCGTCCTTAGTAGGAATAATTTTCTCTCGACTACCTTCTCAACCTCAGAGAAAAGGCATGCTTTCTCCTTCTCACTCATGTCCACTTAATCACCTACAGCCCTTCAGGGCAGCACCTGTTCTCTTGGGGGAAACAGTACATGATCACCTCTGCCCTTTCTGCCTCGGTAACAGTTTTGTTTTACTTGAGCAATACTGCACTCTGGCAGAAGTGGGTTAAGAAACACGGGTAGTTAAGATGTGCTGCTTGAGGAACACAAAGCATACCTGTCTCACCAGGCTACATGATTTCAGGCCAACATCCAAAGTGTCCAAAGGAACAGCAAACATTAAAAAAAATACTTCAGTCCTTTTTGTCACATTACTGCAGTAATTCACACAAAGGGAGCCCCAACCAAGTTTTGAGTACTGTACATGTTCATACTTTTCAGTAGTCGAACATTCCTGTGTTAAAGTCTTTTCTATTTTATTTTATTGATATTAAGTAATGTTCAAATTTTCCTGATATTAAATTTGGGGTCTTCATTACCTGTAAGCCATAAATTTATTTATTTATTTATTTATCTACAAGGCAAGATTAAACCAATTCTGCTGATTACAGGGGGAAAAGTTATTTCGCCTTTTTGTTTAATAGATCATTCATACTTTGATATCACTTTGCATGAAGTGGAAAGGTGTGAGAGTTCCACTTTCACATGCTCCTAAAGAAATAATTTTGATGGTTTTTGTTGTCATTTAAGGTAAGCAAAATGAACATAAATTTAATTCCACTATGGCACAGTAATTCAACAAGGTAAAAAATATCTGCAGGGGTGATAGATCTATGTCCCCAAAAAGGCAAATGAAAATAAGTTAACTTTTGTAATCCACATAATGTATTACCTTGTTCATTGTGGGTTTGCAAATTAGCATTCATACTACATAGACCATGCCACCATAGGATACATCATTTATTCATATACAGCCAAGCAGAAATAAGTACATGTTCATGTACATAAGTACATTAGAACCACTAGTTCCCTTTCAGTCAATTCATTCGGTACAACACATATTGTATGGGATATCACGCCCTCTCGTGTCCTGGCTGAAGCCACCTATATTCACGCCTTAAAGGCAGTCTAACCTGTGGTGACGTAGGTGTAGCCCCGTTTATATCTATAAGTCCCCGTCACCACGGTTGACTCTCTGTTCTTACGCTCTTCACCTCGCTGTGAACACCTTTTCCGTAGAGTTCTAGTTAATTTACATTTGACATTATAAGACTGAGCTTAAATTCAGCTTAACTGTTCCTGTTGGTGTTAGCGACAACAGCCTTATCTGGTGAGTCGTCTACCCGAGGAGCATTGACTTTAGGTTCACTGTCAGTCAACATTAGCGATATCTCAGTTTGGTTGGCTCTGTTTAGCCGTGCTAACAGTGCTAGCTAGTATGAGCAAGGAAGCTAATGTGACAAAGAAGAAGTCCGTGGTTTTCCCCTGTCCACAGGAGGGCGAATTCTCTGAGCGGCTAGCTGAGCCCAAGTCATGTGCGCTTTGTCGCCAGCTCTGGCGTTCAACGCTGGAAAGATGGGTCACGTTCGTGGAGACCTGGGACAAAAAATACAGTCGCTCAACAGTCGCTTCCTTTCCAAATTAGCAGTTCCAGCTTTGCCTGTATCTGCTGAAAAGGAGTTTTCGTCTGAAGTCCCTGCTCTTAGTTAGGCAGACAAAATTGAGTATTTCAAGGGGTCGGAGGACCTTGAGCTCTCCTACAGCGCTGGCCAGCAGCCAGATGCTGAGCAGCGTGCTTTCAAGGATGATACCGTGCTTGACATCGGTCTAGAAATGCACGGCTTGTTGGAGGACGAGCATGAAATGTTGCCGTCTGCTCAGAGCTCCGCTGCTACTGCATTAGTCGCTTGGGAAGACACTTCATTTTTGCTCTCTAACGCCGAGCGGCCGAGAAGCCTGAGGTGGAGTGGCCCTCCCCACAGCCAACTCAAAAACTGTCGAGGTTCACGGGATTTCTTCTCCCTCCTAAACCGACAACTGTTAAAAACTGCTTGCCCATTTCCCCCGATTCTATCGGTGAGTTAACATTATCATGGAGCAAACCGCTGCTTCAGACATATCAGGCACTGTGTTTAGCAGAGCTCAGCTTACTGGTGCCTCAAGAGAGCCCGATGTGTGCGGTACTTGACGAGGTCAGGATCGGGACAGACTACATTTTGCGCATGTCTCGTTGTGCAGCTCTCTCCCTCGGGAGAGGGATGGCGAGTGCAGTGGTAGCACAGAGGTATTTATGGCTCATGCTCTCTGACATCCCACATAGAGACAAGGCATTCTACTTGGATGAACCACTATCTGTTGAGCGTTTGTTCGGCCAGTCACTCGATGGCATTCAGGCAAAGTTTGACTTCAAGAGAAAACAGGCTGAGGTGTTGTGAGACATCATTCCGCGACGAGAGATGAAGCCCAAACAGGCTCGGACTTTAAAGGTTCAGGGAATCAGTCCCAAACAGCGTTGCACTTCCGTAACACAGTCTCCCAAGCACCCCCACTCCCCCACACACACATAAGTTTATCATTTCAAGCTATGAACCCCAATTGGGGTGGAGAGAAATTCTCATCTCGGCAAAGGGGCGATTCAAGCAGTTTCTCCTTTGGAAGCGAATTCAGGTTGGTACAGCCGTTATTTTGTCGTTCCGAAGAGAGGGGGAGGACTACGTCCTGTTTTGGATCTGAGAACATTGAACACGTTTTTAATAACGTACAAGTTCAAAATGCTTACACTGAGGCAACTTCTAAATGCAATAGGCCCGGGGGATTGGTTCACTACGATCGATCTCACAGATGCTTACTTTCATGTAGCACTCTTTCCGAGCCACAGAAAATTTCTGGGGTATGCATTAGTGGGCGTGGCCTACGAGTACCTAATGCTGCTGTTCGGCCTGTCCCTAGCTCCCCGAACATTCACAAAGTGCGTCGAGGCGGTGCTGTCTCCTTTTCAGGAGAGAGGCATGCGCATACTGGCCGATTTAGACGACTGGACGCTAATAGCGAGCTCAAGTGAACAGGTGGAGAAACATACAGCGTTAGTTCTGTCTCACATTCAGACTCTTGGATTCTCAGTAAACATGCAGAAAAGCTCACTGACTCAGAATCAACAGTTTTCATTCCTGGGTCTGTAGATATGCTCCATTACCAGGCGAGCACATCTGTAGAGCACAAAATAGCCGCATTTCAGTGCTGCCTTGCTCAGTTTCAGTTGCAACACAAACTTCGTTTCCGAGTGTTTTTACAGTTATGGGGAATGACGGTGTCTATGAACAGATGCCTCTCTGAGCGGGTGGAGCGCTCTGTGCAACGGCTCCGCGGTAAGCGGGGAATGGTCACAGGAACAACGCAGGCTTTACAGCAACTGTTGTTGTATATTATATTATATTATAGCTGTTGGCAGTGTTTTCAGGCCTGAGACATTTTCGTCTGACTCTGATAGGCCATCATGTTCTGACAGACAAAAGACAGTGGCGTCGTATATAAACAGACATGGGGGGGACTCGTTCACTTCCCCTGCTGAAACTATCTCATTCTCTATTACTATGGTCCAGTCTTCATCTTCTGTCACTCAGGGCCACTCACATTCCAGGGCACCTGAATCTCAGGGCGGACCTTCTCTCCAGAGGGGGCCCGCTTGTGAAGGAATGGAGGTTACATCCATGGCTGGTAGCTCAGATCTGGGAGCGCTTCGGCAGGGCAGTAGTGGATCTTTTTGCATCCAAGGAGAATGCTCAATGCCCATTATTCTTCTCCATAACAGATCGCAGTGCTCCTCTGGGGATCGATGTGCTGGCACACTCATGGCCCCAGCTCTATTGTATGCTTTTCCTTCAGTAGAATTGATTCAGCCTGCCACAAGGAGGGTGCGCCAGCAGGGTTAGTCCCTAATCCTGGTGCCCCTCGTTAGCTGGCGAAGTCGTGGTATGCATAGTCAGCCTGCTAGCAGTAGAACTATGGAAACGTCCTCTCCTCAGGGACCTTCTGTCTCAGGCAGGGGGGGAGGTGGTTTACCCAGTCCCAAATGTGGAACTTTCATGCTTACCTGTTGCAAGGTCCAATCTCTTTAACATCCTTCGAATGTTATAGAGACAATTCAAAGTGCTCGGGCCTCGTCCACTAGAGGTTTATATGCTTACAAGTGGCGAGCTTTTGAGCAATGGTGTCAAGAACGTAATGTTCTTCCATATCAGTGCTTGATGGTGGAGGTTTTGTCTTTTCTACAAGAACTGTTAGAAAAAGGCCTTTCCTTCTTTACTATTAAAGTATACCTGGCAGCTAGATCAGCCTGTCATGTTGGTTTTGATGGAGTGTCAACGGGGGCTCACCCGCTGGCAGTACGATTTTTAAGAGGGGTACAACGTCTGTGACCCACTTTTATGTTCAGTGTTCCGTCTTGGGATTTATTGTTAGTGCTTGAGGCCCTCTGTGGCCCTCCTTTTAAGCCAGTAGAGTCTATAAATATAAACATTATTTCATATAAGACTGCACTCCTTCTTGCTTTAGCGTCTGTGGGTGATCTCCACGCTTTGTCTGGGCATCCATCTTGTACGCAGTTTGCTGCTAATGGTTTAAAGGTTACTCTACGGCCAAACGTGGCCTATGTACCTAAAGTGGACTCCACTGATTATAGCTCTATGGTCTTTGACCTTTATAGCTTCTGCCCCCCTCTGTTTGCTTCTGAGGAGCAGGGAAAATTGCATAATTTGTGCCCTGTACATGCACTACGTGTCTACATGGACTGTACAGTGAATATGCGTGTTATATGTTCAACTGTTTGTCTGCTTTGCCAGTCCAGTAAAGGGTAAAGCACTGTCTAAACAGTGGGTTTCCCATTGGATTGTGGAGGCTATTACATTAGCTTATAGCAGCAAGGGTGTCCCATTGCCTCAGGGTGTGAAAGCACATTCAACAAGAGCTATGGCAACATCGTGTGCGCTGTTCAAAGGGATATCCGTGGGTGATACCTGCTCCGCAGCCAGTTGGTCCTCACCGCACACGTTTATCTGGTTCTACCGTCTGGACATAACGGCCCCCTCGGCAGCCCATTGTGTCCTCTCTGCGGGGTCCATGAGGCAGTGGAGTAGCTATCAGGTTTTTTCGTAACTTTGGTAGATGCTCAGCAGAGCGTGAATATATGTCCCTTACAATATACGTTGTACCGAGTGAATTGACTGAAAGGGAACGAATGGTAATGACTATAACCTCTGTGCCCTGAAGGAGAGGAACGAGGTACAATACATTGCTGCCCCACCACTCAACTTAGCTCGGCGAAGAGAGGTTGACGATCTGAGAGTCAACCGTGGTGACGAGAGCTTAGAGGTATAGACGGGGCTACACCTACGTCACCAAGGTGTGAATATAGGTGGCTTCAGCCAGGACACGAGAGGACGTGATATCCCATACAATATGTGTTGTACCTCGTTCCTCTCCTTCAGGGAACAGAGATTATAGTCATAACCATTCGTTTTGCATATTTTGTCAGGTCATGTAATTGTGTTTAAAAGCTTTTAGCACCTCTGCAGATCAAGCTGAATTATTTCTTCAAAGAACATAAACATATTCATGAAACAACCATCAACATAATTTATTGCTAAATTAAAACACACCAAATCAGTGTTAGATTCTGTCCATTAATTTGAATTTCTATTTGTATTTTTGCTGTCAACAGCTTACACATTTAGTTAATTAGAACTGTGCACAATGTGTACACTTTGACAACCTGTTAATTACTATGACACTAAAGAGAGAGAAAGGCAATAAATGACTGAGTCAATGAGAACATAATACTGCAATTAGTCTTGCTTTGTGCTGCTAAAGATAGAGATATAATTGCAAGTTACTGTAGGGGAATTTTGTATCTCACTCACCCATCATCTATACTGCTTAATCCTGTTTTCAGGGTCACGGGAGGCCTGGAGCCTATCCTAGGGGACTTTGGGCACAAGGTGGGGTACACCCTGGACAGGGTGCCAATTCATCGCCGGGCACACACACATACGCACACTCACACACTCATTCACACACTATGGCCAATTTGGGAATGCCAATTAACCTACCCTCCATATCTTTGGACTGTGGGAGGAAACTGAGTACCGCGAACATGCAAACATGCAAACTCCATGCACACAGAGACAGGAATTGAATCCGGATCCTGGAGGTGCAAGGCTACAGTGCTCACCACTACAAGGTAACTACTGTGGGAGAGGACGTCTGTGTGATGCTGTTCGCCGCTTCTCCTGTTACTGTTTTTGTTTATTTGTTTTTTTTTTGTGGAAAGTTTAGTATTTTTATATGGACTCGACAAATATGTTACAGAAATTTGAAAAAGATCAACCCAGATACTCTGAGCAAAGATCTTCAGCATCTCTTCTCTGTTGAATGTTCCTCAGTCACTGAGTCAGTTGACTTCTACAATCAATCCCTCAGCAGTCTTCTTGATTTCCATGCCCCTGTGAGATATAGAACTGTCTGCTTCTCATGTTCAGCCCCCTAGTATACATGTGAGCTGTGGAAAATGAAGACAGCTGGGCATGTTCTTGAACAACGTTTACAGGCCTCAGGACTCACTGTTCATAAGCAAGTTTACAGAAAACATCAGAAGGCATATGCAAGAACATTGAGTGCTGCAAGAACATTGAGTGCTGCAATTATTCCAATATCATTAACAATAGCTTTGGAAATTCAAAGCAACTTTTAAATTTTTATAAATTGCACCACATATTGAAACCACAAATTCAGTCTCATCTGAAAGCTACATCATTACTTTCTTCAGGAAAAAATGTATACCAATCGCGCGTCTCTATCCAGTTCCTCTGCACTACCTGTCCTGATGGTTATCAGGATAATAAACCACTCTCTCCTGACTGGATATTTTCCCCCTACATTGAACTCTGATGTTATCAGACCACTTTTTAAAAAACCAACCTTAGATCCAGAAGTACTTGCAAAGTACAGGTCCATGTCTAACCTCCCGTTCCTATCAAAAGTGCTGCACAAATTCAGTTTCATCTAAAACAAAAAGATTTGTTTGAGAAATTTCAGTCTGGTTTCCGCCCATGCAACAGCATGTAAACAGCTCTGGTTAGAGTTACGAATGACCTGCTGATGTCGGCTGATGCTGGTTTTCCATCACTTCTCATCCTGTTGGACTTGTCTTCGGCCTTTGATACTGTTGATCACAACATTCTTCTTTACAGATTACATCACACTGTTGAACTCTCTGACTGTTTACGGGTTTGTCATGTCGGTTGTGCCGCGCGGTTATACAGATGAGGGTTCCTGTGAGTCCGAGTCTGTGGGGAGAGGAGAGTAACATGAGTAATCTGCGTACATTCTTTCCTACTCACCAGCAGGTGCCGTCTCGGTCCTTTTATAGGGAGCGGCCGACAGGCAGACGTTGAAGGATTCGGTGAGTGGCGGCACTCCTCCCCTTTAATTATGTCTCTTGTGCTGTCTGTGGTGCTGAACCTGCGTCTTTTCCCTTAAGGTTAAAGCTGTTCCGGTACCGTGCGCGTTGGCTATGAGCCCGTCGCCACAGCACCCCCCCCTGCAAATGTCCATGCTCTGTACTGAAGGCTTTTTTTTCTCTGCCAGTAACCTTTAGTGAGGTCTAGCGTCGAGATAAACCGGGCTTTTCCAAGCCGATCTATTAGGTCATCCACTCTGGGCAGTGGATAGGCATCAAATTGGGCGACCTGGTTCATTCAGCGGAAGTCATTACATAAGTGCATCGACCCGTCGGGCCTTAGGTATCGTTACTATAGGGCTAGACCAGCGGTTTGTGGACTCCTCTATTATGCCACTACGCGGCATGTTATTCACCTCGGTTTCAATGGCACGGCGACGTGACTCCGGGGCTCGATATGGCCTTTGTTGGATGATTACGCCGGGTGGCGTTTTAATATCATGCCGAATGAGTGAGCCCCGGCTAACCCTAACCCTGCTCGCGACCTGATGGAGAAAGCATAGCAAGGGCTGAGACGCAAGGCATCGGTTCTATCCATCGTTTTAGTAGAATAATATGGTATAGCTCAGTGATCTTCCACTTACCCGGCTGCTGCAGGCGGGAGTTTACTTGGCTTACCCGTTCGATGACCGTATACGGCCCTTGCCATTGTGCGAGGAATTCGCAGTTGGCGCTTGGCAGGAGGAGGAGCACCGATCCCCGGGGTGAAACTTGTGAGGTTGTGTAGGTCGGTCATAGGCGCTGCGCTGCTCCGTTTGTGCTTTCTCCATGTGTTCGCGAACTATACGGAGGACTTGCGCGATCTTCTCCTGTAAGTTCTTCACATACTCTACTAGCGAGCGAAATGGGGATGGTTGTCCCTCCCTTGCTTCTTTTGCGACATCTAGTAGTCCGCGGGGCTGTCTCCCGAATAACAATTAAAACGGTGTAAACCCCGTGGAGGCTTGTGGGGTCTCGCGCACTGTGAATAGGGCATAGGGGATTAACTGGTCCCAGTTTCTCCCTGTCTCATTCACTATTTTCCGCAGCATGCGTTTTAAGGTCTGGTTAAATCTTTCCACCAATCCGTCTGTTTGTGGATGATAGACGGAAGTGCGCAGCCTTTTGATTTGTAGTAAACGCCATACATCGGCCATTAACCGGGACATAAACAGCGTGCCTTGGTCCGTTAACAGTTCTTTCCGCAAGCCCACTCGACTGAAAAGCAATACCTCCCGACGGTCACCATGCACACAGGTGATAGGGAGGGGTCCGCACAGCTGCGCTCCTGCCGGGACGATTGTGGGGCGTGCTAAGGTGACTGCACTCCCTGTATTGATTAGTGCCGGTAGAGGGGTGCCCCCAACTTTGACCCAGTGCGTGCGAGCCGGGAGACTTTCTTCGGGACGCCGGCTGTCGGCCCACAACCGTCGGTATGAGAGGGATCTACTGAGTTCCGGTTCAGTGGGCATGGGTTCGTCTTGTGGGGTTTCTGATCTTGGCAGTTGCGGTGGGGGCAGAGGAGGGAGGGGCCTCGCGTCTATGAGGAGGGACGTAGCGGGGGGGGGGGGGGGGGGCTTCGATCTGTAAACCTCTTTTTTACACATTCTAGGGCTTCTGTCAATTCACGTAGGGAGGCCGAAGCTCGCATGCCCACTGCCTTTCTTTCCTCCCTGGGCAGAGGGCGTGCAACAAGCGAATCCATCACCAAATAGTCACAACTCCGGCACAAATGTATGTCATCATGTTACCATTCAGCTCGCTCAGTGTGTGGAGTGCAGGATGTTTAGACATTCTTCCTCCGTCATTAGTGATAATTTTATTTGTGATAGGTGTGTGTTAGTTAGCCCCCTGACGGAGAAGATATTAGCATTAGAGGAGCGCATCCAAACTTTAGAGAGGGTTAGAGAGCGCGAGAGCAGCGTTAATTCTGTAGTGGAAAGTCTGGGTGCCACAGGTGGAGATAATCATCCCCCGACTCCGGCAGTAGAGCCCTCACAGCGGGGCGAGTGGGTGACGACTCGGCGGCATACTCGTTCAGCCAAAGCTAACGCTAAGGCTAGCCCACCGGAGCACACCTTTTCTGCGCTTCACGTGTCCAACAGGTTCGCTCTCCTCAGTGATGCACCCGCTGAGAAACCTGAAAGAGCTCTGGTTATAGGAGACTCTATACTGAGGCACGTGAAATTAGCTAGGCCTTTAGGGGCGCCAGCGGCAGTGGTCAGGTGTATCCCGGGAGCCAGAGCACCGGACATAGCAGGTAATCTTAGGGCTCTAGGTCAGCATAGGTTCTCTAAAATAGTGGTACATGCTGGAGCTAACGATATACGCCTTCGTCAGTCAGAGGTTAGTAAGAGTAACTTTACAGAGGTGTTTAAAATAGCGAAGGCGATGTCCGAAGAAGTAGTTTGCTCTGGTCCCATCCCAATGAGACGTGGCGACATAGCTTACAGCAGGTTATGGTCGCTGAACCGCTGGATGTCCAGGTGGTGCTCCGAAAACAACGTGGGCTTCATAGACAATTGGAAGACCTTTGAGGGCAAAACTGGCCTGTTAGGGCGGGATGGTGTCCATCCCACTCGGGAAGGTGCTGCTCTCATTTCTTGTAGTATAGCACATAGTCTCAGAAGAGGCCTAGTTAATCGGTGACAATCCAGAGCCAAGACCAGGGAGCAGACAGACAGGCTAAACCAACCGTCTGCTAGCTGCATAGAGTCGTCACTCAGGGTTCATCATATTGAGACTGTGTCTGTTCCCCGAGCTAAACATAAACATACATTTAGAAAGACTCAGAAAGTCTGTTTTAGTAATTTAATTAACATAAATACCACAAACTCAGACCACACTGAATGTGCAGCCAGCACCTCTGATCTGAAGCTAGGACTGTTAAATATTAGATCTCTCGCATCTAAAGCAGTTATTGTTAATGAAACTATCACAGATCAGGAGTTTGATATATTATGTTTAACAGAAACCTGGATTAAACAGGACGAGTATGTAGCTCTAAATGAAGCGAGTCCTCCTGGATACAGCTACATACACCAGCCTCGGCTAACTGGTAGAGGAGGAGGAGTCGCAGTTATTTATAACGATAATCTGTCTCTCGTACAAACACAGTTTTAAATCTAATGCATTTGAAGTTCTCTATAGTAACATAAAGTCAGCTCAGTCAATCCCGCTAATCATCATTTACAGATCCCCTGGGCCGTACTCGGAGTTTCTCTGCGAATTTGCAGATTTCCTTTCAAACCTTGTTGTTTCTGTAGACAAAGCGTTAATTGCTGGAGACTTTAATATTCATTTTGAGAATCCAGAAGACCCTCTAAGAACAGCATTCTTGTCCATACTGGACTCAGTAGGAGTAAATCAGTGTGTAGTAGGACCCAGTCATAAAGCAGGTCACACTTTGGATTTAATATTATCCTTCGGATTAAGTATAGGAAATATAACCACAATTCCACAGTCTGAAGTTATCTCGGATCACTACCTTATCTCGATTAAAGCGTGTTATAGTAATAATGTATGCACAGCACCGCGCTTCCACCTTAAACGTACATTTACATCTAATACCGCACAGAGCTTTATCAATAATCTTCCAGAATTATCTACTTTGATTGGTTCGCCATCTGACTTCACAGAACTCGAACAGGCGAATGAATATCTAGAGTCAGCACTTCGTTATAGCTTAGATAATGTTGCTCCAGTTAAAAGGAAAATGATTAGAGATAAGAAACTCGCTCCTTGGTATAATGACCACACACGTGCTTTAAAACAAACCGCTCGAAAATTCGAACGTAAATGGCGCCAAACTAAATTGACAGTATTCAAAATAGCTTGGAAGGAGAGCATCCTGAACTATAAAAAAGCTCTCAGTGATGCTAGATCAACGTATCTCTCCACTCTTATAGAAAATAACAAAAACAACCCGAGATTTTTATTTAATACCGTAGCTAAATTAACTAAAAACAAGACCACTGCAGAAATCTCCACAACAACATCATGCAGTAGTGAGGATTTCATGAACTTTTTCAATAATAAAATCATAAATATTAGCCAAAAAATTCAGGCTTCGAAACCAGACAATTTAAATAATTCAGATGATCTAACCACATCACATCAGAACTTAGAACACTTTACTCCTCTTGAATCAAGGGAACTAATTTCACTCATCTCTTCTTCAAAATCGTCAACCTGTATATTAGATCCTATACCGACACATTTTCTCAAACAGATAGTACCAGCAATAATAGAACACCTGTTGAAATTAATTAACTGTTCACTCAGTAATGGATATGTCCCCAAATCCTTTAAATTAGCCGTTATTAAACCGCTAATCAAGAAACCTGAACTTGACCCCTGTCTGCTTTCTAATTACAGGCCGATATCAAACCTTCCGTTTATCTCCAAGATTTTGGAAAAGGTAGTATCACAGCAGCTATGTTCACATCTACACAGAAATAGCATAAATGAACTGTATCAGTCAGGATTTAGGCCTCATCACAGCACAGAGACAGCACTTATTAAAGTAGTAAACGACCTCCTATGGGCCTCTGATCAGGGTTGCGTCACTATACTTGTGTTACTGGACCTCAGTGCAGCTTTTGACACCATTGATCATAGTATTCTCCTTCACAGATTAGAAAAGGTAGTAGGAATTAAGGGAACTGCCCTCTTGTGGCTCAGATCCTATTTGACTGATCATTATCAGTTTGTAGATTTAGATGGTGACCATTCCTCATGTTCTCAAGTGGAGTTTGGTGTTCCACAGGGTTCAGTTTTAGGCCCACTGCTTTTTTCCCTTTACATGCTTCCTCTGGGCAACATAATTCGTAAACATGGTATTAGTTTTCATTGTTATGCTGATGACACACAATTATATGTCTCAGCAAAACCAGATGAGAATAACCAGTTTGCTAAAATTGAGCAGTGTGTGCAGGACATAAGAGATTGGATGTTAATTAATTTTTTCGTCTGCTTAATCCTGATAAGACAGAAGTTCTGGTCATAGGACCACAAGTAGCTAGAAGTAAGCTTTCTGATCACACTGTAACTTTAGATGGCATTTCTGTTCCATCAAGTGCAACAGTAAAAGACCTCGGTGTGATTATAGATTCCAGCCTTTCATTTGAAGCACATGTAGATTATATTACCAGGATAGCTTTCTTTCACCTTAGAAATATTGCCAAGATAAGAAACATATTGTCACTAAATGATGCAGAAAAACTAGTTCATGCTTTTATCACCTCTAGTTTGGACTATTGTAACGCCTTACTGTCTGGTTGTTCAACTAGGTGTATAAACAAGCTTCAGTTAGTCCAGAATGCAGCAGCGAGAGTCCTCACTAGAACCAGAAGATACGAGCACATCACCCCTATATTATCTACACTGCATTGGCTCCCTGTGAAATTTCGCATCGATTTTAAGATACTACTTTTGACATTTAAAGCACTAAATGGTCTCGCGCCACAGTATTTGAGTGAACTGTTAGTGTCTTACGATCCGCCACGCCTACTTCGATCAAAGAATGCAGGCTGCCTGTCAGTACCACGTATTATTAAAACTACAGCAGGGGGCAGAGCTTTTTCTTACAAAGCCCCAAAGTTATGGAATAGTCTTCCTATTAATGTTCGGGACTCAGACACAGTCTCAGTGTTTAAGTCTAGAAAAAAAAGTCTATAGTTTAAAACCTATTTATTTAGCCAAGCATTTTTGTAAATAGATTAACCTTAGGTAAAGGAGCAGATCTGGGGGACACATGGACGTAGAGTATTCTAGTGAACTGGTATGTTTAGATGCTGTCCTCCCCACTCTCATTGTTCACTCAGGTTTGTTGACGGTGAGGTGATTGGTTGCTTTACATCTCAGGGAGCCCTCATGTTTGTGTTTCCTTCTGGCTCTCCCTTTTAGTTATGCTGTCATAGTTAGTCCTGCCGGAGTCCCTGCTTGCACTTTGCACTAATATACATTCACCTTATACATGTTGACTGTGACCAGACCTAACTGCCATCTCTCCTTATTTTCTGTTCTCTCCTTTTCTGCTCTCTCCTCTCTCTCTCTCTCCCTCTCTTCTTTCCCTCTCTCTGTCTCTCTGTCGAGCTATACATGTTCGCTCCTGAGTTGCCAGTGATCCAGACCCCTCTGCCCTCTGGAGCCGTCTAACCCGTCCTGGAGTCCTGCTTCTGGTTGGAGATCTCGTCGCATGGATGCCCCGTGTGGTCTGCCTGGATTCGTATGGTGGCTGGGGATGGTTTCCATTAAGACTGTACTATCATCGATTGATGCTCTGGGGACCTGTGACTTCAGTTGTTCGATAGCTCAGGACTGGAATCTCCTACAGTCTACCTGAGCCTCCAGGAACAAACTGGACTCATTTAAATTTTAACACATCTCCTGTTACACTGAACTTCCAGTACACATTATTATGCTGATCATTCTCTGCTATCCATTATCACCCAGATGAGGATGGGTTCCCTGTTGAGTCTGGTTCCTCTCAAGGTTTCTTCCTATTACCATCTCAGGGAGTTTTTCCTTGCCACCGTCGCCCTCGGCTTGCTCATCAGGGACAATCTTATCATTTTGATTCATACACATTGCATACAAACTTACTTCTTTTTATTGTGTAAAGCTGCTTTGCGACAATGTCAATTGTTAAAAGTGCTATATAAATAAAATTGAATTGAATTGAATTCTCCGGTCTATTATTACCCTCTCCGTGACTTCCCGTGCAGATAGCAACTCCGCCTGTAGCCAGCGGGTGGCAATCTTGGACAAGCGATCCAACTGCGCGCGGGGGGAGGTTTGTGGCTCATATACCCAGCGGTGAAATTGCAGCGCTGCCTGAGTGTTTGATAACCCGCAGCAAGCGAGGATTTCCGTTTTCAACAGGTCGTAATCTTCTGTGTCATCTGCTGAGAGGGCGAAGTAAGCTCTCTGGGCTTCCCCTGACAGGAGGGGCACAAGAATGACGCACCATTCCCGCTTCGGCCAGCCTTCCAGCTCTGCTGTCCGTTCAAAGGTTAGCACGTAGGTCTCAATGTCGTCATGAGGGGTTAGTTTCGGGAGCAGATGTTGGGCGTCTTTTCTAGGGTCAGGGAGGGGCACATCTCGCCCTCCATGTTGTTGCATCCGCGTAAGCTCTTGCGTAGCATTTTGGAGCCCTTGTGCGAGTTGTTGCAACACCGTCTATTGTTGTAGGGTTGTCTCCAGCAGGTGCCCCAGGTACTGTTCGTTGGTGCGGCCGCCCTCTGGGCCCATGTTTCCTGCCCGCATTCTCCACCGATGTAGTGCGCTGTAGGGGTCAGGTAATCAAGGACACAGAGACACAGAACTGCGGTGCAAACAGTGCGGTGCGTTAATTAGTGCTCAGGTGCAAGGCAGCAAAACACACAGTTAATGATAGGTGCTGTGGGTACTTGGTGCCAAGGCGTGGAGGAGGTCGGGTGATTTATATCCGCGTTCAAACAGGTCGGTGGGGGTTCGTCGGAGCGGATGTCGGTTGTGCCGCTGGCGCAGAATGGCCGGTGCGCGGGTGCCTTCTGGCCGGCGGGTATACAGATGAGGGTTCCTGCGAGTCCGAGTCTGTGGGGAGAGGAGAGTAACATGAGTAATCTGCGTACATTCTTTCCTACTCACCAGCAGGTGCCGTCTCGGTCCTTTTATAGGGAGCGGCCGACAGGCAGATGGTGAAGGATTTGCTGCTGGTAATGCCAGTGAGTAGCGGTGCTCCGCCCCTTTAATTTTGCCTCTTGTGCTGTCTGTGTTGCTGATCCTGCGTCTTTTCCCTTTTTTAATGGATGAGGTTAAAGCTGTTCCGGTACTGTGGGCGTTGACTATGAGCCCGTCGCCACACCAGGTTAGGACATCTAACATCACCAGTATTACCTTTTCTGGTCAGGATATCCCATTGACAACATCGGTTAATAACCCTGGGGTTAAAATAGACTCTCATTTGACGTATGAGGCTCATATCAAACATCTGGCAAGATGTCTTATTTTCACCTCAGGAATATTGCAAAACTGCGTCCAGCACTCACTTTTGCAGATGCAGAAAAGTTAGTCCATGCGTTTGTCTCTTCCTCGCTGGACTTCTGCAATGCACTTCTCATTAGGACTACTGGAAAAATCCTTCAAAAGCTGCAGTATATTCCGTACAGTGCTGATAGGACTTTGATGATACAACCATAAATACAAGCGTAAATACAACCATATCACAGCCATTCTTAAATCTCTTCACTGGCTCCCTGTTTCATTCAGAATTTATTACAAGGTTGCCCTTCTTTTTTTTTCTTTTTTTTCGATTTGTCCCCGATTTTCTACCTGATTTAGCTGTGTCCAATTCCTCCCTGTCACTAGGGGGCTCCCACTTTAAGGCTACTACAACCCTCAGCTGGGAGGGCCAAAGACCATCATGTGTTTTCTCCGAAGCACGTGATGCCAGCCAACCGCCTCTTTTCGAACCGCTTGTTCACGCACCCTTGGGGGAGGCATAACACACTCCAAGGACATATCTGCTTCTTCCGCTTGCGTGAGCTCACAGACGCCCCTGATTGGCTGTAGACCCGTGATTAATGTTAGAGCACTAAGTACCACTCATCCCTACCCTGTGAGAGAGCTCGGCCAATCAGCTCTCTCTAGACCTCCGGCGGCGAAAGTTTACAGCATCACCTGGGAATCAAACTCGCGATCTCTGGATTATAGAGCGAGCACTTTACCACTGTGTCACTCAGAGGACAAGGTTGCCCTTCTTACTCACCAGTGCATTTATGGGGATGCCCCTCCCTACCTCAAAGAACTTATTACCACACATACGTCCACACGCAACCTCCACTCTGCATCAGTACATCTTTTGAAACCTCCTAAGACTAAGCTACATACTATGGGACATCGCGCTGTTTGCTCAGCTGCACCTAGACTGTGGAATGCTCTCCCTGAGTATCTGAGGACGCTTTTTAAAAATCTTTTTATCAGAGCTTTAAAATCTTTTTATTAGAGCTTTCGGGTTGAATTAATTTGTAGCACTTTGAGATTTGCTTCAAATATAAAAGTGCATTATAAATAAAATTTATTTTTAAATGTATTATTATACCACCGTGTCACCGGAATTTTGTATCTAAACATCTAATTTTTGGGGGCAGGTCTGTGTGTGAGTAAATAATTACTATCTAATACTAATTATTATCAGTCACCTGTTATTGAGATCTGGGTTAAGAAGGGTTTTAGGTCTTAAACCTTCACAAGGGCATATACAGTATCACATACCCCCCAAACATACACAAATTACACATACACTGATTTATCACACTGCAATTAAAGCCTTGTGATCTCCTCACAAAGCCAGAGAAAATATTTCCCGTGCCAGAATTCTGAGCTTTACTGTAAACAAGTTATTTTAGTACGCCCAAAACAGTCACCATAAAGCAAATGTGTTTTTTTCCCAATATTATTTCTGGCTACAACAGTATAGTCATTGTTGTTGATTTTACAAGGGGCATTTAAGTCAAACTTTTGATTGTGCAGTATGACAGAACCCAGTTATGAAAGTAAAAAGTAGTTTTATTTCTCTCTATAATCCCTCTCTATAATCTGATAATCTGATAAACTAATTCACTTATAAAAGCATATCACTAGTGCTTGGATACCATCAGGGTAGGACATTTTGTCAGTATGCCAAGTCATGACCAGACTACGTGCTTCTCACCCGAAACATTTGGAAGTTGCTTGGAGTGAGGTTAGGAATGTACGGAGGATGTTGCAACAACTCCCAGATGAGTTTATGTAATGTGCAAGTGGTTTTTCTGAATGATTATGTGTACATTCACACAGACAGATGCAGCTCTTCTGCAATGTGGCGAAAAGTTATTCATAGATTTTCAAGGATCTACAGGTACTCATTTACAGGTGAAACAAAAAAAAAAATGAATATCATGCAAAAGTTATATTTATTATATAAGGTGAAACTAAGATAGACTCATTACATGCAATATGAGATAAGTTCAAGTCGTGATTGTCATAATTGAGATGATTATGGCATAAAGATCATGAAAACACCAAATCCACAATCTTAGAAAATTTGAATATTACATGCAATCAATAAAACAAGGATTGTACTGTACATTGAACAATATCAAACCTCTGAAAAGTATAAGTATGCACATGTACTCAGTACTTGGTTTGGGCTCCTTTTGCAGCAATTACTGTTGCAATGTGGCATGGCATGGAAGCTATCAGCCTGTGACACTGCTGAGGTGTTATGGAAGACCAGGATGCTTCAATCGCTTTCTTCAGCTCTTCTGCATTCTTCCGTCTCATGTCTCTCATCTTTCTCTTGGCAATGCCCCATAGATTCACTATGGGGTTCAGGTCAGGCAAGTTTGCTGGCCAATCAAGCACAGTAATCCCACTGTAATCATTGATGATATGATAAATCATGGCTTGAACTATCTTGCTTTGCATGTAATGAGTCTATCTCATATATTAGTTTCACCTTTTAAGTTACATTACTGAAATAAAATAACTTTTGCAAACTCGAAAAAAATATATAATTTTTTGAGTTTCACCTGTATTTGTTCTCGAGACGGTGGTCTCCAAGCAACCTCAGCTGGAATTGCCATTCTTGAACATACAGATGTCTTCAAAATGTTTACACCATTCATGTTTTATTGCAGCTAAGATCTCATCATAGTACTGTGCCTTGTAACACCTGTACCACCGCAGCACAGGGAAATAAGATCTAGCTCACCGGATTACTGAGTTGACGCTTTGTCCCCACCTAGTGTGTGTTCATGTGTACTACCTGCACTTAAACACTAAATGAAGAGCACCTGTGATTCCATTGTGTGTCAGCCTATATATTTCAGTCGAACCCGTAGCACTCCACCTGTTCACTGTTGTGCAATGTCTATATGTCTCTGTGTGTCTGCATGTTCGTTAACGTGCGTTCTCATCTTCCCCAGGACTGAGCAGTGTCTGCAGGTGTGGTTTCGTTTTAAGGTGGACGTGTCGTCGCCTGGCACCAGATCTTCCGGACTGAGAGCCTCTTTTGTTTGTTTTTGATCCTTTTTGTTTGCCCACCTGCAGACCCAGTCTGGGGAGGTTTGTGTAAGAGAAGTCGTGTGTTAAACTTTGACTTGAGTAAAAAGAAAGAATAAAACATTTACGAAAAGAATGGAATCTGCTTCTGCTTCCACTTCTTCCCGGAATGACATGACAGATGAACAGGCCCTTCAGGACGCAGCAGAAACCCCCTGCCAGAAGAAGACCCCCCCCATACTCGAGTACATCAGAGGACAGCAACATGAAATCGATAGTCTGGCTCGAGCAGTGAACGACCTGGCTCACAGTGTGGAGCAGCTTGTGTCACGTCGATCTCCAATCTTCTCTCCTGGGCCGCGCTCCGCACCATCACCACCACGCCCCACCCCTCCGGAAAGATATGCTGAAAATCCGGAGGGGTGCAAACGTTTTCTCCTGGCCTGTGAACTATGCCTGGCAGAATATCCGGACATGACGGACTTGCAAAAGGTCAGCTTGTCACACAACAGCTCACAGGCTCTGCGATGGACTGGGCGACAGCAGTGTGGAGTGCGGGCGGAATCGCAGCGACCAACTATCAACAGCTTCTCTCGGATTTCCGCAACGTGTTCGACCATCCTGATCATGGAAGAACAGGGGAACAACAACTGCTGAGGCTGCGGCAAGGAAATGCCACCATCGCGGATTATGCGATTAAGTTTCAGGTGCTGGCTGCGGAGAGTGGCTGGTGTGATTGCAGTCTGTTGGCACGGTTCAGAGATGGATTACAACCAGAGGTGCAATTAGAACTCGCCTGCAGGGACACCAGAATGTCCCTTGATGAGTGTATTGGACTGGCCATCAGGCTGGATCAGCACCTCCGTAGCCAGAAACGTCATCTTCCCCCGAAAGCTACAGCAAAACGAACGGATTACAGCCGCTGCCTCAGTCTCAGTACCCCCCTGATGGAACCACGAGAAGTAACACCAGGAGAACCCATGGATGTTAGCGCATCCCACCTTATGGTTCAGGAGAGACAGAGAAGAATATCTGCTGGACTTAGATGTGCTAAAACATGTATACTGTCGGCATTGACGGTCCATACCACCTCAATTGAAAGCCCAATTGCCCAAGTATCTATAAATGTGCCATCAGAGTATGAACGGTTTCAAGACGTGTTTAGTATTAGGGCAGCAGCACGACTTCCCCCTCATCGACTACGTGATAGAGATTTTGCCGGGGAAAACACTGCCGAGCTCGCACATTTATCCATTGTCTGTGGAGTTAATCCGGGCTATGGAGGAATACATGAGTGAAGCTCTCCAGCAAGGTCTTATCAGCAGGTCCACGTCACCCGCCTCGGCAGGGTTTTCTTTTATCGATAACTCCCCTGTATTGATTTCCGAGGTCTCAATGCAGTAACAATAAAATACAAGCACCCTCTGCCACTGGTACCGGCCGCTATCGACCAACTCCAAGGTGCCTCCATCTTCACCAAACTCGACCTCCGCAGCGCCTATAATCTCGTTCGTGTGCGAAGAGGTGACGAATGGAAGACTGCGTTTAGCACGACATCAGGACATTACCAATATAATGTAATGGCGTATGGACTGGTAAACGCACCTGCGGTGTTTCAGGAGTTCATGAACGACGTGTTTAAAGATATGTTAAACCTGTATGTTATAGTATACTTGGATGACATCTTGGTTTACTCCCGGTCATATTCTGAGCATGTCCAACATGTAACCGCCGTCCTTCATCAGTTACGCAAACACGGGCTCTATGCGAAGGCAGAGAAATGCGATTTCCACAAGCAGGAGGTTGCATTCCTTGGCTATCGCATAGGACCACGGAGGGTTGAGATGGAGACGACTAAGGTCGCGGCAGTGCAACAATGGCTGGAACCCAGATCAGTGAAGGCGCTACAAAGTTTTCTGGGTTTTCCTAATTTTTACAGACGATTTATTCGAGGCTTCAGTATGTTGGCAGCGCCGCTCACTACACTCCTAAAAGGGAAACTGAAATGCCTTTGTGGATTTCCTCTGGAACCACGTAATTCGTACTTCTAGGCTGCTGGAACCCAAGTACTGGTGGCCGAATATGCGGAAGACGGTAAGAACAGTTGTCTTATCTTGCGCTGTGTGTGCGGCGACTAAGAGTCCTCACCACCTACCTGTTGGAAAATTAATGCCCTTAGCAACGCCAAACATACCGTGGTCCGACATTTCAGTGGACTTTGTCACGGACCTGCCAGTTTCAAAGGGATACACGACTATTCCAATTGTGATAGATCGCTTCTCTAAGGGATGCAGATTCATCCCATTCACCTCTCTCCCGTCAGCCTTCCAGGTGGCGGAAACCCTTTTTTCAACAGTGTTTCGTTGCTACGGCATACCCGAAGATATAGTGTCCGATCGTGTTCCCCAATTTATCGCCCGAGGCTGGAAAGCATTCTTTCAGAAGTTGGGGACCACTGTTAGCCTAACGTCAGGCTATCATTCCTATCATGTTCGTTAACGTGCGTTCTCATCTTGTTCCCCCAGGACTGAACAGTGTCTGCAGGTGTGGTTTCGTTTTAAGTTGGACGTGTCGTTGCCTGGCACCAGGTCTTCCGGACTGAGAGCCTCTTTTGTTTGTTTTTGATCCTTTTTGTTTGCCCACCTGCAAACCTCCCCCAGTCTGGGGAGGTTTGTGTAAGAGAAGTCGTGTGTTAAACTTTGACTTGAGTAAAAAGAAAGAATAAAACATTTACGAAAAGAATGGAATCTGCTTCTGCTTCGCTTCTTCCCGGAACGTCATGACATGCCTCTGTGAATGGCAACTAGCTTTATGCCTTAATTCATAAGAAATTTCATCACAAGTAATAGACTTGTTGACAATTGTAGACAATTGACTTGAATGCTCCTCGTAAAATCCAATTAAGCTGCCCGTCTAAGCCCCTGGTTTGTGAGATCCTAAATCTCCGTGACTACATCAGTCTCTCTTGTTCAGTATTATAACCTAGGGAACACATTTAACTTAGTTCGTTCTCATGGTCTGTCTGCTGCAAAATGCTACCTACATCACACATTTTCACTCCTGAACTAAAAGAACTGAGGCGTTCTTTTAATGGATCTTTTAATTTCACTTAACTTATACAGTAAGAACCAACAAAGCCTTACAAATGGAGTATAATGAAGTAGTTACTCACATTAACAATTCATGCTAAGATATTATAAACTCTATAGCTCCTATAAAATGTAAGAAGCACAAGAAGGCCACGCTCAACCTTTGGTCAATAATACTGTAATTCTCATGGTTTTAGGCAATTATCTAAGTACTAACTTAATAACTGACCGAGTGTATCTCTGAACCCAATTTCCTTTCCACATTTTGGAATCTTATGTCTGCTAACCATTGTCTCTTCATTCCCAACTTGTAGGTAAAAGTGATCAGGGCTTCTCTGTTGCCGACCCCAAGCTTTGGAATTCATTTAGACATAAAATGCAACCTAAAGTCACAAATCTTTACTATTGCTCTCAAGTCAGGGCAATTGGACCGTCCTTTTTTTTTCTTTCTCATTTACAGCATTCATTTTAATATATTTTTAAAAATATGTATCTCTCTTATTTTATAAGACTATTTAACTACATTGTTTTATGTTCATGCTGCGTCTGAATATGTTTAATAAAAAATAAATAAATGACTGTCTTGACATTGCTGAATAATACCCGGTCAAACAGATTAATTTTTCAAAAATTATATATGGACGATATTACTAAATTTACATTTTTACCTATTCATGTTAATGACTAGGAAAATGATTAATAGCACAGTGTCTGGTATGCCAATACTGATACAAGAAAAATCAATCTTAAGATAAAACTGGAATATGTGGTTTGCACTACTAGCAACATCAAATCTAGAGTAAGTTTAGCCACTGTGCAGTTTCCTCATATATTTATTCCATTTATCTAGTCAGTTAGTGAATTTATACAAAAAATATTTGGTTTGTTTAGTTTAACAAAATTAATTTCATTATTAAAATACAGAAAAATAGAAAAAAGAAGCACCAGTTTCTGCTTCTATTTAAAGATAGATTTCACATTTATTCGATGAAGCGATGGTCAATGTTATTTGCAAAATGATCTTTAAAAAAAATTATGTTCTGACTGAGAGCGCGTGGTGTTAGCGCGCTGGGTGGTTGTACAAAGAACCCTTATGGAGAGTGTCCAAGGAAAGGCTGTGTGTGTGAGTTGTCGGAGTGCTTGGTGCAAAGTTTCAGTAATGTTTTCCCCGTTTGGAGATAACGTGAGTTTATTAATGAAACTAAATAAACTCAAACACAAATGCAAACACCAACTCCCTGTTTCTCGAGACAGGGCTGTTCCTTATCTTTTCTTTTTATTAGTTCTCTTTTCTCTTTTTCGGTTTTCTCTTTTTCTTTTCTCTTTTACAGTTTTCTTTTCTCTTTTTCTTTTGTGTTGGGCTGGAACCCACGAGCGGTTCTCTTGTGTGTACCCTTTATAATCCACCAAATACTGGGTGGCCTCCTGGACACGTCGTGTGTCTAGAATACGTCTAACCGTACATGCAGGGTGGGGGTGGGTTTGGGAGTGGTGGATCTGCCAGAGTGCTGCACAGGAGTGGCTTTAACGTGAGACATGAAAGGTGGGGTTTATTCTCAATTCTCAATGAGCGAGAGATTGTGACTGTTAGATGTAGACCTTTTTATTTACCGTCGGAATTCACCACTGTTTTCATTATCGGAGTGTACATTCCACCTAGCGCTAATGGTAAGGAGGCGCTCTGTGAACTGTATGCAAGGATCAGTAATCTGCAGAACACATACCCTTATGGACTGTTTATTGTCGCTGGAGACTTCAACCATGCAAATCTCAAGTCAGTGCTTCCTAAATTCCATCCGTATGTGGCCTTTGCAACGAGAGGGGATAACATGCTGGATCTTGTTTACACAAACATCCCCGGCACATATCGGGCAGAGCCCGCCCCCACCTCAGCTACTCAGACCACATCTCCGTTATGCAAATTCCAGCATACAGACCACTCGTCAGGCGTTAAAAAAACGGTTCTGAAGCAGCTGAAACCCTGGCCAGCAGGAGCCATCTCTGCTCTTCAGGACTGTTTCGAGAACAGTGACTGGAACATGTTTAGGAAGAATTTCACCGACTTGGAGGAGTACACGTCATCAGTGACCAGCTACATCAATAAGTGCACCGATGACGTCACTGTTGCAAAGAGCACCATCTCACGGCCCAACCATAAACCGCGGATTACTGCGGAGGTGCATGCACTTCTGAGGACCCGAGACTCTGCCTTCAGAGCGGGGGACAAGGTGGCCCTAAGAACAGCAAGGGCCAAACTTTCCCAGGCCATCAGAGAGGTGAAGCAAGCACATGCCCAGAGAATCCACAATCACTTCAGGGACACACTAGGCGCATGTGGTACAAGCCATCACCAACAACAGGACTTCATCACCTGCCTGTGACAGTGACAGCTCCCTTCCAGATGCACTGAACAGCTTCTACGCACGGTTTGACATGCAGAACGACGTGACAGCAAGGAAGACCACCCCTCTTCCAAACGACCAGGTGTTGTGTCTCACCACGGCTAATGTGAGGAAAACTCTACGCAGAGTCAACTCACGTAAAGCTGCTGGACCAGACAACATCCCAGGCAGAGTGCTTAGAGAATATGCAGAACAGCTAGCAGATTTTCTCACAAACATCTTCAACATCTCTCTTGAGCAGCACCATCATTCCCACATGCTTCAAGTCTACCACCATCGTCCCTGTGCTGAAGAAGTCTGTCTCAATGACTACCTCCCTGTTGCACTCACTCCCATCATCATGAAGTGCTTCAAGCGGCTCGTCATGAGACACATCAAGAACCTGCTCCCCCCCTCCCTCTACCCACTGCAGTTTGCGTATCGTTCAACCCGTTCGATGGACGACGCCATCTCCACCACACTCCACCTAGCACTGACACACCTTGACAAGAAGGACACTTACGTCTGAATGCTATACATAGATTTCAGTTCAGCGCTCAATACAATCATCCCCCAGTACCTGAGCTGGAAGCTGAGCCTGTTGGGCCTGAACACCTACCTCTGTAACTGGATCCTGGACTTTCTGACCGAAACACCTCAGGCAGTGCGGATCGGGAACTGCACCTCCAGCACCACCACACTGAGTACTGGGCCCCCTGAGGGCTGTGTGCTCAGTCCCCTGCTGTTCACGCTGCTGACTCATGATTGTGTAGCGACACACAGCTTCAATCATATCATCAAGTTTGCTGATGACACGACCTTGGTGGGTCTCATCAGCAAGAACGACGAGTCATACAGAGAGGAAATGCAGAGGCTAACGGACTAATGTAAAGACAACAACATGTCTCTGAACGTCGATAAGACAAAAGAGATGGTTGTTAACTTCAGGAGCACACGGAGCGATCACTCTTTGCGTTGCATCGACGGCTCTTCCGTGGAGCTCATCAAAAGCACAAAATTCCTGGGTGTCCACCTGGAGGAGAAACTCACCTGGTCCCTCAACACCAGCTCTCTGCACAAGAAAGCCCAACAATGTTTTTTCTTCGTGAGAAGGCAGAGGAAGGCCCAGCGTCCACCACCAATCCTCACCACCTTCTATAGAGGAACTATTGACAGCACCCTGATCAGCTGCATCACTGTCTGGTTTGGGAATTGTACCATATCACACCGCAAGACCATCAGGGTCTCTCTTCCCTCTATCGAAGACATCTACACCACACGGTGCATCCGCAAAGCCACCAGCATTGTGGCTGAACGGACACACCCCTCACACTCACTCTTCACCCTCCTGCCATCTGGAAAAAGGTACCGAAGCATTCGGGCACTCATATCCAGACTATGTAACAATTTTTACCCACATGCCGTCTCCTCAACACAAAGGGACTGGACTGATAAACATGCGCACACACACACACACACACACACAAATGTAACATCTGTACCTCCACAGCTCAGGGGAATAAGATCAAGTTCCCCGGATTACTGAGTTGATGCTTTGTCCCCACTTAGTGTGTCTATGTATGTACTGCCAGCACTTAAGCACTAAACATGAGCACCTGTGATTCCCTTGTGTGTCTGACTATTTATTCAAGTCGAACCAGTAGGGCGTCGCCTGTTCACTGTTGTGCACGTCTCAAGTCTTCACCCGGTTGTCCAGAATATACTAATGTTTGTGTCTACTTTTCTCCTTTCACTCCCAGGACTGAACGGTGTCTGCAGGTGTGGGGTATTTTGAGGAAAAGGAATCCTCAACCATTCGCACAGACTTTTCAAGTATCTGAGTTCTCTGTTTTCTCCTCACGTGTGTGAGAGTTTTGTTTACCCACCTGCAGACCCAGTCTGGGAAGGTTTTTTCGAACCACAGAGCGAGTCCAGAAATTTTTTTGTGGTATAAAAGAAATAAATAAAGACTTGGTTAAAATGGAATCTGCATCTGCGTCTGATTCATCTCGGGGAGACATGACAGATGAACAGGCCCTTCCAGACACAGCAGGAACCCCTCTACCTGAGGAGGATGCACCGGTGCTGGACTACATAAGGGGCCAACAACATGAGATCGATGGGTTGGCCAGAGCTGTGAATGACCTGGCTCGCGGGATGGAGCAGCTCATGCACCGATTACCCTCTCTCTGCTCGCCGGGGGCGCGCTCCACACCGCTACCACCACGCCCTAACCCCCCGGAAAGGTACAACAGGCTGCAACAGCTCAGAGGTGCAGCGATGGATTGGGCGGCGGCAGTTTGGAGCGCAGGCGGGATGGCAGTGATGAATTACCAACTATTTCTATTGGAGTTCCGCACTGTATTCGATCACCCCGATCAAGGCAGAACGAAGGAACAACAGTTGCTGAGGCTGAAACAAGGGATTTCCACCGTCGCGGATTATGCTATCCGGTTTCGGGTACTGGCTGCGGAGAGTGGGTGGTGTGACCGCAGTCTCCTCGCGCGGTTTCGAGATGGGTTACAACCCGAAGTGCAACTGGAACTAGCCTGCCGGGACACTGGAATGTCATTGGACGAATGCATCACGCTGGCAATCAAACTGGATCAGCACCTCCATAGCCAGAAACAACACCTTTCCCCGAAACCTATGGCCAAACGGTCCGAGTTCAACTGCCGCTCTAGCTTCAGCACCCCCGCGACCGAACCACGGGAAGGTACTCTGGGAGAACCAATGGACATTAGCACCTCCCGCCTAACGGCCCAGGAGAGAAAGCGAAGAATCCAATCGGGGCTGTGCTTATACTGTGGGGGGGGACAAACATCTCGTACACAACTGCCCGTTACTACAAAAAGTAACACACATCACACCACCATGTACACTTCATTCATTTTGTGTAAAGGCACGATTATCGTATTTTAACCGTTCTTTGTGTGTTTTCCCCCTTATAGATTGCACTTCGGCTGGAAATTTTATAACTTCTTCTCTTCTTTCCTCGCTACAGGCTCCCCTGTCAAAGCTACCATCCCCTATCGCAATTAAAGCTCTGGATGGTCATAACCTTAGACACTCGCCTATTAAACAGATATCTACGCCACTTCGATTTACTTTTCCCGGTCACTCTGAGGAATTAAAATTCGTTGTACTCCCTCGGTCTGATCATTCCGACGTGCTGGGTCTACCCTGGCTCAGTTCTCATAATCCCAATTTTGATTGGGAAAAATCTCGCATCCATTACCAATATAATGTGATGGCTTATGGATTGGTAAACGCACCTGCGGTGTTTCAGGGGTTCATGAACGACGTGTTTAGGGATATGTTAAGCCAGTATGTTATAGTGTACTTGGATGATATCTTGGTATACTCTCGGTCACATTCCGAGCATGTCCAACTTGTAACTGCCGTCCTTCATCGACTGCGCAGACACGGGCTCTATGCGAAGGCGGAGAAGTGCGAGTTCCACAAGAAGGAGGTTGCATTCCTCGGATACCGCATAGGGCCACAGGGAGTCGAAATGGAGACGACCAAGGTGAAGGCGGTGCAACAATGGCCGGAACCCCAATCGGTAAAGCCGCTACAGAGTTTTCTAGGTTTCGCTAACTTTTATAGACGTTTTATTCGAGGTTTTAGTATGTTGGCAGCACCGCTCACAACCCTCCTAAAGGGGAATCCTAAGCGTCTGCGTGAATTTCCGCCGGAGGCACGCAGAGCCTTTCAATATCTAAAATCGGCACTGTCAGTTGGTAAATTAATGCCCTTAGCAACACCAAACAGACCCTGGTCCCATATCTCAGTGGACTTTGTCATGGATCTGCCCGTCTCTAAGGTATACACCACTATTCTAGTAGTGATAGATCGGTTTTCCAAGGGATGTAGATTTATCCCCTTCGGCTCTCTCCCGTCAGCCTTCCAGGTCGGAGAAGTCCTATTTACTACTGTGTTTCGTTGCTATGGCATCCCCGAAGATATAGTATCAGATCGTGGTCCCCAATTTATCACCCGGGTCTGGAGAGCTTTCTTTCAGAAGTTGGGAACCACTGTTAGCCTAACGTCGGGCTATCATCCCGAGTCTAATGGGCAGGCAAAGCGGACTGTCCAAGAACTCGTAAAATATCTTCGAGCATATTGTAGCAACCGTCAAGACAGAATGGGCGGAATGCTTAATATGGGCGGAATATGCACAGAACTCGCTACGTCACTCCGCTACCGGCCTAACGCCCTTCCAGTGTATACTTGGGCATCAACCCCCGCTATGTCCCTGGGATATCATACCCACCGAAGTTCCCATGGTGGATGAGTGGTTCAAAAAAGTAACTGATTTGTAACAGGCAGTTGCCTATTTACGGGGCTCCCGGCCTGTGGGGGCGCTGTGGGAACCCTTTATTCAAGATTCATAAAAGAAGGAGAGAGGCTGGGTAACAGGGGGCCATTATACAGCCGAAGGCGATGCTAAAGCCGAAGCTAATGCTAAAGCCGAAGCTAACGCTAAAGCTATATGCAATTTGTAAACCCGAATGCGGGATAGTAATGTCTGTGGCGCATGAGGGTTTTCTTTTGTGTGTGCTTCTCTCCTCTGCTCTTTGGGTGCTTTTCATCCTCCGACGTCTTTTGCCACGGTGTGTCAGCACATCGCGCGCGGTGTCTTGTCGGCGCTCGTGAGGAGGGGTCTTCGGTGTACGCCGCGCCGCCATTAAAGGGGACGTGCATCCGAAAGACGGGAAGAGCAGAGCAAGGCTCGTCCCGGGACGACATCGCCGTGATAAAAACTTTGTGTGGAAAAGAGCTCAGAGACTCGGGGTGTGTGTGTGTGTGTGAGTGTGAATGTAGTGGATGATATTGGAAGCGAATGGAGTGACACTGTAAATAAATGTATATACACCTTTGGCTACACAAATATTGATCTCTGGTGGTCCTTATCCTCCCCTGATTCTGCTAACGGCAAGTTATTATTTTTATTAATAGTAGCGTGTTTGTTACAGTGGCGCCCAACGTGGGGCCATCAGAGTGTCATTATTATTATACATTGATACATTGTTGGTATTTGTTATTAGCTACCCAATCTTTCATACCTTCCTACACTCCAAAATTACACTCACTCAAGGGTTTGGTTAATCATACCGTTTATTAAAAATAAATTGGGGCAAAAACATGGCCGAGTCCGATGCCCAAGCTGAGGAAGGGTTGGTGGCCCACGACTTCACAGCAGGCCCTTTTGTGACGCGTCGTGAACCCATTCAAGAGCTCATTAACACTCTTAGCCGCCTTTATCTAGGCACTGATGATGAGGAAGGTTCCGGGGTGGATGACGAAGGCCCCCAAGGTGAAGAAAGGGCAGAGCAACCCCTCGGCGATGAACAGCTGCCTCCACCTCCTCCACCCGTGGACTCCGAGGACGATCAAAGCCTCAATTCCCTGGTGCTGGCGACCCGCCTTAGCCAGCCAGAAACGGCTCTGCAGGCACTGGACGATAAACTCTCCCAGCGAATGGATGAGTTGTCGGATCAGATGGGTGAGCTACAACGCAACCATAATACAGACATTAATATGCCAGCAAAAACTGGGAAATGCTCAAGCAGAAATGCAACAACTGTGTCAGATGGTAAAAAAAACAGTGTGAGGAGCAGTTAAATGATGTAGGTCAGTCCGTTGTAGAGTGCATGAAGAGGCGAGACTCACAATTAAAGGCCATGATAGGCGCGCCACCAGTCGCTACCTCCACTCCTTTCCCCCGACCAGGGTCCGGTTCTCCTCCTCCCTTTCCCAATAGCTGCTCACACGCCACTACCTTCAAGGCTCCTGTGAAGCTGGATTTCCCCAGGTTTGGTGGTACTGAGGGAGAAGATCAGTTTTGTGGAAAGGTGCGAGGAATACTTACCTACATCCACTCTCTGACGGGGAAATATTAGCTACACTCCCCTCTGTACTCTCCCACACTGCAAAAGATTGGTGGACAGCAGAAAAATACAGTGTCAGGAGCTGGACGTCATTTAAATCTGCGCTGCTGAAGGCATTCCTTACCGAGGACCATGAAGTCGAGGCTGAGAAACGCCTGAGGGAGTGGGTCCAGCATCCTGACGAGAGCATAAGGAACTTTGCCTTTCAATATCGTGCCCTCTGCCTGAGGTGGAAACCAGGGATGATGGAGAGGGAGATTGTGCAAGCGACACTGAGGAACTGTAATCCTCGCATTGCCAGTCTGCTGCGGAGCACGGTCGCCACCACCAGTGAGCTGGTGCGAATTGGAACACTGGTGGAGAGAGATTTTAACGCCACCAAAGCCTTTAGACAAAGGCAAAACCCCATTCCAACACCGAAACCGATGAAGGAGTGCCAAAAACCCACCAGCCTCAGCATAGCCCAGGCCAGCCCTTCCCTGTTGATGGTACAGCTTACCTTAAATCATGTGGCCTGTACAGCTGTCATCGACACCGGCACTTCTCCCTCATAACCGAGACGCTGTGGAAAAGGATAAAGAAACCAGCCGAAAAGTGGCTGTCTGCAAAAGGACAGTCATTCTCATTAGCCAATGGCTTGGTACAAGCTGCAATAGGCAAATTGCATGCCCAATGCTCCTTGCAAGGAGTGGAATCTGAGGTTTGTCTTTTTATTATGAAAGATCGCGATCTTACCTTCCCTTGTGTGTTAGGGTTAGATTTTTTGACAGAAGCAGGCGTACAGATTAATTTTAGACAGGGCTCCTACACTATACTAGGTAGAGAAGGTGAATATTTCCCGCTCTATACCTCCACTCACGGCCAGGTCTCCCTTTATGTAGCCAATCCATTGCCCCAAGTGTCTGATGTCACCAGCTCAGTCATCTCCAGCCTGGTCAGCAACGCTTCCCTGTCAGAGGAACACAAGTATCAGTTGCAGGAGCTGTTGTTAGAGTGGACAGTGTGCACTGACCGAATTGGCCACACTAAGGCAATAACCCACCACATTTACACCACTGACGAAAGGCCAGTCAGGAAAAAGGCTTACCCTGTCCCTGTCCACAAACAGCAAATTGTGGAGGAAGAGGTCGCCAAGATGCTGGAAGCCGGTATCATTAGACCGTCACCTTAGACCTGAGTAGTGGGTATTGGCAGGTGGAGATGCATCCTGACAGCATTCCTAAAACAGCGTTCGTCACAAAGAACAACCAATACGAGTTCCTCTGTCTTCCCTTTGGCCTGAAAAATGCAGGAGCAACTTTCCAGAGACTTATGACTTCGGTTTTGGCAGAAGCCATAGGAAAGTATTGCTTTGTCTACATTGATGACATCGTTGTTTACTCAAAGGATATCACTTCTCACCTTAACCACCTCCGACAAATATTTGCACTTCTTGAAGCTGCTGGTCTCACAGTCAACTTGAAAAAATGCAACCTCTGTCAGACATCCCTCTCCTTTCTGGGACACATCATATCGGCTGAAGCCATAAAGACTGAAGAAGCCAAGGTAGCAGCTATACGATCTTACCCCGTTCCCTGCAGCCTGAAGAAGCTACAGCGCTTCCTAGGTCTGGTTGGTTGGTACCACCGTTTCATCCCCCACTTCTCAGAGCGTGCTGCTCCTTTACATGCTCTGAAGAAGAAAGGAGCCAAGTGGGTATGGACTTCTGAATGCCAGTCAGCCTTTGAGGATCTCAGAACAGCTCTTCAAGATACACCAGTTTTAACAGCTCCAGACTTCAGCCGCCCCTTCAAGATGCAGACAGATGCCAGCAACATCGGCCTGGGTGCAGTACTCACCCAAGATCACGAAGATGGGGAACACGTGATCGCCTACGCCTATTCAGCATCAGAGAAAGAATGTCTGGCTGTGGTGTGGGCTGTGGAGAAATGGCGTCAGTATCTGGAAGGCAAAGCTTTTACCATCATCACAGACCATGCTGCTTTAACCTGGGTTTTTAATCAGCCGAACCCCTCCTCACGTCTAACCCGCTGGGTACTCAGGCTGCAGGCGTTTGAGTTCGTAGTTCAGTACCGTAAGCGGCAATGCAACGTCGTTCCTGATTCCCTGTCATGGCGCTGGGAGGAAGAAACCACGAACGCCCATCTGGCAGTACATCGAGGCAACGACCTGCAGTGGGGTTTGCCCTGTGACTGGGAGGAGCTGGAGAAGGCCCAGAAGGCGGATGAGACGCTTCATACTCTGTGGAAAGAGGCAAGGTTAGATCCTGACGTTAAAAAAATACATTACTGCGTAATAAATCAATTTCTCTATCGTCAGATCCCCAAACAGGACGGGTGTAGTCTCCTCCAGCTGGTCATCCCAACATCTTTGCGACCTCAATATCTGCAGTACGCCTACGACAACCCTCTCAGCGGTCATCTGGGGCGGATGAAGACCCTGCTTTGGCTGCTGGAGGTCGCTTACTGGCCAGAGATACGCCGCGATGTCTGGGAATATTGTAAGAACTGTGTTACCTGTCAAAAATACAAACCTCGCATTAGTAAACTGGCGGGATTACTACAAAGCACACCTGTGGTAGAACCTGGTTTTATGTTGGGAGTGGACCTCATGGGTCCTTTTCCACGTTCATCCCGGCTCAACAAACATCTACTGGTGGTCGTGGATTACTGCAGCAAGTGGGTCGAGATGTTTCCTTTAAGGACAGCAAAGGCTCACAACATAGCCAACATTTTAACTAGGGAAATCTTCACATGGTGGGGCACTCCAGCTTACCTGGTCTCGGACAGGGGTCCGCAGTTCACGTCCCAGCTACTCAACTCCATCTGTCGGCAATGGGGCGTCACCCAGAAGCTCACCACCGCATACCATCCCCAGACCAACATCACAGAACGGACGAACCGGACATTAAAATTCATGATCGCAGCATTCGTCAAAGAAAACCACAAGCAGTGGGACCAATGGCTTCCTGAGTTCCGATTTGCTATCAACACAGCCCGGCAGAAAAGCACTGGCTTCACCCCGGCAGAAATAGCACTGGGACGCAAGCTAAACGGACCACTGGAGAGAATGCTGCATTGCACCACCTCACCTGATCATCCTGCCTATTCCACAGTGGAGCGTCAGGAAGCTCTGTTCCAGGTTGTACGAAGCAACGTGGCCCATGCCCAGGAACGCCAGGGGAAATACTACAACCTTAGGCGACGAGCTGTCACATACAGTGTGGGCGACCATGTGTGGGTTCGTGCTTTTCCTCAGTCTCGGGCGGAGGACTCACACATGGCCAAACTAGCTCCAAAATGGAAGGGACCGGCTAAAATAATCAAGGTTCTTAATAAGGTCAACTACCAGGTGCAACTGGTTAATCAAGCTGGGCCATTCACGGTGTTTGTTACAGATTCATCTCGGGGAGACATGACAACAAATCATTCAGACGAACTAAATAACATCAGGACTGAACTGATAAACACACACATGCATAATCACACTGATCTCCAACCACCTTAAATTGTTCTGCACCTACCTACCTGAACTGCTCTTTGCAATATTTGCACAGTATTTATTTCACCTTGCTATCTGCATACAATATATTTTTTAATCAATGCTGCTACTTCAGAAATGTCAATTGTTTTCTGTAGCTCCTTGTTTGCACATTTGCATGTTCACTTTGTTGTATATTGTTGTCTCTTCTTTGTATAGGAATTGATATTTTTTTTTAGGTTAACTTAAAAATGTAAATCTGTCATATCTGAGCTAGTCAGCTAATTAGATATCTTAGTTAGCTAGCTGGTTCCAGTATAGTGTGTTGTTAATTTATGTTGTGTTGTTAATTTATGTTGTTGCATGTATGTAGAACCTTGGTCCTGGAGGAACGTTGTTTCGTTTCACTGTATACTGAACTGTATATGGTTGAAATGACAATAAAAGCCTACTTGATTGACCTGACTACTTGACTACTCCGTTAGTAGTTAGTAGTGTGGACTGCCTGCGGATTTCTGCGAGGCAGAGGGAGGTTCTTGCCTTCTGCCAGATTCGGCGGCAGTGGCGCACCATGTGTTACGTACCCCTATATCGGGCTCCTGCTCCGGGAACAGGGGTGAGGGTAGCCGAATTGGCACTAAAAATGCCATAGAGTGATGTGGATTCCACCCACATCAGATGGTTGGCCCAGGAAGAGGGGTTGGCAGATGCCGCACACCTAAGGGAGCATTCTAAGTCCTGGTTGACCCTCTATGCCGGTATTATGGGCTCAAGGACTGACTCCTGACATGGGGGGGCAGCATTGCTGTGACATAGCATCAGGTTCCAGGTTCTTAGAGCCTGCCCTATATGAGAAAGTATAGCCGAACCTGGCAAAGTTGAGGGACCACCTGGCTTGCCGAGGGTTGAGGCGTTTAGTTGACTGGATGTACGCCAGGTTCTTCTGATCCATCCAAATGAGAACCTGGTGTTTGGCCCCTCAAACCAGTGCCTCCATTCTTCTAAAGCCAATTTTATGGCCAGGAGTTCCCAGTCACCAATGCCGTAATTTCTCTCCGCAGGCATCAGATGGTGCGAAGAATAGTAGCAGGGGTGTATTTTCTGGTCTGATCCAGATCGTTGGGAAAGAACAGCCATAACCTCTATGTCAGATGCGTCCACCTCCACTATGAATTAAGCCTCCAGATTGGGCAATTGTAGGACCGGCACCATGGTGAGCTTGGCCTTAATGGTGTCAAAGACACGTTGGGCTTCAGTCATCCATTTAAATACCCTGTGGTCTTTCTTAGTGAGTGTGCTGAGTGCTGCTGCCAAGGTACTGAAGTTCCTTACAAAACAACGGAAGAAATTGGCAAACCCCAGAAAGCACTGGATGGCACGAAGCGACGTAGGCCGCGACCATTCTGCCACTGCATTTATCTTGGCTGGGTCCATGCGAAGCTGCCCACAGGACACTACAAGGCCCAGGTAGGAGGTGGTGGTCACATTGAACTGGGACTTCTCCAGCTTGATGAACAAATTGTGCTGCGCGAGAAGCTCTAAGAAACATTGCATGTGAACAGTATGCTCCTTTAGGGAGTCACTAAAAATGAGAATGTCATCCAGGTAGATGAATGTAAATGCAAAACTAGGCATTATCCTCTCCCGGAGAACCTCATTTATGAACCTCTGAAACACAGCAGGTGCATTCTTGAGACCGTAGGGCATAACCAGGTACTCGTAAAGGCCTGAGAGTGTAATGAATGCTGTTTTCCATTCATCCCCTGCCTTTATGAGCTTTGAAGGTGCAATTTTGTAAAGATCAGAGCTTTCTCCAGGCACTCGAAGGCTGAGTTCATTAAAGGCATGGGGTAGCAGTCCTTTATCGCCCTGGTAACCAATACAGGGATGGAGCTCCCCATCTTTTTTCTTTATAAAAAAGAAACCCCGCTCCTGCTGGAGAAGTGGAGGGCCGGATAAACCTTAAAGTTAGTGCCTCCTTTATGTACTTCTCCATTCCTAATTGCTCTGGAGGGGATAAGGAGAACAGCCTGCCCCTGGGCGGAGTAGTTCAAGGGAGCAGATTAATTGCACAGTCAAAGGGCCTGTGAGGGAGTAGTGTAGGGGCCTCCCTCTTGGAGAACACTTCCTTAAGGTCCCAGTAATCCTGGGGAACAGTGGTCCGATCCACCAGTTCGTGGAGGGCTGAAGAAGAGCGCATCCTCTTCAGCCAGCACTGGGAGCACTGGCACCCCCAAATGGAGACAGACCGGGATGACCAGTCAATCCTAGGGTTGTGTGGCTTAAGCCAGGGGACCCCTAACACTACCTGTAATTCTGGTATCCACATTACCAGGAACAACAACCATTCAGTGTGCTGCCCAACCATTAATACAACTGGGCCGTTTGCTGGGTGATGGGGCCTGATTTAAATGGCTTTCCATCTAAGGATGCAATGGGAATTCTCTTTTTCTTTTCAGTTTTCTTTTCTTTTACAATTTTCTTTTCTCTTTATCTTTTCTTTCTCTTTTCAGTTTTCTTTTCTCTTTTTTTCCTCTCTACCCTCCACAACCTGGTGCTTCCGAAATGTATGCGTGTCTACTGCTTTGTCTTGGGGGCTTATATAGACATCAGTCCAGGTGTCATGCATTGTTCCTAATTGCCATTATGGGAGCGTTGCCTAGTAACAGCATGAGGGGGTGGCCTCGAGTCTGTCTGACTGGAAACCCGTGGAGCAGCTGACCGTGGGTTTGTCTGTCGCAAAATCCACTACGTTACACCCCCATCCCTGAAAAATCTAAAAAAGTGCGGGTGCAAAAATTCTCAACATTTAAATGGATGGGGTGTTAAGCAAAGGGGTGACACACCAAAAATTAGGCACATTAATGTATTATGTTACAGATTTTTTTACATAAAAATATTCATTAGAAATTCACTGTCTGTAAATTTTATTATTTATGAAGGCATCTTTGCTTCACTGGTTTTCTTTGGATAGAACCTAAAAACCTTTACACATACTGTATCCAAGCAAGCAGCATAATAAAAATCAAGGCGCTAACAAATGTTCAATCATTGTATGATTATAAAAAAGAAATTATGCCAGACTTTCAACAAGCAGCACAGCAACATTAATTATTATACTATATACTTTCTCTCTTAAATACCTATAATTATCTTTTTGATTGTTTTTGCACATACTAAAAACCCCACCTTTTAGTACTTGATAAAATCCTCAAAACGGTTTGCATACGTTTTATGCATCATGGTTCTGTTCATAGGTGTTCATCTTTAGCTCACTGATTGACGATATTATTTAAAGCCCAGTTTTTTCCAAAGTCTTTCCAAAGGCAGTAGGAGTAAATGTGTATGCTGGTGGAATCAAAACTGCACTGATGCAATTGAACTGTTAGGGGTGAAAGGACACTGGACCATTATTATACTACAATCAAGGACGGCTACAAGGCACAATCTCGCCCACCGTTTGGGAAATCTGACCACGCCGCGATCTTCCTCATGCCAAAACATAAACAAAGGCTTAAAAAGGAAGTTCCGGTTCAGAGGGAGGTCTCTGAGATCTCGCACCGCTGCCTACAACGCGGGACTTGTGTCGGGGGACATGGACCTGTACAATGCTGCATCATATAACATCCGGAAGGTGGTGAAAGAGGCGAAGCAGCGCTACGGAAGGAAACTAGAGTCACAACTCCAACAGAGGAACACAGGCAGGAACTAAGAACAATAACGGACTATAAAGCTCCAACATCCGGTATGACAAACGCGGACATGACTCTGGCAGACAAGCTGAACACCTTTTATGCTCGCTTCGAGGCTGCAGCTAAAGACGCTAGCGATGCTAATGCTAAAACGGCTGCAGACAGAAAGTCATTGCCAGCACCGGAAACGCGTTCATCATGACGTGAGGAGAGCCTTCAAGAGAGTGAACACCAGAAAGCAGCAGGACCAGACGGCATCTCAGGTCGAGTCCTCAGAGCCTGGGCAGACCAGCTAGCACCAGTGTTCACAGAGATATTCAACCTCTCTTTATCTCAGTCGGTGATCCCCACATGCTTTAAGGAGTGCATCATTGTTCCTGTTCCGAAGAAACCACATCCTGCTTCCCTCAATGACTATCGACCTGTAGCCCTCACATCACTCACTCACCTGGACACCAGAAGGGGGAATTATGTTAAAATGCTCTTTGTCGACTACAGCTCAGCATTTAATACCATAATTCCCTCCACACTCACCACCAAGCTGAAGCACCTGGGGCTCATCTCTGTGTCAGTGGATCTCCAACTTCCTAACTGGGAGACCACAGGCAGTAAGGATGGGCGGCTATGTCTCTGCCTCTTTCACTCTCAGCACTGGAGCCCCCCGGGGTTGTGTTCTGAGCCCCCTGCTGTACTCTTTGTACACCTATGACTGCGTAGCCACTACGAACTCCACCACCATCATTAAGTTTGCTGATGACACGGTCGTGGTGGGCTTGATCTCTGACAACGATGAGACGGCCTACATGGAGGAGATCAGAAATTTGGAGAACTGGTGCCAGAGGAACAATCTCCTCCTGAACGTCAGCAAGACAAAGGAGTTGATAGTGGACTTTAGTACTAAGCAGGAGAGGAACTACAAGACCCCCGCCATCAACGAGAGACCAGTGGAGAGAGTGGACAGCTTCCGATACCTCAGTGTTCACATCACGCAGGACCTGTCATGGTCCTGTCACATCAACACCGTGGTGAAAAAGGCCCGGCAGCGTCTCTACCACCTCAGACGCCTGAGAGACTTTAGACTTAGACTGCCCTCTAAGGTGCTCAGGAACTTCTACTCCTGCACCATAGAGAGTATCCTGACGGGAAACATCTCAACCTCGTTTGGGAACAGCACCATGCAGGACAGGAGAGCCCTACAGAGGGTGGTTCGATCAGCTGAACGTATCATCTGTACCAAGCTCCCTGACCTTCAGACGATCTACAACAAGCGGTGCTGGACCAAGGCCAGGAAGATCGTGAAAGACCCCAGTCATCCCAGCAATGGACTGTTCTTTCTGTTGCGGTCAGGAAAGCGCTTCCGCTCACTGAAGGCCAACAAAGAGAGACTGAGGAGGAGCTTCTTCCCGCAGGCGACACGAGCTCTCAATCACAACACCACATAGGACCTAAAACTCTCACACTTGCACATTTTGCACACCTCAGGACTGCAGACTTTTTATCAGCATGCACAACTGGTTTACACATCGAACATTTGCACACTTGCACTTTTTGCACACTGTGAAGTTGAACTTCACTACATTCTGGACTGCACTACATCACATTTCCATTACATTTCATTACTGTATATATCCACTATTTTATTAGATATTCTTTTTTTATTGTAGGTCAATTAGCAGTCATATAAGCATTTCACTTCATATCATACTGTGTATGACTGTGTATGTGACGAATAAAATTTGAATTTGAAAATAGAACTGAGGCATTAAAACAGCTTGAACATGCCATTCTTTAGAAGAATTTATCCAATATATACTGCTCTCCCACATAAAAGAAAATCAGTTGCCATTTCAGTAGGGTCAAATTATTGAACTGCATCAAACAACCAAAACAATTAATGAGATTTCAAATGACTGAATTTGGGTCATTATTCTTAAATATATAAATAAAACCTGCAAAGACTATACCGAAACTTCAACTCCGTGAAAGAAATGTGGTCAGAAACAAAATAATCTAAGAAAATTACTTAAATGCTTAGTAAAGATGCTTGAAAAAATAATTAATTAATAAATTAATTAATTAAATGAATAAATAAAAACTGACAATAGAAGTTATAGCTATGTTTATGTCATGGCATGCGCCTGTGATGGGCTCATTAGCTAGGCGGCCTCCCCTTCTGCAGGTGTGCGAAGGAGCGGGGCCCCGCAATTAGGCACGGCTGGTGAGCCTCTCCATTAATTGATCCCGGACTTAAAACCCGTAGAGATTTCTGGGCCACCCCCGGAGAGCAGAGTCGGCATGAGTAAACTGCGCAGGAGCTGCTGTCCACGCGGGCCCATGCTGCCACTCTGCCTGCTGCCACTACTCACCAGCCTGTGTGTGCATGCCACTGGTGCACTGCCCACCCATTTTCCTTAAATACCCCTTTTCCCATAAGATCTCGCCTCATGTCCATAATTTATGGTGCTGCCTGTGCAACATGGGTCGAACCTGTTACACTGGTGGAGAATGCAGGCATGGGGTCACCTGGCACAGACTTTGAGGTGAGTCACGAACGAGGCTGGTGTCTTACTTGGCAGTAAGCGGTGACCGTGAGTTCGGAGCTGAGGGAGGGGCAGTGTCACGGCGTGCGTCCAAATCTAATATTGCTCCCCGCTCACTAGCTAGGCGGCCTCCCCTTCTACATGTGTGCAAAGTAGAGGGGCTGGTGAGCCATCTCCGTTAATTGATCCCGGGCTTTGCATACTGGGCAATGCAACAAGCCCTCAGGACTTCAACGAGGAGAGTACGCCTTTGATCTTCGCAACAAGGACAGCCGCCAGCTCACTGCCGGAGCTCTCGCGGGTTTTCAACTATCGTACAGAGCCGGATTTCGTTCCTGTCGCCATGGAGGAAGAAGCCACAAGAAGGTTACACATTGAGGCCCCTGTTCTCAGCCAGGGAAAGCTGCCCAGCCGCCGGACATCGGAGAGGACTCCCTCTGAGGCCGTGCCGACAGAGAAAGCTGGGAGGGGCCAGCCCGGCCATCCCCTGAGAGCAGAGCCAGCACGAGCAAACTCTCCTCTCTCTCCCTCTCTCCTTTCCCTCTCGAGCTATACATGTTCGCTCCTGAGTTGCCAGTGATCCAGACCCCTCTGCCCTCTGGAGCCGTCTAACCCGTTCTGGAGTCCTGTTTCTGGTTGAAAATCTCGTCGCATGGATGCCCCGTGTGGTCTGCCTGAATTCGTATGGTAGCTGGGGATGGTTTCCATTAAGACTGTCCTATCATCGATTGATGCTCTGGGGACCTGTGACTTCAGTTGTTCGATAGCTCAGGACTGGAATCTCCTACAGTCTACCTGAGCCTCCAGGAACAAACTGGACTCCTTTTAATTTTAATTTTAACACATCTCCTGTTACACTGAACTTCCAGTACACATTATTATGCTGATCAATCCCTGCTATCCGTTATCACCCAGATGAGGATGGGTTCCCTGTTGAGTCTGGTTCCTCTCAAGGTTTCTTCCTATTACCATCTCAGGGAGTTTTTCCTTGCCACCGTCGCCCTCGGCTTGCTCATCAGGGACAATCTTATCATTTTGATTCATACACATTGCATACAAACTTACTTCTTTTTATTGTGTAAAGCTGCTTTGCGACAATGTCAATTGTTAAAAGCGCTATATAAATAAAATTGACTTGACTTGACTTTTTAATCCATAGAATGGAAGAAATTGTGATTTTACGTTATATTTTATTATACGTTGTATTTTTTAATCACTCTACAAACAATAATTTTCTTTGGTATTTTTATAGAATTTTTAATTTGATATTTTATTTAAAAAAAAAATAAACCAAATAAAATTATTCCATTGCCATTTTGCATTTGTAAAATAGCATAAACATCATGGGTTGTGTATCGAACAATTTAAAACAATACAAGGTATGTTATGATAAGGACACTTTCCATCTCTTCCATTACAGTGATTAAAAAAACGGTAACAATGTCAATTTTGGAATCCGCAGAAGCTCAGTGGTTTAAACACAACATAATAATCTTTGTATGATAAAATGACTCGTGGCATGAATCCACTCTTCAGTTTCAAATAATCATTCAACGCTGAACACAAACAGCAAAAAAGCATGATAATAATAACCAGAATACCACAATAATTTTTACGGCGACCTTGGAGTAGACAGGGTTAAGGGCCTTGCTCAAAGGCCCAACAGCAGCAACCTGGCAGAGCTGGGGCTTGAACCACCGATCTTCTGATACATAACTCAGAGCCTTAACACACTGAGCCACCACTTTCAGTACAGACCAAAAGTTTGGACACACCTTCTCATTCAAAGAATTTTCTTTATTGTGTTCTTTATTGTGTTCTTTAGCCCAAAGAAGTCTCTTCTGCTTGTTGCCTGTCCTTAGCAGTGGTTTCCTAGCAGATATTCTACCATGAAGGCCTGATTCACACAGTCTCCTCTTAACAGTTGTTCTAGAGATGTGTCTGCTGCTAGAACTCTGTGTGGCATTGACCTGGTCTCTGATCTGAGCTGCTGTTAACCTGCGATATCTGAAGCTGGTGACTCGGATGAACTTATCCTGTGCAGCAGAGGTGACTCTTTAAGTCACCTTTAAAGTGGTTAAAGAGGCGAAGAGGCGAAGCAGCGCTACGGAAGGAAACTAGAGTCACAACTCCAACAGAGTGACTCTAGGAGCCTGTGGCAGGGACTGAGGACAATAACGGATTATAAAGCACCAACATCCGGTATGACGTGGAGAGAGCCTTCAAAAGAGTGAACATCAGGAAAGCAGCAGGACCAGACGGCATCTCAGGTAGAGTCCTCAGAGCCTGCGCAGACCAGCTTGCTCCTGTGTTCACAGAGATATTCAACCTCTCTTTGACTCAGTCGGTGATCCCCACATGCTTCAAAGAGTCCATCATTGTTCCTGTTCCGAAGAAACCACATCCTGCTTCCCTCAATGACTATCGACCTGTAGCCCTCACATCAGTGGTGATGAAGTGCTTTGAACGGCTGGTCAAGGACTTCATCATCTCTTCACTACCCAACACTCTGGACCCACTACAGTTTGCATACCGCCCGAACCGCTCCACAGATGATGCCATCTCTCATCTCCTCCACACTACACTCACTCACCTGGACACTAGAAGGGGGAATTATATTAAAATACTTTTCATCGACTACAGCTCAGCATTTAATACCATAATTCCCTCCACACTCACCACCAAGCTGGAGCACCTGGGACTCAGCTCATCTCTGTGTCAGTGGATCTCTAATTTCCTAACTGGGAGACCACAGGCAGTAAGGATGGGTAGACACGTCTCAGCCTCTCTCACTCTCAGCACTGGAGCCCCACAGGGCTGTGTTCTGAGCCCCCTGCTGTACTCTCTGTACACACATGACTGTGCGGCCACTACCAGCTCCACCACCATCATTAAGTTTGCTGACGACACCGTCGTGGTGGGCCTGATCTCTGACAACGACGAGACGGCCTACCTGAAGGAGATTGGAAATCTGGAGAACTGGTGCCAGAGGAACAACCTTCTTCTAAATGTCAGTAAGACAAAGGAGCTGATAGTGGACTTCAGCACTAAGCAGGAGAGGAACTACCAGACCCCGTCATCAACGAGAGCCCAGTGGAGAGAGTGGACTGCTTCAAGTACCTCGGTGTTCACATCACGCAGGACCTATCATGGTCCTGTCACATCAACACTGTGGTGAAAAAGGCCCGACAGCGTCTCTACCACCTCAGACGCCTGAGAGACTTTAGATTGCCCTCCAAGGTGCTCAGGAACTTTTACTCCTGCACCATAGAGAGCATCCTGACGGGAAACATCGCATCCTGGTTCGGGAACAGCACCATGCAGGACAGACGAGCCCTACAGAGGGTGGTGCGATCAGCTGAGCGCATCATCCGAACTGAGCTCCCTGACCTGCACTCTGTCTACAGCAAGCGGTGCTGGACCAAGGCCAGGAAGATCATGAAGGACCACAGCCACCCCAGCAATGGACTGTTCTTTCTATTGCGGTCTGGGAAGTGCTTCCGCTCCCTCAAGGCCAATACAGAGAGACTGAGAAGGAGCTTCTTCCCGCAGGCGATACGGTCTCTCAATCAAACCAATACACTGGACTAAACACCTCTGCATTTTCTTGCACACACAGAACGGACAATTATGTCAATGCACATTGCACATATATGCACATATGCACATTTGCACACTTCAAGGACTTCTTTCACACCCCCCCTCATCTCATTAAAATACTACCTCAAGTTTTTCACAGACTATAGTTGTAATATATTACATTACATTATACTTCAGATTTTACATATATATATATATATATATATATATATATATATATATATATATATATATATATTTTTTTTTTTTTTTTTTTTTTTTTGTAACTTTGATGGAATCCGTTTTATAGGTTCCATTTGTAAAAATATTTAAGGTCACGGAGCGGTCGTATAAGCATTTCACTGCATATCGTACTGTGTATGACTGTGTATGTGACAAATAAAATTTGATTTGAATTTGAATTTGAATTCTTGGTCTTCCTTTCCTGGGGCAGTTCGCATGTGAGACAGTTTCTTTGTAGCGCTTGATGGTTTTTGTGACTGCACTTGGGGACACTTTCAAAGTTATCCCAATTTTTCCGGACGGTCTGACCTTCATTTCTTAAAGTAATGATGGCCACTCGTTTTTTTCTTCACTTAACTGCTTTTTTCTTGCCATAATACAAATTCAACCTCATTGAATGAGAAGGTGTGTCCAAACTTTTGGTCTGTACTGTATATATATATATATATATATACACTGCTGAAAAAAATAAAGAGAACACTAAAATAACACATCCTAGATCTGAATGAATGAAATATTCTTATTAAATACTTTGTTGTTTTAATAGTTGAATGTACTAATCAAAAAAATTATCAATGGAAATCAAATTTATTAACCTGGTGAGGTCGGCTGCCAACTGCTCTGACCTACTTTACTTTGTTTTCGTCTTTTAAGCTAAATCTTTTTGTTTTTCCTATTTATTTATTTCCTATTTATTTGTTTCATATTTATTTCCTATTAAAAGTCTTTATTTTAAGGTCATGGGCAGTCGTCTAAGCATTTCACTGCATATTCTACTGAGTACACACATGGACAAAATTGTTGGTACCCTTCTGTCAATGAAAGAAAAACTCATAATGATCACAGAAATAACTTTAATCTGACAAAAGTAATAATAAATAAAAATTCTATGAATGTTAACCAATGAATGTCAGACATTGCTTTTCAACCAAGCTTCAACGGAATTACTTTAAAAAATAAACTCATGGAACAGGCCTGGACAAAAATGATGGTACCCCTAGAAAATAATGTGACCAAAGGGACATGTTAAGTCAAGGTGTGTCCACTAATTAGCATCACAGGTGTCTACAGTCTTGTAATCAGTCAGTGGGCCTATATATAGGGCTCCAGGTAGTTACTGTGTTTTTTGGTGACATGGTATGTACCACACTCAACATGGACCAGAGGAAGCGAAGGAAAGAGTTGTCTCAGGAGATTCGAAAGAAAATTATAGACAAGCATGTTAAAGGTAAAGGCTAGAAGACCATCTCCAAGCAGCTATATGTTCCTGTGACTACAGCTGCACATATTATTCAGAAATTTAAGATCCATGGGACTGTAGCCAACCTCCCTGGACGTGGCCAAGGGAGGAAAATTCATGACAAATCAAAGAGACCGATAATCCGAATGGTAACAAAAGAGCCCAGAAAGACTTCTAAAGAGATCCGAGGTGAACTTCATGCTCAAGGAACATCAGTGTCAGATCGCACCATCCGTCGTTGTTTCAGCCAAAGTGGACTACATGGGCGATGACCAAGGAGGACACCATTGTTGAAAACAAATCAGAAAAAAGCCAGACTGGAATATGCCAAACTACATGTTGACAAGCCACAAAGCTTCTGGGAGAATGGTGAGATACCTGCAGATGAGACATAAATGAAACTTTTTGTCAAGGCAAATCAGCTCTATGTTCACAGATGGAAAAATTAAGCATATGAAGAAAAGAACACTGGCCCTACTGTGAAACATGGAGGAGGCTCTGTTATGTTCTGGGGCTGCTTTGCTGCATCTGGCACAGGGTGTCTTGAATCTGTTCAGGGTACAATGAAATCTCAAGACTATTAAGGGATTCTAGAGAGAAATGTTCTGGCCAGTGTCAGAAAGCTGGGCCTCAGTCACAGGTCATGGGTCTTGCAACAGGACAATGACCCAACACACCGCTGAAAAAACCCAAGAATGGCTAAGAGGAAAACATTGGACTATTCTAAAGTGGCCTTCTATGAGCCCTGACCTCAATCCTATTGAGCATCTTTGGAAGGAGCTGAAACATGCTGTCTGGAAAAGGCACCCTTCAAACCGGAAACAACTGGAGCAGCTTGCTCATGAGGTGTCACAAAGCAACCGGAGGATGATCAGAAGACTAGAAGTTAGCCCGTGTAGCGTGGCTGGTAAACCCAAACGCGGAAGTAGCGCGAGCAGGCAGGATAACCACACAATTTATTATTAGAACTCTTTCACGTAGAGAGCAAGATTTTACACAATTAAACCCACATTCTAACCACACACTCAATCAGGAATATATCCCAAAATGGTGAGTACTCACGAAATGGAGGAGATAGCATCGGAGACAGCATGGGTAGATTCAATGACTGAGCAATGTGAAGCACCATCTTGTTTCCTTTTATGCTTCCTGAAATGCGACCGTACTACTTCCTCGTGCTCGTCCTAGTGCCGGTCGTATTACGAGTGTGCATGACATGAGGAGTGGGCCAAAATACCTGCAGAGAGGTGCAGAAGTCTCATTGACAGTTACAGGAATAGTTTGATTGCAGTGATTGCCTCAAAAGGTTGTGCAACAAACTATTAAGTTAGGGGTACCATCATTTTTGTCCAGGCCTGTTCCATGAGTTCATTTTTTAAATAATTCTGTTGAAGCATGGTTGAAAAGCAATGTCTGACTTTCATTGGTTAACATTCATAGAATTCTTATTTATTATTACTTTTGTCAGATTAAAGTTATTCGTGTGACCATTGTGAGTTTTTCTTTCATTGACCGAAGGGTACCAACAGTTTTGTCCATGTGTGTATGTGAACCTGCTGCCGCCAGTGGCGAATTTGCCAATCTTGATGTTCTCTGGCAAATCCCAAATGTCCTGCACGATGTTGGGCTGTAAGGACAACCCCCACCTGTGGACGTCGGGCCCTCATACCACCCTCATGGAGTCTGTTTCTGGCCGTTTGAGCAGACACATGCACATTTCAAATTGAAATCAAATTCAAATTTTATTTGTCACATACACAGTCATACACAGTACAATATGCAGTGAAATGCTTATACGACCGTTCCGTGACCTTAAATATTTTTACAAATGAAAACTATAAAACTATAAAACAAGATTCCAGCAAAGTTTCAAAAATATATATAAAATCTGAAGTATAATATATTACAACTTAACTTAAGTCTGTGAAAAACTTGAGGTAGTATTTTGAAAATGAGATGAGGGGAATGTGAAAAGAAGTCCTTGAAGTGTGCAAATGTGCATATATGTGCAAATGTGCGTTGACATAATTGTCTGTTCTGTGTGTGCAAAAGAATGCAGAGGTGTTTTAGTCCAGTGTATTGGTTTGATTAAGACACCGTATCGCCTGTGGGAAGAAGCTCCTTCTCAGTCTCTCTGTATTGGCCTTCAGGGAGCGGAAGCGCTTGCCAGACCGCAACAGAAAGAACAGTCGATTGCTGGGGTGGCTGAGGTCCTTCATGATCTTCCTGGTCTTGGTCCAGCACCGCTTGCTGTAGATAGAGTGCAGGTCAGGGAGCTCAGTTCGGATGATGCGCTCAGCTGATCACACCACCCTCTGTAGGGCTCGTCTTTCCTGCATGGTGCTGTTCCCGAACCAGGTTGTGATGTTTCCCGTCAGGATGCTCTCTATGGTGCAGGAGTAAAAGTTCCTGAGCACCTTAGAGGGCAGTCTAAAGTCTCTCAGGCGTCTGAGGTGGTAGAGATGCTGTCGGGCCTTTTTCACCACGGTGTTGATGTGACAGGACCATGACAGGCCCTGCGTGATGTGAACACCGAGGTACTTGAAGCAGTCCACTCTCTCCACTGGGCTCTCGTTGATGACAGGGGTCTGGTAGTTCCTCTCCTGCTTAGTGCTGAAGTCCACTATCAGCTCCTTTATCTTACTGACATTTAGAAGAAGGTTGTTCCTCTGGCACCAGTTCTCCAGATTTCCAATCTCCATCAGGTAGGCCGTCTCATCATTGTCAGAGATCAGGCCCACCACGACGGTGTCGTCAGCAAACTTAATGATGGTGGTGGAGCTGGTAGTGGCCACACAGTCGTGTGTGTACAGAGAGTACAGCAGGGGTACAGCAGGGGGCTCAGAACACAACCCTGTGGGGCTCCAGTGCTGAGAGTGAGAGAGGCTGAGACGTGTCCACCCATCCTTACTGCCTGTGGTCTCCCAGTTAGGAAGTTAGAGATCCACTGACACAGAGATGAGCTGACTTCATGTAACTTTAGTTAATTATATTCTATAAATAAAGACCAATATGTTTGTTTGTGAAAAGGTTATCTTGGTAATTATATACATTTTACTTTAACTGGGTTCTTTTCAGAAGCATGCCACCTCAGGAGACCAAGAATGCAAGAGAATGTTCACATCATCTGTCAGGAAAGACAGAGCACATCATATGTCAGGAAAGCCCCAGCCCATGAGCAAGCTCAAATCCCCCCTCTCAACCTTCAGACAGTTGGGAATGCAGTAGCTGAATGTTGTTTAGGTAAATCTTAAATGTTTTAATATATATTTTTTGTCCCGTTAGATATTAAGCAACTCCAGGAGTGTCAGACTTTGGACAAACTTTTTGGACATCCACACACAAGAGAAGACTGATGTAGCCGATGAGAAAGAACTTTTCTTTGCATCTCTTGTTCCTGCTATTTTGTTCCTTTATTGTCAAAATTAGCTTCCATATTTCTGCAATACTTTTTATTTAAAGATTTTTTTTTATAACTGGTTCTGTAACTCTCTAAGTCTGTCCAATGCTTTGCTATAAAACACCTCCACCTCAAGACAAAAATATTCAGGGCTAAACCCCCAAATGATTAAACCTAACAATGCTGCTGGTGAAACCTTTTTGGGAAACCTGGTAAAAATGGATACGAGAATTCTCAGAGATGGTAGAGATTCTCAGAGTCATGTGCTTAGCTTCTGCAAGAAAAGAGAAATTGCAACGTGAAGGGGACTCCTATTTAAGAAAGACACCTAATAATGTTTGTGCTTATATTTATTTGCAAAGTACACTAAATGAACTGAAGATTAACATGTATACTGATCAGCCATTACAACAAAACTTTAATATTACAGTATATCAACCTAGGGTTGGGTTCACCTTGTTCCACAGCATGGCTATGGCTATGGGTTCGATATCTGGCACCAGGAAGTTGGTTGGCAGCAGTTAATTTGATTGCTGTTGATTGCGCGATGGGGCATCTGTGGATCAGATTTTTTATCTAATGCATCCAATGGGAGCTTGATTGGATTCAGATCTGAGGACTTTTGTCAAGCGCACTACTAACCGACCGGCACTAGGACCTGGAAGTAGTACGGTCGTTATTCAGGAAGCATAAAAGGAGACAAGATGGCTCCACACATTGCTCAGTCATTGAGTTTGCCCATGCTATCGCCGACGCTCTGTCCGTCTAATCATGAGTACTCACTTTCTTGGGTTTCGCTTTCGATTGAGTGTGTGTTATTAGAACGCGGGTTTATTTGTGTAAACTCTTGCTCTCGCGCCGAGAGAGTTCTAAAAATAAACAGCGTGGTTATCCTGCCTGTTCGCGCTACTTCCTCGTTTGGGTTTACCATCCACGCTACAGGGCTAACTGCTAGTCTTCTGGTCCATCTCCGTTTGTTTGTGACAGAATGACTGAGCCATCAGCAGTAAACCCAGCGGATTACGCTCACCTCTGAAATGTGGTGGATCAACATGCTAAGCTGATCGATCAGCTCCGTAGTGAAGTCGCGGTTCTCCGCCAAGGCATCCAAGACATCACGGCCCTGCGCCGTGAGGTGGCGGAGCTATGGCAAGAGAATGCGACGCTCCGCGGAGCGGCCGCTCAGCTGGCTGTTGCCATGCCCATTGTAGCGGCAGTTGCACCGCCACCCTCCCCCCACTTCTTCTGATGTCTTCATTGCTCTACCGGATAAGTGGGATGGCACGGATGGGAAATGCAGTGTTTTTTTAACCGCGCTGGATCTTGTGTTTGAGTTTAATTCCACCAGATACTCCACAGACCGACTGCGGGCAGGCAGAGGAGTGGGCCACAGTGGTCCTGCGATCTGATTCAGATGTAGCCTATTCCTACACAGAGTTCACCCGCCAGCTAAAACTCACCTTTCAACATCCTGCTGCTGAGGTGGAGACCGACTCCAAATTATATCATCTGCGGCAGGGAGGCTCATCCGTGAGCCGCTACATGGCGGATTTCCAAACGCTCGCCGTCCAGACCGACTGGGGAGACTCCGCCCTCCAGACGGCCTACTACGAGGGACTGGCTGCGCGCATCAAGGACGACCTCGCCGGACAAGAACTTCCAGCTACGTTGGAGGGCTTAATCCAACTCGCCCTCTGGATCGACCAGCGTCTGCTCGCCCGACCCAAGCCAGCCCCTCGCACCCTGCCGCCCATCACGCCATCACTGCCTCATTTCACCCCCCGAACCCCCTCGTTCTTCTCTCACACGCCTGTTCCGGAAGCTCGCTCCTTGTTTTCTACTGCACCTACCAGACCCGTCGGCTCTCCACCTCCCGCCGTGGTTGACACCGGAGCCGGACAACCCATGCAATTAGGGCGCGCCTCCTTAACCGCTGCAGAACGGGAACGCCGATTTAGAGAGGGCCTCTGCGCCCGGGAAACGCGCAGCCCCGGTGAGGAGTGAGAGTGACTCACCGGGTTCCATCTCCCTCTCCACCACCCTGACCAATGATTCTCGTCTCACAGTAAGAGTACACCACCAGCCACAAACGGGTTGGAAGTACCGCATTCATCGATACTTCACTTCTACCTCACCCCCATCTCTTCGCCTCCTCTTATTCTTGGACACCCCTAGTTACTTCACCACGACCCGCTCATATCTTGGACACAGAGTCGGATCTTACAATGGGGGCCGACTTGTTCTGAACTCTGCCTACGGGCCCGGGCTGGGACGTGTTCTAGGGAGTCCGAGGCCCCCCGAGGTCAACACAGACAACATCCCGAGTGCCTACCAGGACCTGGCTGAGGTGTTCTGTAAAAGACGGGCGACCCACCTACCTCCGCATCGCCCCTACGACCTTGCCATCGACCTTCAGCCAGGTTCCATGCCACCCCGCTGCCACCTCTACTCATTATCTGCTACCGAGACGCAGGCGATGGAGGAATATGTTTCCAGTGGACTGCGCCAAGGCACTATTTGGCCTTCCTCCTCACCTGCCGCCGCAGGGTTCTTCTTCATGAAGAAACGCGATAGCAGCTCATGCCCATGTGTCGATTATCGGGGGCTCAACAACATCACCATCAAGAACCAACATCCATTGCCTCTTACCAACTCTGCCCTGGACGCCCTCTCTGGTGCCACCATTTTTACTAAGTTGGACCTCCGGGAGGGCAATGAGTGGAAGACGGCCTTCATCACTCCCACCGGCCATTATGAAAGTTTGGTAATACCATTTGGACTCTGCAATGCTCCTGCTGTCTTCCAGCAATTCATTAATGATGTTCTAAGAGACATGTTAGGTCGATGGGTGTTCGTCTACCTAGACGACATCTTCATATACTCCCGGACTGTCAGTGAACATGTACAACACGTCAGAGCGGTTCTAAAGAGATCCACCAGCCCACCAGCTGTACTGTAAGTTGGAGAAGTGCACTTTCCACGAGCACTCCACAACGTTCCTGGGTTTTGTCATCTCGCCCCAGGGTGTGGCCATGGACCTGCAGAAGCTGGAGGTTGTGAGTCACTGGCCCCTACCCAGGACTCTCAAACAACTCCAGCATTTCCTCGGGTTTGCAAACTTCTATCGTCGCTTTATCCGGGATTACAGTACGGTTGCATCTCCGCTAACTGCTCTGATGCGCCCACCATCTCACCCCTTCCACCTCACCTCTACTGCCATCTCCGCATTCCGTGAACTCTGCCGCCGCTTCACCACGGCTCCTATCCTCCTTCATCCAGATGCCAACAAACCATTCGTTGTGGAGGTGGACGCGTCGGATGTGGGCGCCGGGGCCGTTCTCTCCCAACAAGGTCCAGACCAAAAGCTGCATCTCTGCAGTTTCTTCTCCAAGAAATTTGACCCCACTCAACAGCGATACGGAGTAGGGGACCGCGAGCTGCTGGCCATAAAGTGGGCCTTGGAGGAATGGCAACACTGGCTCCAGGGCACCAGAGAGGCATTCATCGTCTGGACTGATCACCAGAACCTCAACACCATCCGTTCACTGAAACAGCTGAACCCCAGACAGGCGCGGTGGGCTCTATTTTTTGAAGACTACAACTTCCACCTGTCATACTGCCCGGGGTCCAAGAACACCAAAGCTGATGCCCTTTCATGACAGTATGAAGAAGACGTCCCCCGGGCGGACCCCGCGCCTGTCTTACCACCTACCAAGATCATCGCACCGCTCCATTGGGACATAGAGATGAGGGTTCGCCAGGCACAGGCTGTGGAGACCGAACCGGCAGGTGTGTCGCCTGGACGACTCTATGTGCCCAAAATCGTCAAGCCAGAGGTTCTTCAGTGGGGGCACTCCTCCCTCCTCTTAGGTCACAACTTCAACCACTCCCAGTTCCCCGTCGGCCCTGGGCGCACATTGCTGTCGACTTCATCACCTGCCGGCCCTCACTGGACTCCCGTCAGCCAAAAACACAGCCAAAATGATATTAGAACACATAGTCCGCCTGCATGGGTTCCCAAGGGACATCGTCTCGGACAGGGGGCCCCAGTTCACCTCACGGTTCTGGAAGGCCTTCTGCCGTCTGATCAATTCCACCTGTAGTCTGTCTTCTGGATACCACCCACAGACTAACGGTCAGACGGAACGAACCAACCAACAACTGGAGCGCTACCTGAGGTGCTTTGTCGCTGATCGCCAGTGCTCTTGGGCCCGCTACCTCATTTGGGCAGAATTATCACATAACCTCCATGTCTCCTCCGTCACCAATCTAAGCCCATTTGAGGCATGCTACGGTTTCCAGCCTCCGATCTTCAACCATCAAGAACCGGAGATTGAAGTACCGTCGGCCCAACAGTTGGTTCACCGGCTCTGGAACCAAGCAAACAACGCCATCCGACGCTACAACACCCGCTACACCCTCCAACATCGCCATCGACACCCCCCGGGACGACTGTTCCAGATAGGTGACAAGGTATGGCTATCTACCAAGAACCTACATCTACAAACAGAATCACGGAAGCTCTCCCCCAGATTCATCGGTCCATACCGCATCACCCTCCGGATTAACCCTGTCACCTACCGGCTCCAGCTGCCTGTGGCGCTCCGTATCCACCCGGTATTCCATATATCCCAACTCAAACCCTTCACCACTTCCCCTAGTGTGTGTTATTAGAACGCGGGTTTATTTGTGCAAACTCTTGCTCTCGCGAAGAGAGAGTTCTAAAAATAAACAGCGTGGTTATCCTGCCTGTTCACGCTACTTCCGCGTTTGGGTTTACCATCCACGCTACAGGGCTAACTGCTAGTCTTCTGGTCCGTCTCCGTTTGTTTGTGACAACTTTGGAGACCAGGTGAGCAGTCTCAGGCTGTAGTGCACTGGTTTTTGTGGTGTCTGCATTGGCTTTTCTGTGGGATGGCCTTTGGTCCCAGCAAATATGGCTTAGCCTTGGGTGCCCATGTATCTTTCACCTGTTTACTGGTATATATTTGAATATTAATGTATTATGTGATATTAACGTTAGGGCTGATTGGTGCATGTACACTATGTAAAGGACACACACACATACATGCACGTACACACATGCACCAGCAGAGAAAAGACAATGACTTATGGTGGAGTTAAACCACATGATCTGATGTTTATTTATAAAATCTTTAGGAATAGAGCAGCAGTTACGGACGATGGTAAACATTTCAGTTCATAAATATTTTGTAGACTTTGCGAATTTAGTATTTAGTAAAAGTCAAAATCTTGGTAATTTCCCACCACAACATACTAGCTACATCAGACAGAAGGAAATTAGATGAGAGAACATGGTCGGTTACTATGGTGATGGTAAAGGTTGGCTGGTGTGCTGCTTGTTCAGGCATGGTTTGGTTGAGGCAGGCGAATGAATGAAAGTTGGGAGAAGTTAAGGGAAAAAATTGCAAAAATGTTGTTACAAAAATAAACTTTGTTACATTAGAAAATTGCAATGATGGTAAGGAAATTGTTTTTCTTTACGTTGTCATTAATTAGGTAAGAAGTGCGCTTTCTCACAGTGATGGAGATAGATTTAGACTTGGATCTATCACACGGGTAAGGGGCCCGTGAGTACCCAAAAAGTGCAAGGTGCACAAAAAGGAAGAGAGTGGGTACTGGGTTTCGTCAGTTTACGAAAACTGGCCCTGCAGTGGACGCGCTCAGGTAAGGACCTCCAGAGGTAAAAACAACTCAGTGTGCACGGTGCACAGGTAGCAGTCAAGAGGACTGTGAGAGTTCACTGTGAGGTAGTGGCACGCGTAAATTTGACAAGTAAAAATCATGGGTAACAGCAAACAGAACAAAAGATCTTGTGGAGTTCCTGTGGTAAAAATATCATCTAAATTATGTTTGAGAAATGTGGAATTCCAGGGGGAAAAAATTTTTAAAAAGGGAAAATGTGAAATTATGACTCTCCACTCAAATTCATTGCTAGAACAAGCTCATAGTTACATTTGAAGCCAACACGTGAGGAAATTGTAAGGTGTCATAGTAGCAGTAGCAGAGAGTAACATTTGGGAACATGTAAAAGTAGACTAAAGTTAAGAACATATTATAACTAATCACAAGATAGAAGACTGTGTTAGAGGACAGAAAATATCAGTGACTGAGACTATTCACATTACAGACATTGAATTGGCAGGACAGGACTGTTAGTTAAAAATGAGAAGTCAATACCAACAACACCCCAAAGTAACCTGGGTAATTTTAGGCATGATAATAGTAATAGTAACCTTAATATGCCTCCTCATTGAAGACTCATGGAGAAACCACCATGGTAAAGTTTATTTAGTAAACTCAAACCAAATACATTTAACTAGAATAAGGAAAGGAGACAGTATGATAAAAAGGCATAACACTAATCTTAGGAGATGTGCTGGGAATTGGGGCTGTGCTCATGTCATTAGACATTGCTGATAATATGACCCATACACAGCGGCTCGTGTTGGATATGCCATGCCATGTCCTCGAGCTGGGTAGCACTCCCCCTTAATAATATCACAGCAGCAGAAGCAAATGCGGACAACACATCTTGTCTCATACCGATAACAACCATGGCCATACTGCAGATATCGGCATACTGCAAACAAACAGGGAGGCCAAACTCAGCAGTCCCTGGGTGTAATTATACCAATAACTTATGTTTTGATGCCCCAGGGAGTTATTGTACCCCACTGCCTGTAAAGAAATATGGAGACAATTCTACCTATGTGGTCCCTTGGCAAAAAGGAGACACTTGTGTTGTCATATATACAGTTCTTTTATACTTTACCACATAAATTAACAGTGTTGGATTAGCATTTGTTTCTCTGTGGCTGTAATGTAATGTCAGATCAGAGGTTCATTCTCAATCACTCTCACTCATACCACATGTCACTCAAAGGCCCAATTATTATTTTTTCTTTTTCTTTTTTTTACTCAGTCTTATTACTTTTAACAAATAACACATTATGGGTGTCCCTACTGTAATTAAGGAACATTAGTGTGACATTTTCTCATGTGCACACTGCTTATATCTACATTAACTACACATCTGAGCTTATCTTTAGGGTAATAAAATTACAGTAGATATGTGACATACAGTGTAATGTATTTACTGTATTATTTGTCTATCATCGTAGCATCTACTGGACTCACAGCTGAAGTGCAGAGCTTCCATTCATACACATACAACAGGGGCAACGGATCACAAGAGTGAAACACTCAGGCTCAATACTGGTTTAGTCTCAAGAGTTTTATACCTAATTTCACCCCAGTAGATTTACTGGGTAGCAATAAAAGAGCAAAAAGTCCAAATGTATCATGTACACCTGGAAAAAGCCATACACTTGGCTTTGTGAAGCTTTTTTCAACTGCATGTCCTGAAGTGCCCACAGAGTTCAGGAATCTGCCACTCTTTTTCACTAAATTGTCAAATTCACATGCTTTAATGACTGAATGACTTGCACAGAATCTACCAAAATTAATTTTGTTTGTCGTGGAGCTGCAATTCAATTGTTGGCATTTTGCAAGATCTTTTGTTTTGTTTGCTGTTCCCTCACCACCTGTTAGAGCTCATCTCTGTCAGTGGATCTCCAATTTCTTAACTGGCAGACCACAGGCAGTAAGGATGGGCGGACACGTCTCTGCCTCCCTCAATCTCAGCACTGGAGCCCCCCAGGGTTGTGTTCTGAGCCCTCTACTGTACTCACTGTACAGTCGTGGCCAAAAGTTTTGAGAATTATATAAATATTGGAAATTGGAAAAGTTGCTGCTTAAGTTTTTATAATAGCAATTTTCATATACTCCAGAATGTTATGAAGAGTGATCAGAATCATGAATTCATGAATTGCATAGTCCTTCTTTGCCATGAAAATTAACTTAAGCCCGAAAAAAACTTTCCACTGCATTTCATTGCTGTCATTAAAGGACCTGCTGAGATCATTTCAGTAATCGTCTCGTTAACTCAGGTGAGAATGTTGACGAGCACAAGGCTGGAGATCATTATGTAAGGCTCAATGTTGGGTTAGAATGGCAGACTTGACTTGTTAAAAGGAGGGTGATGCTTGAAATCATTGTTCTTTCATTGTTAACCATGGTGACCTGCAAAGAAACGCTTGCAGCTATCATTGCGTTGCATAAAAATGGCTTCACAGGCAAAGATATTGTGGCTACTAAGATTGCACCTAAATCAACAATTTATAGGATCATCAAGAACTTCAAGGAAAGAGGTTCAATTCTTGTTAAGAAGGCTTCAGGGCGTCCAAGAAAGTCCAGCAAGCGCCATGATCGTCTCCTAAAGAGGATTCAGCTGCGGGATCGGAGTGCCACCAGTGCAGAGCTTGCTCAGGAATGGCAACAGGCAGGTGTGAGCGCATCTGCACGCACAGTGAAGCGAAGACTTTTGGAAGATGGCCTGGTGTCAAGAAGGGCAGCAAAGAAGCCACTTCAGGGACAAAAACATCAGGGACAGATTAATCTTCTGCAAAAAGTATGGCGAATGGACTGCTGAGGACTGCAGCAAAGTCATATTCTCGGATGAAGCCTCTTTCCGATTGTTTGGGGCATCTGGAAAAACGCTTGTCCGAAGAAGAAAAGGTGAGCGCTACCATCAGTCCTGTGTTATGCCAACAGTAAAGCATCCTGAGACCATTCATGTGTGGGGTTGCTTCTCATCCAAGGGAGTGGGCTCACTCGCAATTTTGCCCAAAAACACAGCCATGAATAAAGAATGGTACCAAAACACCCTCCAACAGCAACTTCTTCCAACAATTCAACAACAGTTTGGTGAAGAACAATGCATTTTCCAGCACGATGGAGCCCCGTGCCATAAGGCAAAAGTGATAACTAAGTGGCTCGGGGACGACAACATTGAAATTTTGGGTCCATGGCCTGGAAACTCCCCAGATCTTAATCCCATTGAGAACTTGTGGTCAATCCTCAAGAGGTGGGTGGTCAAACAAAAACCCACTAATTCTGACAAACTCCAAGAAGTGATTATGAAAGAATGGGTTTCTATCAGTCAGGATTTAGCCCAGAAGTTGATTGAGAGCATGCCCAGTCGAATTGCAGAGGTCCTTAAAAAGAAGGGCCAACACTGCAAATACTGACTCTTTGAATAAATGTCATGTAATGGTCGATAAAAGCCTTTGAAACGTATGAAGTGCTTGTAATTATATTTCAGTACATCACAGAAACAACTGAAACAAAGATCTAAAAGCAGTTTAGCAGCAAACTTTGTGAAAACTAATATTTGTTTCATTCTCAAAACTTTTGGCCACCACTGTATTCAAAATTGTTACAAATTTCGAATACAGTGGTGTGGTGTTCGAATACATTATTCACAATACAAGGAATACCTTATACCTCTATCTCACCTATGTGGTTTGACTCGCAGTGAGATGCAGTGTTAGGCACCGTTAGCCGCTGCAACTGCCCGCCGACGATCCACAAAGTTCTGCAAGGTCCGGCAAAAAAAAAGAAACATGTTTTTAAGGCGGCTTAAACATGTAAATTTTTTGCGCAGAAAGATGGAAACGTAATCGCAGCGCCAAAACTTGCACTGAATCATGAAGAACCGTACTTCTGGCCACCGCGCAGGTGAGATAAGGGTATTAAAGTTGACCATGATTAATTGCATTACAGCACCATACATTCTTATTTTAAAGCTTTTTCTCGGATGCAAAAAAAAAAAGGAATTTCAAATGACTTTAAGGATAAAAAAAAAACCAAGGAACACATTAAAATAAATAATTATACAAAAACACTAAATTGTGCAACTAAACTTTCAGAACTAAAAGTTTCAAAATCTACATCTCAGGCATAACATAAGCCTTTACTGACAATTTCTGTCGTTTATCTCTTGCTGCTTTCTTCTTCCCTTGGCCTCGCTGATAATTTTATCGCTCCCTTCCATTTTGCAGCCCGCAAAAAAAACGCTCCCTCAAATCAATACACCGCTAACTGAACATTTGCCTCGAACATTTTTTGGAATTGAATTACTCGAGGAATCGTTTCAGCCCTAGGTCCGATGTCAAAGGTCAAGGTCACTATGGTCTCACATCTATGTTATTCTTTTTGCTATACTATCTAGGGACTGCCTTGAGGGACTCAAGGATGAACTTGATACATTAAGCTGGTTAAGGGTCAAGGTCACTCTGACCTCACACCAATCTTCTTGTTATGAATCCAATGTCTTAGGAACACATGGAAAGAAGTTGTTCTAGATTGCCACAAATATTTATATGGACTCAAGGATGAACTGATTTTGGCAGTCAAAGGTTGAGGTAATATCGGTTCAGTCTTGTAAACATGATGTCATGGCAACACCTTGAAAGAATTTGCGCACTTGGACTTGAGAATTAACTAATTACATTTTGGTGGTCAAAGGTAAAGGCCACCTCACATTTGTTCCACATGATAGCATCAGGAATGCTTGGAGGCAATTTCATTAAATCTAGCACAAAAGTCCACTTTAAATCATGGTTAAACTCATTACAATATGTAGGTCACAAGTAAAGGTCACTATATCTTCACAAAAAATTCACACACACACACTGCATGATCATATTTACACAAATATTTAATAGGAAAACACTATTTAGTGTGACATGATAATGTTCTGCAAAAACACATTTCTTTATTACAAAAAAAAAGAAAGTAAATAAATACTTTGTCTGTGAGATTTGAATAATTGGTTGGTAGTGTCTTTGCACACTTACAAACACAAACAAACACACACACACACATACACACACACACAAACGACTGAGTGGAGAGCCAGGGCTGAAATACTGGACAGGTGATGAGCCACTTAAGTGAAAGAGGAACATTCTTGCCCACACAACACATTGACATATCACGTGCAAGCTGAAATTTGCACAAGATTTGGCAGGATGGCAGGCATGAGGTGATCATGACTCAAGGGTAAATACATTGAATAACAACAACAAATGGAATAGTTTTCCAAATGCACTTGACTAAATTAAATTAGATTAGATTTTATTGATTTTGTGCAAAGTACATTTACAGAGTCAATGAAATGCAGTTAACCATCATAATCAGAAGTGTATAAGTGGCCTATTTACAGTATAATATATAACAGTGCGTTACAACAAACAGAAGGTGCAATAGATAATGAAGATATTGTGTGCATGCATATATTTATAATTTTTTTTATTTATTTCATTTATATATACAGTATATACAATTCCAAGATGCTGTGTTCTCTCGCTGCTTATTAAAAGGCCACCAAATCAGACCGGTGAGTAGATCTTACCTGAGTTTTTCTCACATGCGTCTCCAGTCTTCACAGACCCCACGGTCTCTGAGCCTACTTCACCAAGGAGGAAGCTGTCGGCTTTGTGCTCTCACATGCGTTCCTCTGTCTCTGACTTCCTCCCCTGCCTTTGCCATTGGTCCACTGTGTGAAGTGCAATATTTACAGAAAGTGCAGTTAGTGTAGTTAACACTCCATGATCCACAGCCCAGGAAAGAAAAACATATTTTTTAGTCTGTTGGTGTAGGCTCTTAGGCACCTGTCGTACCTGCCCAATGGAAGAAGAGTGAATAGTCCATTATAGGGGTGAGAGGAATCTTTGTTGTTTTTACCACCATCTTTATAGTCCTGAGCAGTGCAGTTGCTGTACCACATTGAGATGCAGTTTGTGAGGATGCTCTCAATGGCACAGTGGTAAAAGTTCTCGAGGATCCTGGAGCACAGATGGGACTTTTTAAGTCTTCTCAGAAACTACAGGTGCTTTCATGGCTTTCTAATCAGGCGGATTTTTAAATCCCCAAACTAGTGATGTTTGCTTACCATTGTAGCTGGGAAAGCCATCTAACCAGAGACGAAATACTGTAGTGGTGATAAGCAGGTTAAAGGAAGATGTTGTATGAAAAAAGTCTGTTTGTTCATGGAACAACATCCCAAATCTTGGTCACTGTTGTAGGAAGCAGTTTGCCATATACTGTATGAACCTTGATGTTGCTATACAAATGTAGGGAACATTTCTGATAAGATGGGAATTTCACGTGGTGTAAAAAGTTGTCTTTTCATTACTTCCTAGTTGATTGCAAAATTATGCAGTGAGCAAGTCAAGGTTAAAATCTCTGCTGGTAGATTATCTACACTTTGTGATACTTCACATGTAATACTGTGATGGGTACAGCTTGTAGATGTTGGCTTATATTGAAGGTGTTTGCCTGCCTTGCTGCTGCAACAACAGTAACCTGGTCAATCTCCACAAGAACAGCCCTTGGCTGCTTACATGCTGTCAGATAATCTATGAAACAGACCACAGTGGCCAACCATCTGTCACATCTAGGTTTCCAGTCAACATTACTCGAGCACCTACTGCAAAAGTTACAGTTTCTGGCAGTCCTCTTGTGTACTAGGGATCACGCTTATTCTGATATTGCTTCTGCACACCAGGTTTTTATCAATTGCCACAAACTTGCCATAATGTGTTCTTTGCTAGCTTACCTTCATTAAACAGGACAACCTGTTCATTGTGTCCTAAAACATGGAGTACATCAGTTGGTTAGTCAGCAGCCAATGGAGAAATTACCCATTCCTCCAGACATTTGATGTCCTTATTAATCTTCTCCTCTACCCTTACTCCTTAATCCTTCTGGCACAGGATATCTACGTATATGGAAATTGCCTTCCCGATTTTTTTCAATTCTGATAAGCTAGCATCTGGGGCTCACCAGAGGTTGTTTCAAACACAAACATTTGTCCTACTGGAGGCAGTTGGGAAAGGTCACCAAATACAACTACTGTTGTGTAACCAAAATGTTAAACTTGATTTTATGCAGAAATTGGTTCACAACCATGGGCACCTTATCAACGACGATGATCTCCAGCTTTTCAAGTTTTGCATGAAGCCTGTTCCTTTTATCATCAGTCAACTTCTGGTATAATGTTGTCTAGCCTACAGGAAGCATGAATGTTGAGTGCAGTGAATTGCCATTGATATTGATGTAATCCCTGAACATCAAGCTGCAATATTCCAATTGCCTGGTAAATAACTGATATTATGTTGTTCTGGTTGGAGAAGTCGACGCATGGATGCTTCGTGCTGTCTGCTTGCAATGCTGTTGAGTCCAGTTCCTTAGGTTTTCTTCCTACTGCCTTTTCAGGGAGTTTTTCTCTAGTACTGTTGCCCTCTGCTTGCTTATCAGGGACTATGTTATCATTTAGATTCATAGAAATCTTTCACATTTCATACAAATTTCCATAATTTGGATTGTGCAAAGCTGCTTTGAGACAATGACAATTGTTATACAAATAAAAATGAATTGAAATTAAATAGAATATTAGATGAGACCTGCTGGTTCCTAAACCACCTAAAATAATCATGTTACACGGTAACTTAAATATTTCTTTTTAAACAGAAAATGTTTCAACATTTTGTTGCTTTAAATTTTATAACCCATATAAGTTGATTATCATTTATAGAAAGAAATAATGACAAAGGAATGTTACTTATTTTATTTGCTTTTGATTACTGTGTTGTGGAATCACACCTTTGAAAAATACTGCTAATTTTTGTAGACAAGGATAATCCCCTACTAATTTTCGAGACAGCTGAGGTGAGACAAGCACTCCAAAGATTTAACCCATGCAAAGCCCCAGGATCTGACGGTATCCCAGGCTGGGTCCTGAGGGCGTGTGCAAACCAACTTCAGGGGTGCTCACCAGTATCTTCAACCTCTCTCTGAGTCAGTCAGTGGTCCCTACCAGCTTCAAGGCATCCACCACTGTTCCAATTACAAAAAAAAAAAAACAACTCTTCTAAAAACAGTAAAAAAATTAAAAAATTAAAAAACTGTCTCTTGTCCAAATGATTATCGACCAGTGGCACTTACATCAGTCATCATGAAGTGCTTCGAGCAGAGAGTCAAGCCAAATATTTGCTCCTCCCTCCCTGATACCCTTGACCTCTTCCAGTCGCATATAGACCAAAGAGGTCCACAGATGCTATCGCCTTAGCCACAGACACACTGCTCTCACACACCTAGACAGAGGAAACACATACATGAGAATGCTCTACATCAATTACAGTTCAGCATCCAAACTGGATAGGAAAATTGTCGATCTGGGTCTGTACAGTATATCTTCATTTGCAGCTGTATCTTTGGTTTCCCGACTGGCAAGCCACGGGTGGTGAAAATCAGTAGCCATGCCAGACCACATCACTAATAAACCTCAGAACAGATGCAACACGGGTGCGATCTCAGCCCTCTCCTGTACTCTCTGCTTACATATGATTGCACTGATAAACATAGTTCAAACTACATCTTAAAGGTGGCAGAAGATACAACCATTCTAGGTCTCAACAGACCAAGATGGTGGTGTGTGCACACCACGAGGCTCAGCGTCTCACCAGTTTTAGGTTTTGTATACAGTATATACTGTATATCCTTCCATGCACTCAATGTATATAACTATTTCTATACTTTATATAATCCTTCATCCTGTATGTATCCTTTACATTTCATTCCACTTCCAATAACAAGTTGCACACATGTATATAACCTTCTTACCTGCAATAAGCATGGTATACAATATGTTCCTTCATGGCAACCATCATTGCACTCATTGTACATATCCCTTCTCTGTGTATTATTTACATATACCTATTATTTTATCATGTTAAATATCTTATATAAGATATCCTTCATTGCACTCAGTGTCGTGGGCAAAAGTTTTGAGAATTACATAAATATTGGAAATTGGAAAAGTTTCTGCTTAAGTTTTTATAATAGCAATTTGCATATCCTTCAGAATGTTATGAATCCCGAAAAAAACTTTCCACTGCATTTCATTGCTGACAGTTAAGGACCTGCTGAGATCAAGACTTTTGGAAGATGGCCTGGTGTCAAGAAGGGCAGGAAAGAAGCCACTTCTCTCCAAAAAAACATCAGGGACAGATTGATCTTCTGCAAAAAATATGGCGAATGGACTGCTGAGGACTGGGGCAAAGTCATATTCTCGGATGAAGCCTCTTTCTGATTGATGAAGCCTCTTTCCTAACTGTATTTCGTTGCCTTGTACCTACAATTGCAGTGACACTAAAGTTGAATCTAAATGAATCTAATCTAATCTAAAATCACAGATCATGATGACAACTCTTCTGGTGGAGTGAACCCGGTGTCAGCGCTAAGACCGTAAACAAAGGCGGAGGATGCAAGGTGGAATGAGAGCTAGGCTTAAAACTTACATTGGCTGTTGCTTCAAAGCATCTTCATTACAAACTTATGTTCTCTAGTGAACAAAAAAAGGGTGAATGGCACATCCAGATAACACTGCATAAATGGATTTTGGAATGTAACAACATGATTATTCATGGAAACATGGCTTAACAGCAACATTCCCAGTAGCGCCACTGAGCTAGAAGATCACAGTGTCTTTAGGGCAGATAGAATAGCAGCAGGTAAGTGTAAAGGAAGAGGTTTATGCATTTATGTTAACAAATCTTGGTGCAAGGATTCTACTGTTAACGTTTTAGCATTTTATCATTAAGTGCAGACCAGTTTATTTACTCAGAGAATTTACTGCTGTAAGAGGGGCTAGGAACCAGGTGCAGAATCTTCAGTCTCTTGTGAATGGGTTCCCTTAGAAGAAGGCAGACAGACGCCAAGCTTAGAAAAGTTAGACGCCATAACTTTTCACTAGTTTATTAGCCGAAAAGCACACTTCTCGCATACACACCGAACACACACTTTTTCCTCCACTGCGCATTCCATCTGTGCATGCGTCCATTCAAACATCTTACACTGCCAATGTTATGACTGCAGCTTACATTCAGATACTAATGCTAAATAGGCTTAAAAGAAGTGCATGCAGCTATCAGCAATCACTATAGATATATAGAATTCAATCACTCTAACACGAGAATTGTTCTTCCAAAATCATACAAGAACGTCTCCTGCTCTACTAGAGAGAACAAAACTAACGATGTCTACATGAACATTGCAAAAGCATACAGTGTAAGGCAATTACGCTCTCGCACTTGGGTCAACCTGATCACCTCTTTTTGTTCATGCTAACCAAGTACTTGCCACTTATCAAACCTGCAAAACCAGCAGTGAAGCCAGTGAAAATATTCCCAAAGGGAGTAATTTCCACACTGCAACAGCAGTTCCAAGACACTGACTGCAACATTGGTTGCCTCAGAGGCTACCACAGGCTCAAAACAAAAATCAGTATGTATACATGTTCAGACCTGGACCATATGAACTCATGCATAGACAATGTTACTACCACAAAATATGTAAAATATTTTCCCAATCAGAAGCCATGGATGATCTCTGAGGTAAGTCTTCTGCTGAAAGCGGGAGACACTGCCTTCAGATCCAGTGATGCAGAGGCCTATAGCAGAGCCAGGGTTAATCAGAATAACGGCATCCATAGAGGGGAAAAAAACATACAAACCACACATTAAGGAGCACGTTCACAATAACTCTGGCCCCAGATGCACTGGAAGGGAATCCAGTCGATCACTGAATAAAAAACGGCCACACAGACAGTATCAACCAACATTGTCTTTCTCACTGATGAGCTAAATCTTTTCTATGCTCGCTTCGACCTAGAATGCATTCAGCATTACAATAATGACAATGGCGCTCCAGTTAACCATCTCCTCTAACTCCCCATAATAGACCTTCATTTGGCATTCAACTACATCATGCTAGAACGATGCATGTCCAGTTGCAATGACCCTGTAAGTATAAAGTGCTTTGAGAAATTGGGCATGAGTCACATCAAAGCGGTTCTTCCACCAGACTCCCACTGCCCTTCAGTCCCTTTTCTCATCGCTTCCCACTTTTTTCCATCTGGACAACAACACGTATGTACGAATGTTGTTCATTTATTATAGCTCTGCTTTTAATGCTGTCATATCCAATATGCTGATCACCATCATTGGTTGGTTGTCAGCATTTCCATTTGAAGCTGGGTTGTGGACTTACTAAGTGACAAACCTCAGTCTGGTTAGACTGAGCAATCATATGTCCTCTACACTCATTGTGAACACTGGCGTTCCACAGGGATTTTTGCAGAGTCTATTAATTTACTCCCTGTTTACCCATTACTGTGTACTCCTGCATTATCATCAAGTGTGTCACGGTACACCAGGTCACGCCCACACCTCAAGCCAAGCAATGATCACCCGTGACTCCGTTCCACACTCCAGTCCACTGGTTTCATTTTGCTGCCTCATTCACTGGATCAGCACACCTGTTCTTCATTTCATTCATTATTCTGCTCTATATAACTCTTTCACAAACCACCACCCCTTGCCAGATTATTGTGTGCCCTAATGCCCAATTTTCCAGCGTTGTTCTCTGCCTTGACTTTTGGATCTCCACCCACGCTCTGCTTCACGGACTTTGCTCTCGTTTCATGTTTTGGATTATTGCTGTTTCGGATTTCTGGATATCGACCCTCGCTCACATTTCATGACCACGATTCAGGATCACGGACTGTATTTGAATTCTTGGCTTTGAACCACGCATGCTCTCGATCACAATTATTCCCCACTGGCCAGACTTGCATTCACCGCACGCCAGCTCTTCACTCCTGCACTCTCTGCTCGAGGTTTGCGCCATGCCTCCTTTCATTCACAAAACTATCAGCGCGTTGTTCACCGCAGGATAACCGGCACTGTTTTCCATGCGCACTCTGCGCTTGGATCCACTTTGCCTGTTTGGACCGTGACAGTATAATCTGGCCAGTTATGGATTCAGCAGATATCACTTCAACCCAGGCTGGAGGCGGCGCTGCAGAACCAAGGCGCGCTTTTAGGTTCTCATCAGCAGGATATGCAACACATCATGACTACGCTTAGCACTGTCGGGTAAACGCGGACATCTCTCACTAATCAGATTTAAACAGCTTCACCTTATTCCATCTCCTGCTCCTCAGGTACCACCACCACACGCCACGAGCCACGCCTCCCTGCGCCACCCACATATGATGGTGATCCACTCACCTGCCATTCCTTTCTGTCTCAATGCTCTCTTGTGCTGGAGTTGCAAGCTTCATCCTTCCCCATGGAACGGTCTAAGGTAGCGTACATAATAACCCTCCTTACTGGAAAAGCAAGAGAGTGGGGAACATCATTATGGGATGCCCAGGTCCTCAGCTGTGCGACCTATGGGGCATTCACCTCTGAAATGAGGAGGGTATTTGACCACTCGTTTTGAGGACGCCAGGCGGCAGGCCAATTACTCAATTTAAGCCAAGGATCCCGCTCTTTACATGATTACACCATCGATTTCAGGACCATAGCCCCCTCTTGTAGCTGGGATAATCAGGGACTCTTCAACGCTTTTCTCCATGGACTTGCTGATCTGATTAAGGATGAACTAGCAGCTCGAGAGCTTCCCTCCATGATCCAAGAGCTCATGGACCTTGCAACACGTATTGACGTTCGCAAACTTGCCCACTATCAGACAGACCATCAGTGGTCCAGAACCCCAGCTCTTATTCAACCACCAGTCTCAACCATCACCATGCCTACCCTCGAAACCTCACATGAACCCATGCAGATTGGTCGTACTCGTATCTTGTTAAAGGAACGTCAACGATGTCGCAACAAGGGTTCCTGCTTCTACTGTAGTCAAGTAGGTCATCTAGTACGGACCTGCCCATTTAAAAGCCCAGGGTCCCCGGTAATTCTTTGAGTACAAGGGGCCCAAAACACTCAGCTTATTCCCAGATCCACGACCATTGTTATTCATAACCCTGACCTATGATAACAAGTCCCACGTTCTGAACGCCCTCGTAGACTCCTTGGCAGATCAAAACCTGATAGCTGCCTCCACGATCACTAAGCTCAAGATTCCTTCTGTTCCACTTAGTCGACCCTTTCACGTCCAGGCACTAGATGGAGGCAGACTCCCTCCGCTCAATCCCACTTACACTTCAATTCTCTGGGAACCACGCCGAAAATATCTTCCTCCTGATTATCAAGAGCCCCCATGCACCAGTCGTCCTTGGCCTCCCATGGTTAAAACAACATAACCCCCACATTGACTGGACGAAGAGAAATGTCCTTGAATGGAGCCCTGCCTGCTTGGGTTTCTGTCTTCGTTCTGCCTCTTCCAAAAATTAATTAACCACGTCTCAAGAAGAGATCTTCAGCTTGTCCAAGGTTTCCGCTGAATATCATGATCTGAAACAGGTCTTTAGTAAATCACGCGCCGTCTCGCTCCCTCCCCACCGCCACTATGATTGCGCCATTGACCTCCTCCCTGGTACCTCGCCCCCAAAGGGACGCCTCTATGCCCTATCGCGCCCCGAAAGAGAGGCAATGGAAGTCTACATCTCTGAATCCCTAGCCGCGGGCATCATTCGCCACATCCTCTTCTCCGGCTGGCGCGAGATTAGTTTTTGTAGAGAAAAAAGATAATTCCCTTCGTCCCTGCATAGATTACAGAGGACTCAATGAAATCACGAATTGATACCCACTCCCCTTGATGTCCACAGCCTTTGAGCTACCGCAAGATGTCCGTTTCTTCACTAAACTGGACCTGAGGAACACTTACCATTTAGTCTGTATCAGGGAAGGTGACAAAGAAGACGGCCTTCAACACCCCCACTGACCATTATGAGTATCTGGTAGTTTCCTTTGGCCTAACCAATGCCCCAGCAGTTTTTCAAACTCTGATCAATGACGTCCTTCAAGACTTCTTAAACATCTTTGTTTTCGCATACCTTGATGACATCCTGATTTTCTCCCGTTCACTAAAGACACACAGAGCACACGTACGTCAAGTCCTGCAACGCCTGATGGAGAACAAACTGTATGCCGAAAAAGTGAATTTCACCAAGAATCCACATCATTTTTAGGTTACCTCATCTCTCCATCAGGCATTGAGATGGATCCAACTTAAGTAAAAATGGTTACTAACTGGCCACCACCATCATCTAGACGAGAGCTCCAATGCTTTTTGGGCTTCTACAGGCACTTTATTAGAAGTTACAGCATGGTGGCAACTCCTCTTACATCACTCACGTCCACAAAGACTCCCTTCCGGTGGAGCACTGTAGCTGAGAAAGCATTCAACGATCTCAAGCATCGTTTCACATGGCACCCATTCTTGTCTTTCCATACTCCTTTCTTCAATTCATTGTGGAGGTGGACACTTCCGAAACAAGAGTCGGAGCTGTTCTCTCTCAGCGGTTCCTCAAAGATAATAAGCTTCACCCATGTGCATTCTTTTCTCATCGGCTTACATCCCCTGAGCACAACTATGACATCGGGGACCGTGAACTTCTTGCAGTCAAACTCGCCCTCGAGGAGTGGAGACACTAGCTGGAGGGAGCTGACCTCCCATTCCTCGTATGGACAGACCACAGAAACCTAGAGTATCTCAAGTCATCCAAGAGGCTCAATTCACGCCAGGCACTCTGGTCCCTTTTCTTCTCTAGATTCAACTTCACATTGTCACGTTGTTCCAAGAACGCTAAACCCGACACTCTCTCTCGACAGTTCTCCACCCCTCGGGACACGCCCACCCTGGAAGTAGAGAACCAGGTCTTGCAGTCCCTCTAACAGAAGCCAGGCCCTAGTAATGTTCCTCCAGGGGACGGCTCTTTGTCCCAGCTGCCGTCCGCCCCCAAGTACTGGACTGAGGCCACAGCTCAAGATTAGCCTGCCACCCAGGAGCAACCCGCACCCTATCCCTACTACAGCAACGTTTCTGGTGGCCATTCATCATGGAAAACCAACCACCACTATTCCCCACCCAGGAGGAGCTTGTGCTGACGGAAACTGCTGTTCCGTCAGCACAAGACTTCGTCCGCCACTGTAAGAACACATGGCGATGCGTTCGTCTCAGCTGAAACGCACAGTGAGTACATTCCAGCGTAAGGCTAACCACCATCGTTCTGCAGCCCCAAAGTACCGGATCGGGCAAAGAGTCATGCTTGTCCACACATGACCTGCCTCTCAAGACAACGTCCAGAAAACTCTTGCCAAGGTTTGTTGGCCCTTTCACCATCTCACACATTATTAACTCATGTTCTGTCAGACTGGCCCTTCCTTTGTCCATGCGTCGAGTTAACCCCACTTTCCATGTCTCCCAGATCCGCAGATTGGCACGTTGCCCTGAGCAACAGTCCCGTCCTTTTTGTCCTAAGCCCAGGTAAGACGCCTCTAACACTGTCTCTGGTTCAGGAGTAGCTTGTCAAGATATGCGGCAGTTGCAGCACATGTCCTGGATGTGTCCGTGCGTAGTAGCTCTTGAAACACTGACTCCAGCTGCAGCCCACCCCTTGTAAATCTCCTCCAAATTCTTGAATGGACTTAATTTCACAATCCTATCAAAGCTGCCTTGATCCCTGTTGCTTGTGCACCTTTTTCTACCACATTTTTCCTTTCATCCAACTTTCCATTAATCAACTTTTTGATATTGTAATTTATTGAGATGCACCTGTTTATAGTGACAGCAGGCTTATAGCCAGTGCTCACACATTAGTTAAAATTTCTCACTCTAACCTGTTACACAATGCAACACACGCTGCTCTCTCTACAGTACATGTGTGTGTGGAAAGGCAGTGGGGCTGATCAATTCACCTGGGCTGGAACACAATCTCAACTCCATTCTCTCCATTCTCCTGTTATCAGGGGTGTATTAAAAGGCTGTGAAACACTTGATTGGTGAGTAGATCATTTCCGAACATAAGCTTATGTACTCTCTCTATGCTAAATAACTCTGCATACTCTAACTTATATATGACCAGAGGGAAGCTGCCTGCCACACATTCTTGTGTGTGCACACTGCCGCCTCTACCTCCTGCCTCAAGTGGCTCGCCATGCTGCGACACTGAGGACTCACCGGATTATGCCCCTCGCAGACTACTGACAATCTTCTAGGTTCCTCCGAAGCCACTGCTTTACTCCAGAGTGGAAACCTGATGACCGAGCATACTTTCAAGGCTGTTTTTTAAACACCTGTTAATAAAAACTGTTTGTGTTTGGTGGAACCTGGCTTCTGTGTTTTTCTCTGCTTTTCAATCCTGTCACACTGGTGGAGTGGGCATGTGGAACCGACCTCACAAAGGACTCCAGAGGAATATCTGAAACATCTCTTAAAAATCATAATTTAACAGCAGGCACTCTTGGAGCAACATGCACAGGGTCTGCGAGTAACGGCGAGCAAAATCTTATATCTGCAGCAACAAGAAGCCACACGGGTGCCATCCCTGACCCATCCAGAAATGGGCAGCACCCTGAATAGGCAGAACCAAACTCATACCTGCATGACGACATAAGTGTTCCTTTGCACATTCGAAAAAATTGTTGAGCAGAAAGGCTGATCCAGCATGAAGTGAAGCAGCATTCTCACCCCGCTGCTCACAGGTGAGGCACAACGTGCCTATTTCTCTCTTCGATGAGGATGCGGAAAGTTATGATTTTCTCAGGACTAAATTTCTTACACATTGTGGCCTTTCCAGCCCATAAGCCATGTAAAATTCCACATGTGAACCATACACTGTACCTAGATCTCTAGACCAACTTGCGACCAAATTGCGATCAGGTGACTCTAGCTGGAGAAGCTCACTTCATACGAGGTGGCACACAGTGGCAATGGACTGTGTGCTTTGCTCCTTTCCTAAGATGGAGCACAAATCAGTAGGCATGAGGCAACCAACAATCCAGCAAGAGATGGTGGGCATACTGGAGTGTGTGTTTGCTATACTTTCACTCAACCACGAGAAACGGAGGCCACCAGAGAAACTTGGGATTATAATTTGCACAATGGCTATATTTGCACTGATGTCTATATCCTACTATTTGTACTTCTTGTGGATGCTAAACTGCATTTAATTTCTGAGTACCTGTACTATGCAATGACAATTAAGAGGGACCTTCCTACCTATCAACCTGTGTCCAGAGTATCCCAGGCATGAGAAGAAAGTCCCCTTTCAGCATCTACCTTGATGGCTTGCTCTATGATTTGTGTAAATTGCTCTATTTCTGTCATTTTGTTATCTATATTAGCAGAAACGTCTATTGTAAGGTCCATCTTTTCATCTCTCCATGGATAAAACAGCATGATCATGTGATATTACTGCTCTTCATCCTTTGCCCCACTGAAGTTGTGATATTAGATAACACAATGCTTTTTACAGTTCCTCAAAATCTGTTCCTATATTGACAGTCTCAAAGTTTGAGTACAACAAAATTTCTAACAAACTCTACATTGCCTCATGTGCAATTAATTTCCTTGCATATAAAAAATAGGATACCACCTGTCCTACTTTCTGTTTTGCATCAATATTGTATTGTAGACGTCATTGTATGTGTTCATAAAAATTTATCCAGAGTGCCTGAACGTGGCTCTCCTCATTGATGCTTGCCTTATCCAGCACCTGTTTTGCATTAAGCTTTCCACACATCATCTTCAGGCTCATCATGACCTGGTGCACTATCTACCCACAATATAGAGTGTGCAGCCACATTGCTGCTACCCAATTCTAAACATGTAATGTTTGATTCTACTGCTTTGATTCTACCTGTAATTGCTGCTCATAACCCATAACAACATAGGTTCTTGGTATAGCTGTCGGTGACAAGATATAAATTTATACATTGGTTAGACTCTCTCAACCAAAACTGTCTTATTGCATAATAAATTGTACTAACACACTGTTTATTTTCCTTCGTTTTCCTTCCCTCATCCTTTCTTCTCTGCATTTCATCTGCCATTGACATTGCTTCCTAAGTCTACCCTGTTCTTCTACAAATGCATCAAACTACTCATTTGCTGCCTGTTTTTTCCCTCTGTCTGCAGTATTTCTCTGCTATTTCTAATCTTGCTTCATCACTTGTCTGACAGTAATTCTGCTACTATAATTCTTTTATCTTTTTCTGCAACTTTTCTCTTCTCCTCCAGAAACATGGCACTACACAATGCTGCTTTTCTTCTGTTATAATTTTCTCCCCTCTTCCAGACTCTTGGCACTAATAAATTCTGCTGTTTTAATTTTCACACTTTCTGCAACTTTTCTCCTCCCGCCTCATGGAACTGTGCAATGCTGCTTTTTTTCTATTATAGTTTTCTGTAATGTTTTTCCTCTCTTCCAGACTCTTGGCACTCCACCATGCTGCTATTTTTCTTTTCTTACTTTCTGCAACTTTTCTTTTCTCCTCAATACTCTTGAAAATCTGCAATGCTGCTATTCTTCTTTTCTCATTTTTTCTTCTCCCTTTTCCTCCAGACTCTTCACACCTCATGATGCTGCTTTTGTTCTCTTGTCATTTTCTGCAAGTCTGGCTTTATCTACTGCATCATAGTTCATTAGTTTCTGTTTCTTCCTTTCTCTATCTTGTTCATTATTTTGTTCCATCTTGTCTCTACTCATTATTGCGTATTTCTTTTTTTCTTTCTTTCTTTAATTACTTTCTTGATTGCTCCACATAAGGCATCTACACTTTCTTCTCTCTTTTCACTGCACACTTCTTTCCACCTTGTAATGCAGTGCCTTGAATGATGCATGAACTGAGATTTTTCTAATGGTGTGATGCTAACTGGTATAATGCCTGTTGGATTATGTTGAAAATGTAAAAATTAAGCCAACTGCTTCATATGTTGTTTCACACATTCCTGTTTAATAAATTCCATCAGAACAGTATGTCATTCTTCTATATGTAGCTACGTGCTGCCCCGAAGGGGTGGGACTAACCAATTAAGCAAAAGGCAAGGTTGCGGAATCAATAACAACTATTTTTATTACATGCAAGACATATTACCGAAAAACAACAGGCCTCTAATGCAAACAACCCCCCCCAAAAGAAAAGAAAAAAAAAACAACCCACAGGTGGCCACAGGTTACCTATATTGGTGTACAGACAAGCGTGCTCACTAAAATCCAGCTCACAGCAAATCACACTGCAAACCTACAAAAAAAAGAATAGAGTGACCAAAGCTCCACACCATAGCTATCCACCATAACGGTCAACCCTGCAGCCACCATGGGGTCAAGGAGATCTAAAACAAAAACCATAATATTAACAACAAATACAATTAAATAGGTCAACTCCTGGTTAACAGATATAGTAATCCCAAAATTGGCCTGGGGAGAAACTGAGGCCACATTCAAATAAAGAAAATACAAAATCCAACAAAGATACACAACACCAAATAAATACACAATACCATATCCAAAGTACACAAAGTAAAATAAACACCACAGTAAACACTGACCAACACTAAACAAAACACAAATAGACACTAAAAACAAACAAGAAAACTGCCAAAATAAACGGTAATCGTGCCTCCCTGTAAGGGAAAACACAACCCATTACTAACATGTTTAAATAACATTTAAAACTTACTTTTATGATCCCTTTAAAAAATTTAAAAATACCTCAACCATCCGTTATTCAGGTTTATAATACACAGGCGACCATCCAGACAGATTACTAAAAACAAATGAAATAACATTAATAAAAATATATTAAAACACATAACCACATGGTCAAAGAATAAAAGAACTACTACCTCCAAACTGATGCATCATATATACAACACCCAATACTCCATCAGGACTCTGCTTGCATATTGCTGCTCTCCAAAAGACAAAGCTACCATGACCTTAGATCCACCGAAAACCAAAATGGAGGAAAAGGAAGTGCAAATCCCATCACTTCCTTTTAAAAACATTAAGGCTGATGGGAATTGTAGTTTCCCACATCCCACATTCAATAACACCTCATGCTAGGGCTGATGGAATTTGTAGTTCCCCATATGCATCTCATTACAATCAATCCCCCTAAATTTGAATCGACGTCCCGGCGATTAAATAACACACTACAACCATGGGCGAAACACGTCATTAGACCTATTGCTGAACAGCCTCGTCATAGGGAGAGCAGACTGACCACTTAGCTGGACCTCATTCGTACATACTGACCGAGGAAGATGATATGGATTTGAATGGCACCCAGCTGTTGACCTCTTAGTACGTCTCACTATCACTTCCTCATCTTGTGGAGACTGATGGTAAACAGTGCAATCCTCTAGACAGATGTGATCTTCCTGTAAAGGTTGAGACCTCATAACTTTGTCTTGAGCAGATGCACACTCCGGTGTTGAAGACACCACCACAATGTCATCCCCAGATGATACTTGATCGTCCACTAGGTCTAGAATTCCAGGATCATTGAAGGAGATGGAAACTGGTCGCAACTCACAACGGTGAATATGTTGGACATTACCACCTCCGTCCACAGGGGCAATGGCATACACTGCTCCTTGACCCTCTGGACATCGGACCACCTTATAAAGTGTAGAACCCCAGACATCCTGGATCTTATTCCTACCTTTTATATTATGAGCCCTCCGATACACCATCTGACCTTCTTGCAACTTTTCATGGCACACCTTAAGATTTAATCGGGCACGATGTTCTGCAGCACACTTGAGGCGAGCTCGAGCTTTATTGAACATCCTTTCCAAATTATCTCTATGGTCCACTATCCAGTCCACCTCACTGTGGATATGCCTATCCAATCCCAACAAAAAATCATGGGGTAAATGTGGTTCCTGTCCAAACATAAGGACATAAGGACAATACCCAGTAGTCTGATGTTCAGTGGTGTTATATGCATACACTACCTGGGCAAGATGATCTGGCCAACGGGATTTCTCCCCCGGAGGCAGAGTACGCAACAAATCATGCATGGTCCTGTTAAAACGTTCACATTGGCCATTTCCTTGTGGTCGATAAGGTGTGGTACGAGTTTTTGAAATGCCATAAAGGCTACATAACTCTTGAATTAACCTACTTTCAAAGCACCGCCCCTGATCTGAATGAATCTGTCATGGTACTCCAAATAAGTAGAACCAATGTTCTACTAAAACACGTGCCACTGTTGATGCCGTTTGATCCTTTGTTGGAATAGCCTGTGTGAACTTTGAAAACACATCAGTCATAACCAGTACATTTTCAAGTCCATTTGATGCAGGTTCCAGCAAAGTAAAATCAATGGCCAGTATATCCAACGGCCTCTCTGCCATTAAATGCCCCATAAAACTACGCACTTTAGGTCGTACCACTTTAGCTAGGGTGCAACGCTGACATTTCTTGCACCATTCCTCAATGAACTTAAACATCCCAGGCCAATAACATCGGGCTCTTACCAAACTCGACGTCCGCTCGATCCCTTGATGGCCATGATTATCATGCAGACTCGTAAGGACCTTGTCCCTGAGCACAACTGGTAGCACAACCTGACGGATTTCTCTATATTCATCCTGAGGACAAAACCGCCGATACAATACACCTTCTATCGTTACCAGCTTTTCCCACTGCCGTACCAACTCAAGTACATCCGATGACTCTAATGCTCTCTCTTGGGCATCTGGTGGTCTTTGGCGGTTCCAATAAACAAGGAAGCGTCCAATACCAGGATCAGCTCCTTGCAAGTCACTAAGATTTTCTCTTGGTTGTTCAGGGAGCGCCGAAATGGTCTCACTTACCACATGCTGGCAGTCATTAGCACACTGGTATAACTCCCTTGGCACAGCAGTAGTTATAGCCAGTTCAGCTACAGATGGAGCAGTTTTCCTAGACAAAACATCTGCATTAACATTGGAGCGGCCCGGCTTATATTTAATTTCCAAATGGAAGTTCGCAAGCTGGTTAGCCCATCGCTGCTCCAACGCCCCCAGTTTCGCTGTCTGCAAATGACTGAGTGGATTATTGTCTGTATACACCAGACACTTCTGACCAAGCAAGTACTCTCTAAATTTTTCTGCAACAGCCCACTTTAAAGCCAGAAACTCCAATTTCATGGAGCTGTAATTCTGCATGTTGCGTTCAGATGGCCGCAGACCTCGACTAGCAAATGCCACTGGTCGACACTTGCCCCCATCTTCTTGAGATAGAACTGCACCCAAGCCTTGGTGGCTTGCATCAATGTCCAAAATAAAAGGCTTACTGAAATCAGCATAAGCAAGGACTGGTGCATTGGACAAAGCCACTTTAAGAGTTTGAAATGCATTTTCACATGAGTCAGTCCATCTCGTCCCCAGATCAATCTTCGGTCGTTTACTTTTATGTCCCCTGATCACCTCTGCCACTAAAGTATTCAAGGGTCCAGCAATATGAGAAAAATTTTTAATAAACCGCCGATAATAGCTAGCAAAGCCAAGAAAGGATCGGAGTTCTTGAAGGGTCTGTGGGCGAACCCACTTAGCCACAACAGCTATCTTCTCTGGGTCTGTACTGACCCCTGTGGAAGAAACCACATGCCCCAAATAACGAACTTCTCGCTGAAAGAAGCTGCATTTACTGAGTTTTACCTTCAAATTCTGTTGTCGCAGCCGATCTAACACCAACCCAAGTCGCTGAAGATGTTGTTCAACAGTCGCTGAAAAAACAATCACATCATCCAGATAGAGCAGTAAGGACTGAAAACTCTGATCCCCAAAAATTCGCTCCATTAACCTTTGAAAAGTACTTGGTGCATTGCACAACCCAAAGGGCATCCTATTAAATTCAAAAAGCCCGAATGGGGTGCAAAAGGCGGTCTTAAAACGATCTACTTCAGCAACTGGTACCTGGTTATATCCACTAGCCAGGTCTAATGTTGAAAACCACTTTGCACCAGTCAAGGCATCAAGTGACTCCTCTATCCTTGGTAAGGGATAGGCATCCTTGCGGGTTTTAGAATTAAGCTGGCGATAATCAACACACATCCTTAGGGAACCATCCTTCTTTGTCACCAAAACAATAGGTGAAGCATATGGGCTACAACTCTCCCTAATGACTTGACTGTCCAACAACTGTTTAATATGTACCTTCACAGCCTCAAACAGACTGGGAGGAATTTGGCGATATCGCTGGCGAACTGGTGTCTCATCTACCAAAGGTATTTGATGAGCAATTATATTTGTACACCCCAAGTCGCTATCATGCTTGGCAAAAACATCAGAATATTTTGTCAAAAGTGTCTTAACAGCCTCCTTCTCAACCCCTGAAAGCCCCTGCAATTCTAACCCTTGAAGGTCAATGCTCCAAGCTGTTGTCGCAGTCTGGCGCTGAACAAACACAGTATCAGGATCACACGATAAATCTCCCTGAAACAAGAAATCCTGATCCGATTTCATGACCACTTCAGCACTAGCCAAACTACCCAATCTCATCTTTGGTGGTAAATATAAGGGTTCTATGCCCACATTAACCACTGGTATCTGGACTACTCCTTGTACACATCGCAACAGTGCAGGTGATATTAACACTCCAGGGGGCAGCCCCCCATCATCAGGACCCAGTGGTTCTAAAAAAAACACAGTGCAACTGTTTATTCTCTTAGAGCACAATGCAGGTACTAACCTCATGGTCCCAGCTGGAATCTGAACAGGATGGTGGGACTGCACTCTCACATAACCCATAAATCCAAGAAAAGGGGAATCATCTACTTGATGGCACTGTGAAAGGGCCTCTTTCCAGCCTAGCTCGGCCTGCCTGACCTGTGGAACTGAAAATAATGCTGGACCATGTTTTTCAAACAAATCATTATAACACTTTCCAATAACATTCATACCCAAAAGGCCAGGTGTAAGACCTTTCCTCTGTTGGAAAGAAGTATCAATAGGATCTTTAACCACCAAAATCCCCCGTCCCCGGAGAGTCTGCCCCAATACAGTCACATCGGTTTCAAAATATCCCACATATGGTATCTCAAGACCATTAGCTGCTTTTAGTTGAAGCCAGCTACACTTTTTAAGCACATCTACTCCCAATTGACGAAAGTGCCTCTCAAAAAATGACTCGGTTACAGTAGTCACCATTGACCCCGTATCCAACAAGCAGGGAATCTCGACACCGCTCATCTGCACAGTTACAATTGGACATTTGCCCACCAAACGCTGTAAGATGGTGGGGCAAACAGGTGTCTGTGAAACTGTACTAGACCCCTCCACACTATGACTCAAAATTGTAGGGGAGGCTGCACCATCAGGATCCTCCACAGCAGCCTCACTTACATTCACTTGAGGTGTTCTAGAGTTTGATTCTATAGGCCAGGGTTGGCGACAATATCTAGCTATATGACCAAATCTATTACAACGAAGGCACCGTCGTGAACTATTTGGCCTAGCTGAAGTACCAGAAGACTCATTCTTTTGAGACATAAGGGTATCAAGGCGTTGGGTAAGCTTGTTTATTTGTACTTGTTGCTGCCTCAGGGTCTCTTTAATCTCGGTTAGCTCTAAAGACTGCTGAAACCTAACCTTAGGCTCAGGCTCAGCTACCCTGCCTTGAGTAACATTACACCATGACTGAATATTTGAAGCAGCTACCTCCCGGTTCCCCTCTTCCACCCACCTAAGAGCTTCACTTCTGACATCCAGCAGAGTGGAAGATGGCTTCTCCCGTACTACTCGTTTTAATTCACGTTTCAACAGCACATCTCGAACATGTTCCACAAACTGATCACGAAGAACCCTGTCAGAATTTGGAACAGTGCCTGGATTACCAGCAAGAATCAAGTCCATTAGGGACATTAAGGCATGGGAAAATTCAGTCAATGATTCACCTTCTTTCTGTTTTCGCTCATAGAACATCTGTTGTAATTGCACAAATGTCTGTTTACCCCCATACAAGTCTCTCAGAATGTCAAAAACAGCATCAGGAGTTTCTCTATTAGCTGATGGACGGAGTTTTATCTCCATTCTAGCCTCCCCCCCCAGATGGTCAAGTAAAAACATCACCTTTTCCTCATCAGACCAACCCCTACCCCCAATACACACCTTGGCCTCCTCAGTCCAGTCCTCAATACTCAATGTTGAGTCCATATTTCCATAAAAACGAGGACACCGTCTCTCTCGGGGGACATAAAGTACCCTACTGAATGGAACTGAAGATGAGGAATTGGCATTAGCCATAGAAGGGGGTGGTTGGTTGGAAGCATGGCTACTGGATGGGGAGCGCTCCTGCATCAGCTGCTCATTTTGTGCCTGCAGGTGGCGTATCTGCTCTCGCAAGTCTAGTAGTTCTTGTTCCATAGCTGGTAACTACTTTTAACAGATAATCCAGGCAAGATAAAGTTCCAGTCAGCAAACAGTCAAATCTTGAAAAGGAGTTTAGAAGAAAAGATAACAAAATCTCCAGACGCAAAGTTGTGCCATCACCTTCATGCACGATTACCGTTTATTTTGTTACAAAAAAAAATAAAATAAAAATAAGAATAAAGGAAAAACACACAACCACCTTGATGGTCCTGCCGATTACGCCAATTGTAGCTACGTGGCGCCCCATAAAAGGAGTGGGACTAAACAATCAAGCAAAAGGCAAGGTTGCGGAATCAATAAACAACTATTTTATTGCATACAAGACATATTACCCAAAAAACACAACAGGCCTCTAATGCCTGCCCAAAAAGAAAAAAAAGAAACAACCCACAGGTGGCTACAGGTTACCTATACTGGTGTACAGACAAACGTGCTCACTAAAATCCAGCTCACAGCAAATCACACTGCAAACCTACAGAAAAAGAGAATAGAGTGACCAAGGCTTCACACCACGGCTATCCACCATAACGGTCAACCCTGCAGCCACCATGGGGTCAAGGAGATCTAAAACAAAAACCATAATATTAACAACAGGTAATAAAATTAAATAGGTCAACTCCTGGTTAGCATATATGGTAATCCCAAAATTGGCCTGGGGAGAAACTGAGGCCACATTCAAATAAAGAAAATACAAAATTCAACAACCATATACAACACCAAATAAATACACAATACAATAACCAAAGTACACAAAGTAAAATAAACACCACAGTAAACACTGACCAACACTAAACAAAACACAAATCAACACTAAAAACAAACAAGAAAACTGCCAAAATAAACGGTAATCGTGCCTCCCTGTAAGGGAAAACACAACCCATTACTAACATGTTTAAATAACATTTAAAACTTACTTTTATGATCCCTTTAAAAAATTAAAAAATACCTCAACCATCCGTTATTCAGGTTTATAATACACAGGCGACCATCCAGACAGATTACTAAAAACAAATGAAATAACATTAATAAAAATATATTAAAACACATAACCACATGGTCAAAAAATAAAAGAACTACTACCTCCAAACTGATGCATCATATATACAACACCCAATACTCCATCAGGACTCTGCTTGCATATTGCTGCTCTCCAAAAGACAAAGCTACCATGACCTTAGATCCACCGAAAACCAAAATGGAGGAAAAGGAAGTGCAAATCCCATCACTTCCTTTTAAAAACATTAAGGCTGATGGGAATTGTAGTTTCCCACATCCCACCTTCAATACCACCTCATGCTAGGGCTGATGGAATTTGTAGTTCCCCATATGCATCTCATTACACAATGAAAGTAAGCTCAGTTATTAGTAACCAAATAAAAAAAATAACAATATACATTGGAGTATTATTTTCTCAAAGAAAGGACATCTATCTGCCAAATATCAGTTAACATAAGTGCTTACATAACTTCCTGTGCACTCAGTTGATAGAATAGAATAATGCTGTTCTCTAGAGCTCTGTCAGAGCCTATCGTTGCTTTAAAGAGCTCTCTGAATGCCTACAGAGGGTTCTTTCAATTCCAGCACAAGATATTCATACTTGTAACCTACAAAAATAGCACTTTGACTGCTAATCTCTGAAACACAGCGAAGTAGCAGCAAGCATATTCTCTCTCTCTCTCTCTCTCTCTCTCTCTCTCTCTCTTTATCTTTTATGTTATATTCAATTAAATGCTTTGTGCAGTGTTAGCTACTCAGCAAGCTTTGGGTTACTTTATGTACTGTATATGATGTACTTTATCTTTGTACTTTATGTATGGTGACAGTGATCCAAGTTCAATTCAATTCAATTTTATTTATATAGACAGCATTTAACAATGGTCATAGTCTCAAAGCAGCTTAACAAAATTAAAAGAATATTATGGAAATGTGTAGGACCAAGTAAAATGTGTATAGATCTAAGTGATCAGATTGTCCCTGATGAGCAAGTCAAGGGCGATGGCGATGGGGGCAAGGAAAAACACCCTGGTATGGCAATAGGAAGAAACCCTAAGAGGAAGCTCAACATAACAGAAGATGTCCAAGTTAACTTGGAGTCCAGTTCAGTTCGGCACCAGAATGGCACCAGGATACATCAGACAGGTGCAGCGGACAAAGCGGGCTGGATCACTGGGAGCAGCGTATAGCTCCAAACCATCATGAAGTAGAATCCAGCTGGAGGTGATCCTTCTCTGGATGCCTCAGGATCACAGTAATGCTAGTTTGTAATCAATTCTAAACTTAATAGTAGATCTTGATCTGGTGAGAACTCTGGCGGATGGATTTTGGACTAACTGTAGCCTATTTATTGAGGATGCAGGACAACCACCTAGTAATGCATTACAGTAGTCCAGTCTCCAGGTCATGAACTAGCTTTTCTGCATCAGATATGGATAAAATATTCCTACACATGGCAATATTTCTAAGGTGAAAAAAAGCTGTTTTTGTAATATTTGAAATATATTGGATATTCATAGTATATGAAATATGATCTGTGGAAAGCTGCATAAAAACAAGAAAGAGCAGGTAAAAATCTCCAAGTTCTTTACTCAAGGAAAAGTACTTAACATTCTTCATTACAGTTTTTTTTTTTGCCTTATTTTTGTTGGATTGGAAAGGATTTGTACAATAGTTGTAGTAACACTAATAGGGCTATTGACCCTATACCCATACCGGCACCGCCTTCAGTATACAATGTTTGAACTATTGGGTGCACATGGTCCCCAGAATGGTTCGGTAGTCCTTGGCAGTGACACGCCCATCTAGCACAAGTATTGGGCCTAGGGAATGCCTGATATTTCAGCCCAAACCATCACTGATCCACCCCCATGCTTCACTTTGGGTGAGTCTGGGTGGGACACTTCTTTGAGGGTTCTCCACAACGTAACTCTACCAATTGACAGTAAAGGTGGACTCATCAGAGAGCATTATATGTTTCACATTGTCCACAACCCAAGATTTCCGCTGCTGGCACCAGTGAAATCGACGTTTGGCATTGGCACGAGTGACCAGAGGTTTAGCAATAGCAGCCCGGCCATGTACATTGACCCTGTGGAGCTCCCGTTGAACAGTTTTGGTGGAAACAGGAGAGTTGTGGTGCTCATTTAATTCTGCATTGAGTTGGGCATCTGTGGTTTTAAGTTTTTTTTAGATTCAATCCTGGTTAGCACCCGGACATCCCTTTCAGACAGCTTCCTCTTGCATCTACAGTTACTCCTGTTGAATGTGGTTCGTCCTTCTTGGTGGTATGCTGACATTACCCTGGATACCGTGGCTCTATACCAAAGACTTGCTATCTTGGTCACAGATGTGCCAGCGAGGCGTGCACCAACAATTTGTCCTCTGATATGTCACCCATAATGTTTTGTGTATTTCAAGCAAAACTGCTTGAAGCAAAACTGTGCTATTACTCTGCTAATTAAACGTTCACTCTCTGCTCTTACTGGTGGGATGTACAATCAATAAGGATGGGCCACCAGGCTGGTCAAATTTAGCCATGAAACCTCCAACACTAAATTGGCCAGTGTTTCAGTTGTGTTGTCCAACCCCTTTAGTTTGGGCATTTAGTGAGAAAACTGAATGGAACTCGAAAATATTGAATTAAATATTGTCTGAATATTTTTTTTATGAAACCAGATTACATCAAGGGGCAGGTGCCATCTATTAGTTTGATGTTTATGCTTTCATAGGCATTTTGCATGAATTATTCCAAAAAGAATGATCCAGTAAGGAATGTGCTATAGTAGCAGGGATCCTGGCCAATGATAAGATAACTAACACACTAGCAATGTCACGGGTACTGCTTGCCGGACGAAAGAGAGACATGATAGCAGAGGTGGAAGTGATCAAAGGATTTTAATGATAACAAAAACAGGGAACAAACAGAACAGAACATGAACTTAAACCAGGATAAACTAAACATGGAGCTACACTGAACTAGACATTACAAACAGACTGAAAGACAGACAGGCTAGGAGACAGACAGACAGACTAGGAGATAGACAAACCAGGAGAACACAGAGCCTAGGAGAACACGGAGCTAGGAACACAGAGCCAGGAACATAGAACCAAGGAGAACATAGAACCAGGAAGAACACAGAACCAGGAAGAACACAGAACCAGGAAGAACACAGAACCAGGAAGAACACAGAACCAGGAAGAACACAGAACCAGGAAGAACACAGAACCAGGAAGAACACAGAACCAAGGAGAACACTGAGAACAAGGAGAACACTGAGAACACAGAGCTATAATGAACATACCAGACAAACAGTAACCCTAGACGAACAGATGCAAGACAAGGACAACACAGAACTCAGGAACATTTATAATCACACTAATTAGCAAACTCAGTTCAGGTGAGCGCCACATCACCTGACTGAGGTGCATTCTGGGGATTAGAGTCCTTCACACAAAGAACACAAAGAAAACATGAAAAACACAAGGAACTCTCTGGGCGCTTTGTCGCCCTCTAGGGGTAATCCCTGACAAGCAAGTGCTTGTACATGGCAAAACATTTTACTGTTTTACTGTGGTTCAAGCATCCATTCTTCCTGAAACCATGGTGAATCTAACTTAACTTTAAAGGTGCACCTGTTGTGGGAAGAAAAAACAAGTGTCTGTGAGCTACTACACGAACCAAAGCAACTTCACTTTAATCACTGAATAAGTAATAAAATGAATACGTAATAAAAACTAACACATAACACTTCACTGTATCTATACTTATCGAATGGATGTTTCAAATGTGTAGATGATTAATCATACTTTCATCCGTTTACATTGCTCACAATTAAGGTATGTTTTATTTCATTTATTGTAGAAATGGGATTGATCATCTACCAATTGTATTAATACTACTACTACTACTACTACTAATAATAATAATAAAAATAATAATAAGCTCCTTAAATAATAATACTAAAGAAGCTTCATTTGTTCTATTTGGCCTAATGCTTTGTAGCAACTCTTTGAATAATTTGCCATTTTTAACATGCAAATGACTATAAATGTTTATTATTATAAAACTATGAATTGATTTAACCTTTATACTTTTAGATACTGTGATGTGAAGTTACATTGCTTTGGTTAGGTAGGTGTTTGCAGATGCATATGTTCTGCCAATTTCAAACAATACACACCAAAACCACTAGATAGCACCTGCATCATAATGAGATTTCATTCAATATTTTCAGACTTTCATTCAATATTCTCAAGTATATTTAGACTTTCATTCAACTTTCTCAACAAATTCAGACTTTCATTTGAGTCTTCTCAAGTTTCATGCAATATTCTTGAGCTTAATCTAACATATAAATTTTTCTCATGAATAAATACATAAACGGCATGCCATATATATATATATATATATATATATATAGCCAATTTCCATCCATCTCTCGGTTAGGGCACTCGTCCACAAGGCAACAGCTACCAATCAGGGAAGGTAAAGAATATAACATGCTTCCTCCAAGACACATGATGCCAGCCAACCATATCTTTTCAAACTGGTGCTCATGCAACCTTGGGGATGGCACAACACACACTAAGGAAAGAATAAAACTGGAAGAATTAAGCTTTTCACTCCATGAGCTCACAGATGACTGAGGTGTTGCTATGATTGATGTAAGAGTGTGGATATGCCATCGTTCCCCCATGGGCATCTGCTCTCTATACTGATGACTACGGATGGTGATAGGATCACCTGGGAATCACATGGGCTTTGGATGAACACGCTTTCATTATACCCTATCAAGCAATTCTGAGCATTTATTCTTTCAGTTTTTTGACTAGTGCATGCTTTTTTAAAAAACTTTTTGAACATGTTGGATGTTCTACCTGTGTAAAGAACCATCACTATAACTATGGTATTCATCTAAAGAAAGCCAACACTAAGTACAGTATATGTATTTCATTTCATACTTCACTGCAAGTATTAAGTTAAGTAAACGCTTAAGTAAAGTATTAATACTTAAAAAACAGACTTAATTAAATTGACAAGTACATTCATGAGGAGCAAATCATCCTGAAACAGACCTTTTCTTTCTGACTGTGTTATTCATGTGTTCTCAGTGTATGTGTGAAATATTGAAAGTCATTTCTTAAATAATCCAAGTACACATGTGCTTGACCTTTTGGGTTGCATTCTGTAATAAAAATGACCTCACTGATTATTTCTTATGTTTAGTTAAGCATTTCATTTATTACAAATTCATTGGCCATGCTCAATAAGAATAATTTAGTAATTCGTAGTCATTAAAAGTTTGTACACTTTGTGCATTCCTTAGATTTGACCTTGGGTGAGTTACCGCTGTTGTATGTGCACTACATAGTTTAGATTAGAAAGTGACAACTGCAGTGAAGTGATTAGAAGTCTTTAGCTAATCAGTGTAGGAGAGATTCTCTGGGATTTTATAGCCTCTCAGCACTGTTCCTAAATGAATACTCATCACCAATGCATCCTCATTCTTACGGAAATTAACATTTGTGTGTGAAGGATACTTTTAAATAGGAATTGCTATACGGTTAATCAGTAGAGACTAGACTGATGAAGCTGCACCACAGCTGAATGCATGAATGTTTATTGAGACGTTCTTTACATTCTTAAACATCTTTGGCTTCCAAGAAGAGTGCTACATGAAACTGTTTAAGTGTTGTACCATAACATATATATTACATACTTTACAAAGCACTTTAAAAGGGTACCTATTATACAGAATTTACTTTTTTTTATTTTATTTTAGATAATTAGATGGAATTCCATCGAGAAAAACAAGAAAGAAAATCATACCTTGCTTTATGTCCATTTTCTAATGATTTATTATATGACCTCATACAAGAGCATGTCCTCCCCCGGGTTGCTGCTCCGCTCTGCTGTTCTCTAGTGAGAGGTAACTCGTTTATATAGACACTGGAATGGCACATCCTGGGAAGGAGTTGACTTGTTAAATAAATAGTAAAATATGTGTCTTTTAAGGATACCCTAACAGCAGGGGTCATCGACTGGAAACTGCTGGCAATTATTTAGTTGAAAACCAAGAAGGGGAATAGATTGCAAAGTCTTACATAGCTTTATACTCTCTGGTCTAATTAGTGAAGTGATGACATAGCTTGTTATAAAAGAAAAGCTGATAAGGAAAGACTGAATTTTAAAAATCCACTTAATAAATAATTATGCATTTATATTAAGACAGATATCTCATATATTTCAAATGTGATGAACTGCCACTAGGAAGCAGTTAAATGTATTTGGACCTTCAGAGGTATTTACTGAATAACACAGTTTAACTGAGAAACCCATGAGGGCTGCAGATTTAGCCTTCAAAAGTACGGGGAGATGTGTCATCAGTGTCAAAGTTTTATTGTAGCACGCACATTTCTGTGGAGCAATATTTAATATTTTATCTGGAGCAGTCACCTTACTCTGAGCAGTTAATAGACTGTTTGTTGAGCTATTCCCTGAATAACTTATGTTAATAGCTTTGATTAGTTTAAAAAACATAACCATGAAATAAGAAAAAGGACATAATCTGCATCATAAATGCTTCAATCAGACGCATTTGTTAAAGTTGCATTTAAGATCAGAAATGCTGTTTCTGATATTACCGTTATTAAGGTTTATACAACTCAAGTCTTGGAGGTTGTTGATTTTTCTGCTGGAACACACCCACAAATTCTAATTATTTCATAAAGAGTTTTTGGTTCCCAGCTGACCAGAGAACTTTGGCACAGTGTTTTCTTATGTTACTTTTTTTTGTGTAATATTTGTTTTGGTAAATCAGTGAAATTGAAGGAGACTATCCTTAACTATATTTTCTTTCTCTTTTTGTAGCTGCTTTTGTGTTGTAACACTTTATGCACGTAGGGTTTTATACAGTATGTCAAGAGTGGCTCCTTTCAAAAGACATTATTTACAACAAATCACTGAGTTACAGTGGAGGGCTCTGATTGTCCACTATGATTTTAAGTTAATATAAACCTATAAACATTGATTTACATTTTTTTTTTTTTTTGCTGAACACTTCCCGATTTTTATTTCTTTCAACATTGTAAAAAAAAAAAACTGCTGAAGCCATTTAAAATATGCAATAATCTCCTTTGAACAGTTGATATTGAGATGTGTCCGCTACTCCTGCTCTGTAAAGCCTTAATAATGGCTCTAATCTGATGTGATGTTCATTGGTGATTTCTGAGGCTGGAAACTCTAAATAAACGTAACTTTTGCAACAAAGGTAAGATTTGGGCTTGCTTTCCTGAGAAGGTCTTCATGAGAGCCAGTTTTATCATACTGCTTGACGGGTTTTGCAAATGCACTTGACAATATGGTTTTTGCAAGAACTGTTCCCGAACACCTGACGTTATTTCACAGTTGTGAAAAAAAATCCATTATTGTTGTAGAATGTAGAAAATAATTCACCAAACAAAAAAACACTGAATTAGATGGTTGGCCCAAACGTTTGACTCTTACTGTTGCTTTCTCAAGACTGTATGCTAGATGTATATATGCATAATACACTGATTGCTAAAAGGAACATTTCTAAATCCTCCACCTTGCTCTTAGGTTCATTAAGGATCAATTGGGGAACATGCTGTAAGGTCAGGTTAGTTTGTGAGGTCTGATTTGTTTGTGATTTAGCATATTAACTCTGTGGTTCTTTATTCTTCTGCTTCCCTAATTGTTAAATAAAGAGGAATTAGGAATGTAATCCAAATAAATTAAGCATTAACAGAGTTTAACTGAATTTCTATAATGAACTTACTTCCGTTAAGTACAATAAGAGGTCTTATGCTGTTGACAGTTGACTGCTTTTGTAAAAAAAAAAAGCTGGCCTTCTGTTTTGTAAAATTTGGCACTGCAACCATAGATTATTTAGCTCACCAATGCTTTAAGAAACATTGTGTTACATAGTCTGCTGTATATATTCTACATACAGTGCATCAAAATCCTTCTATAATCATCTGTTGTTGTTTTAGGAGTGGAATGGTCCACTTTATAGTTCTTGATATGTAGCAGCTCATCTGTAGACCATAAACTCATCATTACTTCTGTAACGTCTTCAAATTCAGTTAAATAAATATCAGCTTATGTTAAAAAAAACAGTTGATTCACTTATTCATATAGGCTTCAATGAAGTACTCTCCATTTTGCAGAGCTGCGATGCAGTTTGTTTTCATATATACATCTTTGAAGAAAAAAATAATAATGAAGTCATCATTCCTTGTTCCAGAGTCCCCTGTGCTGAATAATTGAGAGAAATGCCTGGATAATCCATCTTTGCAAAGGACGAATGAGGGCAAGTGGAAAAGAGATGGGAAGAAGGGAAGGTAAGAGTTAACCAGAGTAAAGGATGGGGTTGTGGGGAGTTGAAGAGTCTTCTCATGAGTCATCGATACATTATTGAGCAGTTTCTCCTTAACTTCACTGTCCTCTTTAGTCATGAGCCAAAACACCCCCCAACACCATCCAACTGAACCGACTGTAATGGCTCAAGGGTGTTCATAAGTTTAAATTGTAAATAAAAATTATTTTTAGAGGCCTACTGCACTCCAGGCACATACTGTAAACTACATCTAACTCATGTTTGTTTATCAAAAATACAAATCAATCATCGCAATGGTATAACCTTGTTTTTTTAAAAAAAAAAGGAAGGAGGAAATAATTTCTGAAATAATTTTTATTCAGCAATATCAAACAAATAAAACATAAATAAAAATTATTGTTATAACACTTACAGTCATGAAGAGATGATGGATAATTTGGAGGTCTTTCAAAATTAAGTTATTATTGCTTATACACACCCTGACAAAAGTCTTGTCGTCTATCCAAGTTGTAGGAATAACAAATAATAACTTGACTTCTAGTTGATCATTTGGAATCAGAAGTGGCTTATATGAAAGGCAAAGGCCTCTAGATTATTTTTTTTTTTTCTCATCCTCTCCACTTGACGTCTGCCACCACAGCAGGAGACTTGGTCTTCAGGCTCTTGATGATCAGCACTTTGGTCTGTGGTTGAAACTTTGGCATGCTGTCAGGTCACGATGCATTTCAAGTGAAGGTTGGGTGTGTTGTGGTTCTTCTTCCACACACCAGGGAATGTGTTAATTACAGTATTTGTCACAGGTGATGCTCTAATCTGTGATTTGTTGAATCCTTTAAAGATGTGACAAGACATTTGTCTAAGCAAAGTCTGACCTTTATGTCCTAATTAAATAATTAAAAATCACAGCATGATAATATTTTATTTTGGTAAAATAAGCATAATCTAGAGGCCTTTGTCTTTCATATAAACCACTTCTAATTTCAAATGATCAACTAGAAGTCTAGTTATTATTTGTTGTTCCTACAACTTGGATATGTGACAAGACTTTTGTCAGGATTTGTATATTGCCACATTGGGTTGGATCCTTGGGACAAAAAAAAAAACGTTTGGATACCTGTATGGATTTATTTTTCTACATTCTGTGAAATAATCTAAATACAGTGGAACCTCGGATTGCGAATAACGTGGGTTACGAGTGTTCCGCAAACCGAGCAAAGATTTAAAAAAAATTTTTAATCGGAAACCGAGCAAGTATTAGTTTACAAGCGCCGAGTATCATGTATCACGCATGCGACTTTTATTTTGACACCGAGCGGCAAGTGATCACAACTGAGCCAATGATTTTTCTCTCTTGCGCTGCGGAATTATGGGTAATCGTCTCCCTTGCTGCATCTTAATGCTCATCTCTTACTGGTATAATCAATCTCCCTCTCTCTTTTGTGTGTGCACGCGCGTAATTTCACACTGTGCCCCACACACACCGACACACACACTCTCCCCGGCTGCACACACACGCTTTATTTACACAGAAAACTCAGCTCTGTCACGATTCTTTTCAAAGGTAAGGTGCTGGTTCATTTGATATTTTTTATTTTTTACTTTACAGCAGTGATGCCATTAGTATGCTCACACGAGTATCATTAGAGAGATGTCTTTTTTCCCCCATTAAAACAGTGTTTGCATTGTGTATGTTAGTTGTAAAACTTAAAAAGCGAGGTGTGGGGAGGGAGGAGGTGTCTTACTGTTTAAGACGAGGCGAGTAGCTAATTCCACACACACGCACACATACAAATACACGGCGCCTGCGCGCACAAACTGAAACACTTATCTGTCTTTATTTATTTTTACTTTTTTTAAATGTTAAGTGCAGGTTAATTTGTTTTATTTTTACTTTATATATTGTATTAATTATTTTTATGTATTTATTATTTTGGGCTGTAGAACAAATGATTTGAGTTTTCATTATTTCTTATGGGAAAATTCTATTTGGTTTATGAGTGTTTTTGGAATTTCCGCTTCCGGAACGAATTATGCTCATAATCCAAGGTTGCACTGTATATGAAACTATGAAATAACATATGGCATTAGGTAATTAAGTAAAAATAACAACAAGAATAACAGTCAGTTGTTATTTTAGGACATGAAGCCTTTCTGCAAGAACAGTGTTGTCAAATCTATTTGTAAAACCCATTAAGCATCATGAAACTGGTGTGTCCAAACTTTTGACTTTTTAAATATATTGTAACATGGGTCTAGCAAAGGGGCAGACTCACGCAAGAATACTCTCAGAACTGGACTGCTCAGAATGGGCAGACCTACAGTAGCGGCCTGTCTACATGTATTTAAGGGTCCTGATACCTGCGCACCTAATAATAATTAGGTAGCACCAGCAAAGGTATCGAGGCAAAAGACAAAGCATGCATTAAAGTTCAAGAAAAAGACCCAGCCAATGTCTTCACGAGTAGCTGGCATGAAAGAGAAATATTGTATATCATGTATTATAAGCACTATCAGATACTCCTATTTCGTGGCCCACTTAGAAGCACTGCATAATAAATATTATCACATCTCTTTAATAATTGATGTGAAAGAAGAGTAAAACTTGTGTTTTTTAATGTGTTTTTCACCTCACGTTTTAACATTTAAGACAGAAAAATATGGGAAAATAATTTGTACATGATGTGTTAATTAGTATCTCTTTGCATAGGTGAGAGTGACTGGCTGAGAACTTTTGTTTTAACATTTATTAGAAATATTTAACTCTGTTGTGGGCCAGCCATTAGGCAAACATGATGTGCCATGTTCCCTTATTACCAGTTACATACTGAAGTTGTCTAATTGCTAAAACATTTTAAACCTTAGAGAACATTAAAATGTCATCCAAATGAGTTTTATACAAAAACAATATTGCAATCAACTACAGTATTTCAGCTGACATAAATAGACTCAGTACACACAACAACACAGTGAAGAGAAACTAACAGTGAGCATTCTCCTTAGGTCTGATTAGACTTTTGAACTTTGCACTGATTAAGATTAATGAACTGTTATGCATTACAGTAATGGGATGAATTGTGCTAGCTGTGTGCAGACTGGCTGCTTGCAGTGCTACAGTGGCACATATGAGATATTCATGGTATGATCTTTGGTAATTTTATTGAAAAATAATTGTGTTGGCTTTAGCTTAAACTTGCAGTTAGAATCTGGTAATGCAGGAACTGTTTATGGCAGCGTGGTGGCATAGAGGTTATCACTATGGCCTTGCACATCCAGGGGCGCCGCACATCCAGCCTTTGTTTGTGGAGTTTGCATCTTCTTCCCATGCTTAGTACGTTTCCTCCAGGTAAACCTTTTCCTCTTACAGTCCAAAGACATGGAGATTGGTGTAGACTGGTGTTTCCAAATTGCCTGTGGTCTCTGTGAGTGTATGCTCTCCCTCTAAGTCCCATAAAGTAGGCTCCTGGCCTCCTGTTATCCTGTACACAATAAGCGGTCTAGAGAATGAGTGAGTAGGTAAGAAACTATTTATTGGTCACAGAGTAGATATTTATTCTGTATTCTACATTTTCAATAAGGGACCATCTGTGGGTTTTTTAATGTTTAAGTGTACTGTAGGTATTTTATTGAATGTTCTGTTTTGTTATTGCCCGTTTTAAGGCTTTTATTTTGACTGGTTAACTGCATGCTGTACTTGTACTTGACTTCCAATTTCTGATGAGCAGTTAAAGCCACCCGTAAATGTGTTAATTGGGCTGCTAACCAACAGCGTGGCTGTAAGAGGTGGTAGAGAACTGTTTTTCAGGATAAAAGATACTTGTTGCACTGCAGGAGTGAGCGATTGAGTAGGAGGAATGCAATTATGCAGCGGGCAAGCAGGAAAAGGATGTATTTTAGGATAAAGAGGGTGGTCTGCAGTGGATGGTACCTGCTTGTCATCGGCCTAATGAAGTGAGAATCCAGCTGTAGCAATCTGGAAGGAGACGCTGGGATGGAGTGCATCTGTAAAGAGCACAATGCCAGTTCAAGTTGGCAGGGCAGAGGGGAGGTTCTCTGCCTGCAATGTGTGAGTCTCTCCTGACTGACTACTGTATAGTGCTCTGGGTTGTTGTCAGCGCGTGTGTGTGTGTGTTTGTGTGGTCTGTGACCATTAGCCTAAGGCTATTTATTCCTCTGTTTCTACCTGTGCCAAAATTGCTGTAGGGCCTTTTTTTTTTTTTTGCTAGGGGCTGTATCGAGGGACCAGTGGACCTCTCAGAGCTCAGAGTTGACTGGAAGACGCGGCAGCCTTGTCATCTCTTTCTTTTTTGGTCTTCCCCCTTATCCTTTATGGAATATATTTTGGTTGGACTTTTAATAGGTAATTATTTTTATGATTTAAAGGTTGCTTATGTTTGGACATTTTTAAAAATCTTTTAAACTTGAGATTTGTTTTGCTTTTTATTGATCGTTGCTGTAATAAACCTAATTATTGTCAATTTGCTGACTTTTTTTTTTTTTAAAGATACCATAGTTGCTCCCACCTAATTAAAAGGACATGGTAAAGAGATGTTCTTGAACCACAGACCCACAGTAATTCTATGACAAATTTTGTTTCAATCATGCAACATAAACAGATTTTTTGTCTCCTACTGAATTATTATTATTATTATTATTATTATTACAGTAAATACGTGAAAAATGCCACTCAAGCAGTCTTGTTTCTCTACCAGTCACTGCAAATGACCTGCAGTGTCTCATTAATGAGCGCAGCTGAACTGTGCAAATTGTGGTGTCAGTGCACCTTTGCTTCATTTGTCCTGATTACCATGAGTTAATTCACAATTTCTTGCTTTTAATTGCTTCTGAATGAGGGGCTGAAGGAAATGCTGGTGTTGGATCCCTGACTTAAAACTCATTGATATTCAGGCTGAGATGGCAGAATGCAGCTGGGCATGTAAATTAGCTTCTAGAAAATGTGTCAAAAAACACGAACAGGGTTTCATCAAATTGAAAGCATACACCAATGATGAGTTATTTGAATAGCCCTTTTATGCATTAAAGATAAGAACTGAGACCAGAGTAAATATTCAAAACATACTGAATATTTAAACAAACACAATTCTGATTAGCTTGCCTATCGCTTTTGCATATTGTTTCTTATACAAACCTCCATTGTGCATTTGTGAAATAGTTTCTTGCATGACACAGCAAACGGGTTTAGCCAAATTTCTCTTGTATTTTTTGGGTTTTGTGGGTTTCAGATCTTGCATGCTGAAGTAGATTGTATGATTTTATAAATGCTTAGACAGCATCCAATTCCAAATAAATTGGTTCTGCTTCTTATTCCAAACAAGTTGTTTGTTGTGTCCTGTGAAAACAGGTTCAAAGTGAAGTATACAGTATGACTGATAAAGCAACAGAATAAAAGTGAATAATGAAACTAGTTTCTAACATTAAATGAGGTGCAGTGAATTAAATCTATGATTATACCAGATATTTATTATTCATGGCAATGAGCGAATGAATGAGTCCTTACTGCAGTTCTTGATTCCAATCTTTTATAAGAATATATAAAAAGAAAAATATTTTTATTTACTATAAAACTATAAAACCTACGTTTAGGTTGGATTATTGTAAAACCTTACTTTATGGATGTTCGACTAGGTAAATAAAACAAGCTCCAGTTAGTCCACTTTATTGGAAGCCAATGCACTACAGCAGCTAGAGTCCTTATTAGGACCAGGATCTACAGTATGACCACATAGCCTCTATCTTACTTAAATAATTCTTTTGATTGTGTACAGCTGCTTTGCGAAAATGACAATTGTTAAAAGCGCTATACAAATAAAATTGAATTGAATTGAATTACTAGCATTGCATTGGCTTCCAATAAAATGTTAACATAAATTATAAATACTTTATATGAATACTTAATAGTATTCCTGAATGGTCTCTCACCACCGGACCGGAGTGAACTTCTGGAATGATCAACCACACCTATTTTTATCAAAAGGTACAGGGTATTGATTGGTACCTCATATAATGATGACTGCAGCAGGGGGCAGAGATTCCTCTTAGAAGGTCCAACAGTTATGGAAGCCTTCTAATTAGTGTTTGAGTTTGTTTATAGTGAAGTGGGTGGCGTTACATTCTAATCTAGTTATGCTGTCATAGCCGGTCCTGGCGGGAAGCTCAGCACAATATATACATTGACCTTATCCATTATCCATCTCTCTCTCTCTCTTTCTCTCTCTCTCAGGATATACATGGCAGTCCTGAGATATCAGTGGTCCTGGCCCCTTACACCTGTTACACCTGCCTGATCTGCCCCTCTTGATGCCAGACATCTGGTTGGAGTTCTCATGATATTCAAATTCCATATTGCTTAGGTAGGCCCTATATGGTCTGCAAAAAAATACATTTGACTACTGAGGATGGTTCTATTTAGAATATATGCATTCTGCATTTAATACAAATAGATTTACATTGCCATTTTCGTCTGTGGCTTGCTCATCAGATCAGAGATAAATTGATAAGGCAATAATTTTATAAATTCATTAAAGATATGTCCAGAATTTGTGACAATGTCCAATTGCTAAAAAAGCTATATAAATGGTCATACCCACCTTGGAGCTCATCATCTATAGCTAAACACTCTCTACAGAACTTGCTGCAACAAACTCCATTTCCAAACTCCTTTAGCAGTTCCCCAGATTACTATCGCCCGTTCAGGCTATCTGGCACACAATATACACGCTCCTCTGTCTACAGACTAATTCGTCTGTACAGGAGTATTTCTTTTGTGACCTAGTTCCTGTTGTATTAAACCTTGCTTTAAGTATATGATTGACTTACCAGTATTCCTGAAACTGTGCCTGTTTTCCAGTCCAGTGATTAAGTCCAGTCCCTGTGATTCTGTCTGCAGATCTCTAAACCTTATGGTGTTTCTTATTTAAGTCGATTCATGTTTGTTTTAATTGTTTGTATTTAATTTCATATACACTTCATTAAAATACATTTCTTGGCACATACTCTCTGAGTATATCTTGAAATATATATATTTTTTTAATAATTAAATTGAATTGAAAATTGATCGTTAATTTAGCTTAATAAAAACTGTATGCTGAACTAGTTAGATAGTTAGGTGCATTAATCCAGACTATAAATAAAACAAAGATTTTGTCTACCTATATATGTAAAACTGCTGTTCAGAGCTCTTTCAATTATATTTTTACGTTTCATACATTGGAGGACCTGAAACACAACAGTCTCTTTAATCTAAGTCTCATCTGTAATTCACTCTCCAATAAAATAAAAGGAAGTGTATCTGGCTGAAGTGAAAATGTACAACTAAGCATAAACAAGCTTTAAGATACTAAACCTTAAGAACTTCATGAGTTTTGCAACACAGAAAGACAGGCAGACATGTACTGTACATGGGCTTCAACCCAAAATAATAATATGACACTAGATTAAAGCTGATCAGCTTATTTTTAGTTTTAACCTCATGTTCTGTCCTTGTTTTGCATGCAAATGATTTGATTATTATTTGAACAGAAAATATTCTGTTAATTTTGTTTACACATAAATTGGCTGCAATTTAATTCTCCATCTTTCAGCTGCTCCTATATGCTTCTGCGGACCATTAGACTCTGTTTATCTCTGTCTACCCCATCTTCCCTAGTCACTCCAGTTTCCTCCATGTCCTCACTCAACACCTCCATAAACCTTCTCTTGGGCCTTCATCTTCTTTTCCTGCCGGGCAGCTTCATCTCTAACATTCTGCTCTCGGCATACGCCTCATCCCTAATGTACACCAAATCATCTTAATCTGGCCTCTCTAATTTTGTCCCCAAATTGTCCTACCTGCACTATTCCTATAATATACTCATTTCTGGCCACTCTTGTCACTCCTAATGCAAATCGCAGCATCTTCTGCTCTGCCACCTCTATCTCTGCTGTCTTCTTGTCAGTGGCAATGTCTTTAAACCATACAACATTGCTTGTTTCACTACTGTCCTGTAAACTTTCGCTTTTATTCTTGCTGATACCAAATCACCAGTGTACTCTTCTCCACCAATGTCACCCTGCTGCACTTGCTTCTTTACTTTTCTGCCACACTTCCCTTTGCTTTAGACGACCAGAAATATTTAAACTGCGCTAAATTCCCTACCTCTACTCCTTGCAACTGTACCCTCCCCACCCCCCCCCACCCTCTTTCTCATTCACACACATGTACCCCGTCTTGCTCCTTCTGACCTTCATGCCTCTTCTCTCCAGTCCATTCATCCACATCTCCAAAACTCTAGCATTCTAAAAACAAACATGGCATCTGTGATGCCCTTTCTTGGCATGAAGACATACTGCTGCTCTTCTCAAACTTGCTTCCACTACTCTTTCCCATAACTTCATGGTGTGGCTTATAAGCTCTATGCCTTTTTAATTTCTATAGCTCTGCTCATCTCCCTTGTTCTTAAAAATTGGAACTAAAACAATACTCTCCTAAACACTTTCATGGAATGTCCATCTGGACCAATTATCTTTTCAAACATAGTAGTAGTACATACTTCCCTGCTTGCTCTCTCCGTATGGCTAGTTGATATAAATCCTTTTCTCCTTCTTTTGGGTTTAGTTTCTCATACAACTCACTCTTCTAATCTCTCTTACTATACCCATTCTTTTTTGTAAGCCTCTTTCTCTTGATGCTTTCCCATACTTCCTCATTCCACCACCAAGTTTCCATATTCTCTTTCATCTGTCCTGATGTCATGCCAAAAAACCTTCCTAGCTGGCTCCCGTTCCACTTCCCGTTCCACTGTAGCTGACCACTGGTCCAGCATCTCTTCACCACTATCCAGTACATGCCTCACCTCCTCTCTGAATTTCACACAAAAATTTTTCTTCTTCAACTTCCACCATCTAATCCTGAGTTCAGATCATATCTTCTTTTGTATCTCCAAAGTCTTCCTGAAGTCCACAGTCAGATGTTATCTAGCTACACTATCCCCTGCAAGACTTTACCTCCTTCAGATTGCATCTCATACACAGCAGATAGTCCACCTGAGTATATGTTCCACTTTTACTGTATGTCACCCTGTGTTACTCTTTCTTCTTAAAATAGGTATTTACCATTTCCATCCTTTTTGCAAAATGTACAATAATATGTCTTTCCACATTTCTCTTCTGGACCCCATACCTGCCCATCATCTCCTCATCACCTCTGTTCCCTTCTCCGAAATGTCCATTAAGATCAGCTCCAATCACCAATCTTACTAGCACGTTGTATAACTCAAATAAATCTTCACTTCAAATACACTTCACATCCTACCTGTGGAGCATACACAATGATGTGTCAGGGACTGGCTGAGAGAGAGTGAACCCAATAGCAGAAAAACAGGGATTTCTGAGAGCTTTATTAACACACATGAACAGGAGCAGAGGAGAGAAGCAGTGTATGAGTGTCTGAATGTAGAGAATGATGGGAGTGAATGGGGAAACCCCTAGGAAGTGGCGAGGTTGGAGGCGGGGCTATGACGCGAGGGAATCTCCACTATCCTGAAAGTGAACACAGGAAAATATGGCTAGCGTCTCTCGAGGTCGGTAACCAGGAATCCAGCAGCGAGAGCAACCGAATCCAGAAAAGTGAGTACCAGTTCGAAATCCAGAGAGCATGCAAGGTCATAAACATTAGTCAGTCCAATAGTACCAGAGGTGTTAAGGGGCAAAGATGAGAAAGAAATCTGAGAAACAGATAGGGTCGAGAACAAGTTTAGAACACACGGAAAACACGGGGCAAAGAAAAACACAAGGCACATGAGTAAGACACTGCGGCACTGAATGGTTCTCTCAGCGTGCTTAAAAAGAATAGAGATGATTGAATGATCAAGTTCAGGTGTGCATGAGCGACAGGCGAGAAAAACCTGGAGTGAAGTTTTAGCATCTGGAAGTACTGGGTTGATCTGGCTGGCTTGTGACAGTATCCCCCCTCCGGTGCACTAGGATGTTGTTAGTGAAAGTCATCAATGAGAGATGGATCCAAAATGAATCTGGATGGAATCCAGCTTCCAGCTTTTCTCAAGAGAGAAGACAAGAGAGAAATCTGAGAAACAGATAGGGTCGAGAACGAGATTAGAACACACGGAAAACACTGGGCAAAGGAAAACATGAGGCACGCGTGTAAGACACTGCATAATAATAAATAATAAATGGTTCTCTCTGAGTGTTAGGGTCTGGAAGTACTGGGTTGATCTGGCTGGCTTGTGACATGATGATATTTATCATTACCCCTTCAACTTCTAGTTTCACACTCATCACTCTATCAGACACTCTCTTGGCATACTCTTCCTTCAGTATTTGATCTACACCATTTCTCTTATATTCTACACTATTGAAAAGCAGTTTGAACCCACCTCCAAAGAGATCAAATCCATGATGGTGGTGCACCAGTAGCACGCACCGGCTGCTCTGGATCCAAAATGGTGATACTTTGTTAATTTTGTTTTGAAGCTCGTTTCTTTTAGATGGTATAAGGACATTGGCGCAACTGGGGTTCATATATACTACTGACAGACACTATTGGAACTCAATAACCTGGCAAACAACATTCAAAATGAGCTGTGGGAAAAGCTACACGACATCGGCTTGCTGCAGGAACCAGCATTGTCTGATGGGAGGACATTTGAAGCGGTGCGTGAGGAACCCTAGCCTAAATTCCATCCGTATGTGGAGAGGGGAAAACACTCTAAACACACATCCGTGGCACATATTGGGCAGAGCCCTGCCTCCACCCTGGCTACTCAGACCACATCTCTGTTATACTAACATGCTGAACATATTCAAGGATCATCTCACCAAACAGAAGCCGTGGATTACTGTGGAAGTCAAGACCTGAGACTCCGCCTTCAGAATGGGGGACAAGGTGGCCTTAAAAACAGCCAGGAACAAATTGTCCAGGGCCATCAGATAGACAAAGCGCGCACACGACCAGAGAATCCATAACCACTTCAGAGACAGCAGTGACACTCTGCGTATGTGACAAGGCATACAACCCATCAACAACTACAGGACATCACCAACTTTCTGTGACAGTGATAGCTCCCTTCCAGTTGCACTGAACAGCTTCTATGCTCGGTTCACCACCACCATTGTCACCGTGCAAAAGAAGTCTTCTGTCCTGTCTCAATGACCATCATCCTGTTGCACTCACACCCATCATCATAAAGTGCTTTGAGCGTCTCGTCATGAGACACATTAAGACCCTGCTGCCTCCCTCACTGGACCCACTCCAGTTTCCGTATTGTCTGTAATGGACATCGCCATTTCCATCACAATCCAACTGGCCCTCGCGCACATAGACAATAAGAACCTACATTTGAATGCTGTACATAGATTTCATTTCCAATACCATCGCCCCCCCCCCCCCTCTATGTACAGCATTCTGACGTAAGTGTCTTTCTTGTCAAGATGTGACAGTGCCAGGTGGAGTGTGGTGGAGATGGCGTCGTCCGTTGAATGGTTTGGACGATACGCGAACTGCAGGGGGTCCAGTGAGGGGGCAGCAGGGTCTTGATGTGTCTCATGACGTGCCGCTCGAAGCACTTCATGATGATGGGTGTGAGTGCAACAGGGCGGTAGTCACTGAGACAGGACACAGAAGACTTCTTCGGCACGGGACGATGGTGGTAGATTTAAAGCATGTGGGAATGACGGCGCTGCTCAGGGAGATGTTGAATATATCGGTGAGAACACCTGCCAGCTGTTCTGCACATTCTCTGAGCACTCTCCCTGTGATGTTGTCTGGTCCAACAGCTTTAAGTGGGTTGACTCTGCATAGAGTTTTCCTCACATCAGCCGTGGTGAGACACAGGACCTGGTCATTCGGCGGAGGAGTGGTCTTTCTGCATGTCGAACCGTGCGTAGAAGTTGTTCAGCGCATCTGGAAGGGAGCCGTCACTGTCACAGGTAGGTGATGAAGTCCTGTAGTTAGTGATAGATTGTATACCCTGCCACATGCGCCGTTTGTCACCGCTGTCCCGGAAGTGATTGTGGATTCTCTGGGCGTGTGCGCACTTCGCCTCTCTGATGGCCCGGGACAGTTTGGCCCTTGCTGTTCTTAGGGCCGCCTTGTCCCCCGCTTTTAAGGCAGAGTCTCTGGTTCTCAAAAGTGCACGCACCTCCGCAGTGATCCGCAGTTTCTGGTTGGGTCGTGAGATGATGCTCTTGGAGACAGTGATGTCATCGGTGCACTTGTTGATGTAGCTGGTCACTGATGACGTGTACTCCTCCAAGTCGGTGAAGTCGCCGTAAGTCGCAGCGTCCCTAAACATGTTCCAGTTAGTGTTCTTGAAACAGTCCTGCAGAGCAGAGATGGCTCCTGCTGGCCCGGTTTTCACCTGCTTCAGAACCGGTTTTGAACGCCTGACGAGTGGTCTGTATGCTGGAATTAGCATAACAGAGATGTGGTCTGAGTAGCCGAGGTGTGGGCGGGGCTCTGCCCGATATGCGCCGGGGATGTTTGTGTAAACAAGATCCAGTGTGTTTTCCTCTCTCGTTGCAAAGTCCACATACTGATGGAATTTAGGAAGCACTGACTTGAGATTTGCATGGTTGAAATCTCCAGCAACAATAAACAGTCCGTCCGGGTGTGTGTTCTGCAGATTACTGATCTTAGCATACAGTTCACAGAGCGCTTCCTTAGCATTAGCGCTTGGTGGAATGTACACTCCGATAATGAAAACGGTGGTGAATTCCCGCGGTAAATAAAAAGGACTACATCTAACAGTCACAATCTCCAGAAACGATGAGCAAAAGCTAGAAACTAGCACAGAGTTCTTACACCATTTCATGTTGATGTAAACACACAAGCCGCTGCCTCGAGTCTTACAGCACAGAGCTGCGTTTCTGTCGGCGCGAAACGAGGCTAGTCCGTCTAGCTGAATGCCGGTGTCTGGAACTCTGTCGCTGAGCCATGTCTCCGTGAAAACAAATACACAGCAGTCCCTAACCTCACGCCGTGTAGCCTGTTGCAGTCGGATGTAGTCCAGTTTATTTTCCAGGGAGCAGACATTTTGGCTCCGGAGTGGCCGCTGCGTGCTACTGCCGCGCCGCCATCTTGGATCTCATACATATAATCAGATAAACTGAAATACCTTAAAACATTGTGACTGAATTGCTAAACAATTCAATCACATGTGCAAACACACTAACCAACAACCATCTAACAATTGTACTTACCAACCTGTAATTGTTTTTTTGCATAATACTTATGACTTTTTATTTCCTGCTACCTGCAAGAAATGTTTACTGTTTCTCAGCCCACTACATTGACTCATTACCTCATTACCACAGAGTATTGAAATGTGCAATGTTGTTATCTTGTTTGCACATTTACAAATGCACTTTGTTGTCTTTTCTGTGTAAATTAAATTATCTAGTCAGCTAATTGGGTTTCTTAGTTAGCTAGTTATTTTTTGTTAATTTATGTTGTTAATTTATGTTGTATGTAGCACCTTGGTCCTGGAGGAATGTTGTTTCATTTTACTGTGTACTGAACTGTGGTTGAAATGACAATAAAAGCCTACTTGACTTGACTGTAATTTAATTATAGTAGGATATTTATATGACAGCTTTGTATTGTTTGTTCTCTCTCTGTATTAAATAATCCACAAAGAACAAGTCAATATTAACATGATTTGGCCATGTGTAGTGCAGCAGGAGGTGGGATTCAGAATCGCTGATTTGGAAAAGGATCACCCCCTCCTTAAAATGGCTTGTAAACACAATCAGGTAACACTAATCATCAATGGCACACAAAGCCATTTAACTTTCAATTGTGATCAGCTGTAGTCATTTTCATTAGATCAGCATGAAAATCTGGTGCATTTCAGTCCCTGGGTGGCAAGGCTCACTGTCAAAAGATCGCTGGGTTAAAGTTGTGAGTTTAGACTAAAGTTTTGTCTATTACTAAGAAGTGGAAGGTATTTGGTACAACACAGAGCTGCCAGGATCATTCCAAACCTGATGAAAGAAGCTTAGGGCAACTCTAAAGCAGTTACGAGAGTGGTCATTGTGTGCATGTGACACCAATATGTCACAAAAAAAGCTGCCATGAAAAAGCCTGAGCAACTGAGCTTTGCAAAAATTCCGAGGCCACACAAATAAAGGTCTTGTGGTCAGATGGGACTTAAATTTAATTAATTTCACAACACCAAGCAGTTTGTCTGGCGAAAATCCAATACAGCTCACCATCGAAATTGCACCATTCCTACAGTAGAGCATGGAGGTGATGATATCCTGCTTTGGGGGTGTTTCTCTGCATCAGGAGACTGGAGCAGGGACTAGAGTCAGATTAAAAGGAAAATGGATGGGACAAAATACAGTGGTTTCTTGGTATATGAACTCCCCACCTTAAGAATTTTTGTCTTAAGAACTGAAATTTGGATTGGGATAGAAATCTGTGCAATATTTTAGTAAAGACCATAACACCATGGGTCCAAAGAATGTTTGCAAGGATGGTAGCAAGAAGAAAAGAGAGCAACTTTTAGTTTTATTCTTAAAGCAGCCAGTGCCAAGTGGAATCATAAATTTAAAATAAGTGAGGTTAAATGTCTATTTATATCATATTTTACTTTATTTACATGTCTTTTCTAAATGTTTTGATTGTCTTTATATGCAAAAATATTTATAGTGTAGGAAATTGGTATTGGTATATATATATCCTGGGACGAATGTTCTATGGGAAAATGTTTCGCATTAAGAACTTGCCTTGGGAATGGATTAAAGGTCTATGACGAGGTACTACTGTATTGTCGAATTTTTGAAGAAAATCTGCTGCCCCCTGCCAGAAAGCTATCAATGAGAAGAAGGTTAACCTTCCAACATAAGAATGAACCTGTGTCATCTGCAAAACTGACCACGTAGTGGTCGAAGGTGAAAAAGGCGAATGTCCTTGCATGGCCTAGTTAAATATTTCAAAGTCTAGATATGCAAAGCATTGGGTGCCATTGAGAAGGTGATTAGCTTTACCTTATTGAATTTACATCCTTATTCAGTTTTAGGAGGGTAGTGATCCTTTTCCAAATGAGTGATTCAGTTTTTTTTTTTTCTCTAACAGAGTTATATCTTCAGAGATGGAAAGAGTACTAAAATTTTGAAGTAAAAGTACTGTTACTTCAGTGAAATTTTACTGAAGTATAAGTATGGCATTACGTCCCAGCCTAGGGGTGGGCCACACAGCAAAAGAATGGTTCAGGGTTCTATTTTAAACTGTATGGAAATGGTAGTATATGGCAGAAAGAACTAGATCCAGTCATTAACTGATGAAATAATGACGTTTTACTGCTTTACAAAAAAATACGCACACACACACACACACACACAAAACAGGCGGAAAAAAACAACAACAAAAATGCAGGTACCTTCCCTGACTCCCTAAACCAAAAACAGTGAATACATTCTCTCTTCCCAAAATAAATGGCAGCCATGCCCCCACTACTGGTGAGCACACAAACATACAGTGAAATCATCTACAAATATATACAAAGACCCACCAAAGCAATAATCAAAGTCAATGGGAGGCAAAAAGTCACAACCAAATATCAAAACGCCAAAATCACAATCATTTTCCTCTTCGCCCGGCTCTCTCTGGTTTATATATGGTCGTGCTGGTTGATGACGTCACTCTCAGGGTGGAAGCAACCGTGTGGAAGGTCAGGTAGTTGACGATGTGGGGACAGTGAGAAAACCTGGAGTGGAGTCTGGAGCGGCGCACGACCAGGACACGATACATATACGCAAGCCCAACGAAGCATTTATACAAAGCATAATATTTTTTGCATTTTCATTCATTTGTTATACTCAGTAGCGCATATGATTTAAAATTTAGCGAATTACAATACTTCAAACAAAACATACTTAAGTAAAAGTTAAATTACAGATATTAAAAACTACTTTAAAAAGTAGAAGTACACAAAAAAACTACTCAATTACAGTAATGCGAGTAAATGTAATTCGTTACTTTCTACCACTGTATATCTTTCACTTAAATGTTAAACGTTGTACTGAGTAAATACAACTGTATAAAACAAAAACTATGTTTGTCTTCATTTCAGACTGCAAAGCAACAAAATGTAATTATTTTAAAGGGGTTTCTTTGATTGATTCTTTTCTATACCCACTGTAATGACATTAGTTAAATTGGTTGCCAAAGGCCTTTCATAGGAATACAGTTTAGACTCAGATAATATCCTTCTCTCTATACTGCCATACTTTATTTTGCAAAACTGTTGCATGGCACGCGAAGTACATGCACTCATACACATTCATGCATTATGGGCGATTTGGAAATTCCAGTTAACCTAATCTGTACAGTATGTCTTTGGCTTTTGTGGGAAGAAACCACAAAGCACTGGGAAAACATGCAAACTCTACATGCAAGTGTGGAATCAACCAATCAAGCCTGAATGTGCAAAGCCACAGTGCTACCCACTATGCCACAATGCTGCCTGACTCAGGTAATAATAGTTGCTTGTTTATGAAACAAACTCAGCAGCAACCTCATTCCCCTACCTGTCATCAATCTATCTATCTATTTCCGCCAACTATCTGTCATCACCTGTACTTCCTTCTCACTGGTTCCTGCCTTACATTAGAAGATTTTGATGCTTAAATGGGACAGCCACTGGACAGAAAATGAGACCTAAAAACTAACCAAAACTACGAGACAAAAAAGTCCTTCCGAACGACTGGAGAACTGTTCCTCAAGACTACATAAAAATATGTATGACTCACCATTAATAATGAAAAAAGTCACTGTTACAGTCAGACATTCTTCAAAAAACTTATCAAACTTATATTCCATTTTTGAGTACCTCAAATCCTGTATTCAAATTACAAATTTGATAATTGCAACATCTGTTGCTATGTCAGTGTGAGTTGGCATAAGGCTGAGTAATGGCCCATCTTGAAGATCTAATTAGTCTGTACATGTGGTGAAAGCTGAGTTAATTCCTGGTGTTGGCATGGAAGGGATGGCACAATCACTCTGCTTTTCTGATCATGTATTATACTGTGTGACAGAACCAGTGTGTAACATGTGACAAAATGAAATCACTACTAAAAGGAAGATTTCAAATGTAATTTAATCAGGACTATCTGTGACGTCAAGTTTGAACAGGATATCGGTCGTCTAGGTAATGTATGGGTCACAGTGTATTAGTAAATTTACTTTGAACAATTCTTAAAGTGGAATGACAATATTGTCTGAAAACACTTTTTTTTTTTTTACTGGCATTTTCTGTTATTTGAATCCCCTGTTATATTGTGTTATATAAATCTGTTAACAAATATCAGTACCTTTTTCTTAAAGTCCCACTTTCTGCGTTATAATAAAATATTTTATCCAATGTTATTTTTGGTAGGGTTTTTTTCAGTGGATTGTCTGTGGATTTGCCTGCCACACAGGCTGCCGTGTTACAGTACCACCCGTCTAGGATCAGCCCCTAACATTTTTGTGTCAGCTGTATGACTAGGCTGGAACATTCTAACAAGTTCATGTGTATGTGCTGAGATGTCACCCATAAGCTCCCCTCCATATCCCTCCCAGTCCACCATGTACTCTGTGGCTCCCTGAACATTTCTGGAGTCCAGGATCCTCCATGCCTTGAATGCTGGGGACCCATTGACGATATAAGGTGCGGGAGGGTGGTGTGGTATGGCTGAAGTACTGAGTAGGTTTCAATGATGACACGTGGAACAGGGGTTTGGTTCTCATGGATCAAGGAAGTGTCAGCCAATATACTACAGGGTTGATGCTTTTAATGATCTTGAATATGCCGATGTACCAAGGGGTTTGTTTTCTCAATTCAAATTCGAATTGCGGCTTTAGCAAATGGTTCTTAGTGAACAGCCACTTTTGCCTTTTAATTCCCTGTGTGCTTTCCTCCAGATCAGAGGACAATGCTGTATCAGGTGTTGTGCCACGGGGACTCCTACCTTGCGTTCCCCTCCTAGGAAAATGGGGTGAGGATTCCTGAAATTGCACTCGAAAGTCGACATGCCCAAGGAGAATGTTGTGAGTATGTTATGAGGTGGTCGGACCAGGCGGAGGGGTTGAAGGAAGCCAGGCACCTGAGGGTACGTTCCAGAAGTGGTTTACTACCATAAGTATCACAAAATCAAAGAGGAGGGGGGACCATGATGGTTTGATGGTATGATTATAGTGGACCCAGTAAGCTGGTTGACCGAGTGCGGGTCTCTTTATTTTGCGAATAGACGAGGCAGGTTGCTACGTAGGCCTGGACATCCTTATCTGTGCTGGTGTGGAAGGTTAGATAATCTATCCACTTTTGGCCCCAGGTGGGGGTGTGGTTGGTGGACCAATGAGGTGAAAGAGGACATACTATTTATCAACCCTTATTTTGATGGGTATGCTTGTGTCTTGTTGATTCTGGGTACTTCACTCCCTGTTGTTCACTCCACCCTTCCCCTTCTGTCAATTACAGGTTGAGTGGAGTGTGGCTGTTGGTTTCAGCATTGCGGCAGACCTGTGGTGGAGTTTGCATTCAGGTATGTTTCAGGTACATTTGGTGCGTGTATTAAACTTCTGGGTCGGTTGTGGTGGTATTTATAGTGTGTTGTTTGCAATAATACACACGAAATTCGGGTGTATGGAAGCTATTTGAGGTATGGAGTCACAGCACTGGTTTAATCTAGTTTAACTCTTGGGTGTTTCTCTCTCTTAGTTAGCCATAAAGGAGGAAGGGAACCTTATGATTGCTAAACCGATCCCTTGCTGACTATGCTACATGTGACGATGCTGCTGTTTTATCTGGCATTACTTCCCTGGTTTTGTCTTTAGTTAATTTTTTTGTTTTGTGTTTAGTTAAACACGAGTTTAGTTTTGCCTGCGGACATCTTGTTCTGTGGGGGTTACAGACATTGGGACTGCTTTGCCTGGGATGTGGCTGCATTGCCTTGTGCTCTTACAGGGCTATAAAATAATTTTATTTAATTAAGTTTCATTGCTTTCTGTTATATATATATATTTTGGTTGGTTTATATTTGTGAAGTGTGAAGTTTTATTGTTTTTTTGTTTTTTGTTTTCATATTCTGTTAGGTGTAGTATAATGCATTGTACTGGTCCCTGGTAAGCATTGATAATTTTGTTTGTATTTATTATTTTGTTTATAGGGCGCGGCTATCTGCCCTTTTTGTATTTATTTTGAGGAAAGCCTGAGTACTGGAGTTAGTCCATCCCTTGTTTGTACCATTAGTTTGACTTGTTTATTTTTCTTAATTTATTGTAAATTTCTTTTGTGTTTTGGGGGTTATTGGGTGTGTGTTTTTTTTTTAATTTTTTTTTTTTATTGAGAACCAGTGAGGAATTTGGGGTGGAGCAGGGGAGACTAGCTACGCTTTCTTGGAGGGTGTGTTTCACAGGTTGCTGTGTGTGTTGGCACGAATTCTTCTTTTTAGCAAGTATATCGGTTGAGTGTGGATTGAGGTTGAGTTAGACGACCTCTCAAGTTGAGGCTGGTCTGTCATGTTTCCACCCAGATTGGTCCCAGGGAAGATTATTTTGACCGACCATTTTATTTGTGTCTTTTTAATAAAATATATTTTGGTATTGTTGCTCACATCTCACTGCATTTTGTTTCCATTGCCTCGTATTGGTAACACATACCTGTGTGTCCTTATTGGGAGTATTTCTACACTGGGCCACCACAGGCACTGGCAGATGAACTTGAGGGTTCTTGCGACACCATGGTGCACCATGACGGAGGACATATGGCTCCAGGAGAAAGCCTAGGTGCAGACGGAGGCTGGAACATCCAATTTTCCTTGATGGCCTCCCCTAGTGTCTGGTTTTCATGCTTGTCTAATTTGCTATTTGATTGCATAGTGTACTAGAGCTACTGTAGGATGCAGAGAGCTGGGAGGATGCTTTCTATGGTCGTGTTCTCAGAGGAAGGATCCCACTAGCAGGACAAGTGTCTGGCTTGACATTTATTTTGAGCTGGGTGTTATAGCACATAGTCAAAGAGTGTGTTTTTTTTTTTTTTTTTTGCAGTGGTCCAGATCAATTGACATTGTTGCAAATCAGCTTTACACAATCAAAAGAATTACTGAAGTTTGTGTAAAATGTGAATGTGTATGAATCAAAATAAGATTGTACCTGATGAGCAAGCCGAGGAAGATGGAGACAGTGACAAAGAAAAACTCCTTTCGGTAGGAAGAAACTTTGAGAGGAACCTGCCTCAAGAGGGAACCGATCCTCATTTGGGTGATAATGGATAGCAGGGACTGATTTGCAGTCATACTGTGTGAGAATGGAAGTTGGATGTTGATATGTTTAAGTTAATATGGATTCCAGTTCATTATAAGAGGCTCAGGTAGACTGTAGGAAACTCCAGTCCTGAACTATCGAACGATTGCAGTCACTAGCCCTCCAAGAACAGCTGTCAACATTGGCCGAAGCCAGGACCATCTTCGTGGAGAAGTGGAACGATCCCCAGTCACCACACGCATCCCAAGCAGACCACACAGAGCATCCATGCCATGAGTTCTCCAACCAGAAGCAGGACACCATGATGAGTCAGACAGACATGTATAGCTTGACAGGGAGAGGAAAAGGGAGAGAGGGAGGAGAAAAGGAGAGAGCAGAATAGAAGGAGAGATGGCAGTATTGTCACTGTCACTTGTGTGACAGTGACAATACTTAGTAGGGGAAAGCCAGAAGGAAACACAGACATGAGGGCTCCCTGAGATGTAAAGTGACCAATCACTTCACCGTCAACAAACCTGAGTGATCAGTGAGAGTGGGGAAGACAGCATTTAAACATAACAGTACCAATACTCTACATCCATGAGTCCCCCAGATCTGCTCCCTTTCTGAAGGCAAATCTATTTACAAAAATGCTTGGCTAAAGAAACAGGACTGTGTCTGAGTCCCGAAAATTAATTGGAAGACAAAAAAGCTCTGCCCCCTGACATATAAAGCATTAAATGATATAAAGATTCCATAATATGTGGTACTGACAAGCAACCTGCATCCTTTGATAGAAGTAGGCTTGGCGGATCATAAGACAATAGCAGTTCATTCAGATACTGTGGCATGAGCCCATTTAATACTTTATATGTCAAAAGTAGTATTTTAAAATCAATGCGAAATTTCACAGGGAGCCAATGCAGTGTGGATAAGATGTGCGTGATGCATTCTGGACTAATCGTAGCTTGTTTATGCACATAGTTGAACAACCAGACAGTAAGGCCGGGTCAATTCGCAGGTGCCTCTTAGAGGCCACAAAACCCAGAAAGGAGGTAGTGGTTGTGTGAAATTGCAACATCTCCAGAATGAGTGCTTCTGCTAGAAAAACATGTAAATTAAGTGCTCCAGGAGAGAGCTGCTTAAAATCAAAATGTTGTCTAGATAGTCGAACACATAAAGGTTCAGCAATTCCCAGAGTATCTTGTTTGTAAACCTCTGAAAGAGGTTCTGAAAGACTGCCGGCATGTTGGTGTGGCCAAAGTGTATACCCATATACTCATAGTTGTTAGAAGGCATAATAATCGCTGTCTTCCACTCATGCAGAGGATAGCAGTATTTCAGGATTCCAGAATTTATTCTCTGGCAATGCAGAGAAAGAGATCCCTGTCTTTTTTTCTTCATGAAAAAGAAGCCCACCCCCACAGCGGATGTGGAAGGATGATTGTACCCTAAGGAAAGCACCTCCTCAATATATTCCTCCATGGCTGATTGTTCTGGAGGAGACAGAGAGAACAGTTTGTCCCTGGGCCGACAGCTATCAGCTATTAGAGTTATCAGACCCTACTTAAATGGTTGGCCATCATAGGCAGTCACAGAAATCGGAGGAGGGAGCGAATAGCCTCCAAACCAGTCTCTCGCACACGAAATTTAACATGGTAGCATTTTGGCTATGTAACCACTGCTCTGCCCAATGCTCCTGCAAGCAATTTTCCGGCCAACCTATACAGCTCTTCCAGATTCTCTAGGTGTTTACATATGGCTAGCTCATCCTAAATGTATGCACCCATAAAGGTTGGGGTGGAATTTGGGGTGAACATTTGGAGTGGAATGCTTTGAGAGAAGGTTCCGCCATACTGCAGTGGCCCACTCTAATGCTTTGCCTGTAAGCAGGCACCATAAAGGTAACCTCGTCCCTTTCTGATAGGAACTGGGATGGTTGCATTTCAGAAATTAAGGAGCATTGCAGTATGGAGGCATTGCACTCCTCCTGTCCCCCCAGAGCGTTGGGGAGTGGGTAGTTGGGTTTTGGCCACCAGAGGGTGCGATTGGGCCACTGAGTCGGAGATGCGTGTCACTTCCGGAGTCAGGAACCGACTGCGACCAAGAAGTGGCCTGCACTTCGAGCTGCCCGTGGATTTGTTTGAGGTGTTGTGATATATGCCTTTAATTTCAACGGATAGCTTGCTCAAACCCTGTTCAGGCTTTGCAATCATTTCTGCCTGACCGGCTACTATCTCATGCACCCCTCTAAGTCTGCGGGCTTCTAGGTTGGCTGTTCTGAGGGGGGACAGTAGCACAATGCCACGAGATATGTTGTTGAGTGGGGAAGCCTCAATGCAGGAACTCAAAGAGGAAGCTGTGTAAGTTAGGTTGCAAGAGTGATTGTGAGTTCCAGTGAAGCTGATCTATGGTAGGAGAACTAAAATGTTGCCTCATCTTCTCAAGATGGGGTTCCCCTGTTTGTCTTGAACTAATTACAACTTCTGTCTAGAGAACAGAAACTATATTTATGCTTTTTTTTAAAATCTCTATGCACTTTTTTCAGGAGTTTGGGCAGGCTTATCCTCTCCTTTTTATTCTTTATATATTTTTTATATCTGTTCAAGAACATACATTGTTGGTTATGACCTTCAATTTTGACCTACAGGCATGTTCACAAGTTATTACCCACCGTTTAATTGTATGTTTTTTTTTTTTATAAAACCATTATAAAAATAATTTGATCGAAGCAGGTCTTAGTATTTAGCAAATACGAGTATACACAAGGTTTTTGGGAATTTGCATATACACAGCTGACAAGGTAATTCCAGAACCTGACTAGGTAATTGTGTTTCGGATCATTGTGCTGCATGATCAAATTTTGACCAAGCTGTCAGACAGATGGCCTCACATTTGCCACTAGAATACAGACAGAAGAGACTTTCATCTGGCAACTCTTCCAAACAAACTTTACTTGTTCAGTCTTCTTCTAATTGTGCTGTTATGGAATAAAATTTAACATGCTCGGTAAGGACTGTAGGGTCAGTAATAATTTTTTTTTCTCTCTGAGCATTGTATTGTATATTTCTCTGAGTGATGAATGATCTGACCTTGGGTTGAATGTGCTGGGACGCCCACCCTTGGCAAGGTTAGCAACTGTCTTGAATAATTTTCACTTGTGAATAATCTTTCTCTGTCATGCGCACTTCTAACGCGACTGGCACGAGGACCCAGAAGTAGTACGGTCGCGATTCAGGAAGCATAAAAGTAGACGAGATGCCGTTTCACATCGCTATGTCCGTCTATTCACCGACGCTATGTCCGTCTATTCGTGAGTACTCACTCACCTCTGCGATGTGGTTAATCGGCATGCTAAGCTGATCAAGCAGCTCCGCGGTGAAGTTGTGACTCTCCGCAGTGGCATCCAAGACGTTGCAGCCTTGCGCCGCGAGGTGGCGGAGCCACGGCAAGAGAATGCGGCCTTCCGCGAGGTAGCCGCTCAGCCGTCTGTTGTAACCCTGTTGCGCCGTCACTCTTCCCCCACGCCTCCTTTCTGATGTTTTCATAGCTCTACCAGATAAATGGGATGGCACAGATGGGAAATGCAGCGTTGGATCTTGTGTTCGAGTTTAATTCCAACAAATACTCCATGGACCGGCTGCGCGTTGTTCTTCTCGTCTCGTTGCTATCTGGGCAGGCAGCTGAGTGGGCCACGGTGGTTCTTCAATCCGATTCAGACGTTGCTTATTCTTATCTGGAGTTCACCTGTCAGCTAAAACTCACTTTTGGACATCCTGCTACCAAGGTGGAGACCGACTCAAAGTTATACCATCTGCGGCAGGGAGGTGAGCCGCTACACGGCGGACTTCAGAACCTTCACTGTCCAGATCGACTGGGAAGACTCCACCCTCTACGGCCTACTATGAGGGACTGGCTGCACACAGAAAGGACGAGCTCGCCAGACGAGAACTACCAGCAACATTGGAGGGCCTTATCCAACTCGCCCTCCGAATCGACCAGCGTCTACTCGCTCGTCCTAAGCCAGCTCTTCGCACCCTGCCGCCCACCACACCGTCTCTCCCCACTTCACGTCCCTACCTTAAACCTTCTTCTCTCAGACACCAGTTCCTGAAACTCGCCCTCTTCGACTACTGCACCTACTGGACCTGTTGGTTCTCTACCTCCCACTGTGGTTGACACCGGAACCGGGGAACCCATGCAATTAGGGCATGCCTCCTTAATTGCTGCAGAACGGGAACGCCAATTCAGAGAGGGGCTCTGCGCATACTGCGGGTCGGCTGCTCACCACCAAGCCATCTGACCTCTGCGACCGGGAAACGCACAGACCCGGTGAGAAATGAGAGTAACTCACCGGGTTTCATCTCCTTCTCCACCACCCTGACCAATGATTCCCGTCTCACGGTAAGAGTATACCTCCAGTTTGGCCACAAACGGGTCGGAAGTACCGCATTCATTGACTCTGGTGCTGCTGGTAACTTCATTGATTCTTCTTACGCCAAGAAACGGTGTAAAGATCAACTTGGTGCGCATCAGGGAGGACGATGAGTGGAAGACGGCCTTCATCACTCCCACCGGCTATTATGAAAGCTTGGTAATACCATTTGGACTCTGCAACGCCTCTGCTGTCTTCCAGCAATTCATCAATGATGTTCTAAGAGACATGTTAGGCTGATGGGTGTTCGTCTACCTAGACGACATCCTCATATACTTCCGAACTGTCAATGAACATGTCCAACATGTCAGAGCGGTTCTAAAGAGATTGCTCGCCCAGCAGCTGTACTGTAAGTTGGAGAAGTGCGCTTTCCACGAGCGCTCCACCACGTTCCTGGGCTTTGACTTCTTGCCCCAGGGTGTGGCCATGGGCAGAAGCTGGAGGTTGTGAGTCATTGGCCACTATCCAAGACTCTCAAACAACTCCAGCGCTTCCTTGGGTTTGCGAACTACCGTCGCATTATCTGCTCTGACGCGCCCATCATCTCACCCCTTCTACCTCACCTCCACTGCCATCGCCGTCTTCATTGAACTCTGCCGCCGCTTCACTACGGCTCCCATCCTCCTTCATCTAGATGCCAACAAACCATTCGTTGTGGAGGTGGATGCGTCGGACGTGGGCGCTGGGACCGTTCTCTCTCAAGGAGGTCCAGACCAAAAGCTGCATCCCTGCAGCTTCTTCTCCAAGAAATTTGACTCCACTCAGCAGCGATACGGAGTAGGGGACTGCGAGCTGCTGGCCATAAAGTGGGCCTTGGAGGAATGGCAGGAAAATGGCAGGAAAAGCTGACGCCCTTTCATGACAGTACGAGGAAGACGTCCCCTGGGCGGACCTGTTCTGCCAACCACCAAGATCATCACACCGCTCCGCTGGGACATAGAGACGAGGGTTCTCCAGGCACAGGCTGTGGAGACCGACCCGGCAGGTGTGCCGCCTGGGAGAGTCTATGTGCCCGACGTCATGAAGCAAGAGGTTCTTTAATGGGGGCACTCCTCCTTCCTCTCTGGCCATCCTGGAAGGCGACGCACTCTACAATTCATCCAACGCGCCTTCTGGTGGCCAAATATCAGGAGGGACATTGATGAGTTCGTCCAGTGCCTAGTGTGTGCCAGGGCCAAGGACAGCAACTACCCATCACCAGGAGAACTTCAACCACTCCTGGTTCCCCGTCCGCCTGGACGCACATTGCCGTTGACTTCATCATGGGCCTGCCGGTTTCCGAAGGAAAAAACACCATCCTCACTATCGTCGACCGGTTCTCAAAAGCTGTCCACCTGGTGTCCCTCCCCGGACTCCTGGCAGCCAAAAACACAGCTGAACTGATATTAGAACACGTAGTCCGCCTGCATGGGTTCCCAAGAGAAATCATCTCGGACAGGGGGGCCCCAGTTCACATTGCGGTTCTGGAAGGCCTTCTGCCGTCTGATCAATTCCACCTGTAGTCTGTTTTCTGGATACCACCCACAGACTGAACGGTCAGACGGAACGGACCAACCAACAACTCGAGCGCTACCTGAGGTGCTTTGTCGCTGATTGCCAGTGCTCCTGGGCCCGCTACCTCATTTGGGCAGAACTGTCACATAACCTCCACGTCTCTTCCGCCACCAATTTAGTTTGACCATCAAGTACCGGAGGTTGAAGTACCATCGGCTTCCGCGTTTGGGTTTACCATCCACGCTACAGGGCTAACTGCTAGTCTTCTAGTCCGTCTCCGGTTGTTTGTGACATTCTCACTGTAGAACGCTGAACTCCAAATTGGTTTTATAACCCTTTCCAGATTGATGTGTAGCAACAATTGCTTCTCTATCAATGCATTGTGTTAACACACACCTGAATGCTTCAGGCCAGGAAAATGCCAAAACATTTAAGGCCTGCACACCTGCTAATCAATTAATCAGGGGCTGATGATTAGCAGCTGCTGGCTCCTCTTAAATCTTGTGAAAGTATCAAGGAATACTTAGTACTTTTGATTAATTTTTGTTAAATATCTAATGGCTGAGTGAAAAAAAAAGTTGTAGGTTGTTTTTTTATCTGAGGTTTTATTTGCCTAATAACAAGAACCACTGTGATCAGATCATTTTTATTATGTTTTTACACAAGAACTCATAGAATTAAAATGGGTACTAACTTCTGAACATGATGGTAGAATTAATGATAAATAAATAAATCAATAAGAATTGACACACATTCAAAAAAAAAACACATTCACTTTTCCATACTTTGCCACTAGGTTTTTATTACAAAATATTGAAGGACAAATTCTCATCATGTGAGCTGTTTATTTGTTCATTCATTTATTCATTCATCATTAATGGATGCTTTATGATGTTCAGGGCTGCAATGAATCTGGAGCTCATCACATGAACACTGAGCATAGAATGTCAGTCCATTGCAGAGCATCACACACATGGACACATCATCAATCAAATTGGTAGTTCGGCGGATGTTTTCATCAGTTAATGCTAAAGTTAGGATTCAGACAGTTTGTATCACATGCCTAATTTACATCATATTAATTAGTGAAATGTAAGACTCATCAGATGTTTTGGGAAAAAGCTTTCAGATCTAAGCCATAGCTTAGCCATGCTGCCTTAGCTAGAACAATACTGTGTCTGTCAGAAACAGTAATTACTGAAGCTAACAAGAGGGAGTCAGAACGAAGGGTTCGCATTTGATCTGAGGCTTTAATTCCCATACACAGTGAATGGCAACTAGAGAGAGTTATGCTGATATCTCTCAGACAAACTCACTGGCTTTTGTCTAGACAGTGAATGGAAAGGGCAGAATAAAATCAAGTTTATTATTATTACAATATATGTTCCTTTTATTTTTCCACAATTAAAAAAAAAGCAATAAAAAAGAGAGTAGATAGATGTCAAGCATGGACCACATTATACTGTAAGGCTCTGTATTTACTGTACAATTGTATTTTATTGTTATGATCTGTAGCTGATGTTTAAAAAAGCACAGACATTAAACAGACATAGTAAAGATCTTTTTAAGTGTGTCTTCAATCTAAATTGAGGTTTGCATACAAGCACATTACAATTCAAATTTATTTGTATAGCGCTTTCAACAATTGCCATTGTCACAATGCAGCTCTCCGGGAACCATCACCTTGGATGGTGGAGAGGTTTGCGTGCCCTCATGAACCTGGGAGTGGTGTTGTTTGGAGCCATGTGCTCCTTCTAGGGTCTCCCAAGGCAAATTGGTCTCAGTCGAGGGGCCAGATAAAGTATGGTTTAAAAGCCCAATGAAAAAAAGAGGAGGGAGAAAAGTGACCCTGCCCAGAGGAAGCCTGGGGCCCATGTCTGAAGCCTGGCCTGGACAGAGGGCTCGTCAGTGAGTGCCTGGTCGCCAGGTCTGCCATAGAGGCCTGCTGGGTACAGCCCGAAAGAGCAATGTGTAAACCTGTCCCACCACCTGCGAGAGAAACTGGTGCGGTAGTGTGCGCAGCTATTTAGGTAGCAGTGAAGGCCGAGGGCCCCAGTAGGTGATTTCATAGTCTTGCTGGGAGACTTCAACGTACATGCAGACAATGATGGAGATACTTGGAGGGGCGTGATTGGGAGGAACAGCCTCTCTGGCCTAAACCTGAGCGGTGTTTTGTTATTGGATTTCTCTGCTAATCATGGATTGTCCACAACAAATACCATGTTTGAGCATAGGGATGCTCATAAGTGATCTTTGTTCCAACCCTCACCTGTGGTCATGAGCGTTGGGTCATGATTGAAAGGACAAGATCGTGATTGCAAGCGGCCAAAATGGGTTTTCTAAGAAGGGTAGCTGGCTTTTCTCTTAGAGATGAAGAAGGATGAGAAGCTCAGTTATCCGTGAGAATAACTCAGAGTGAGGTGGTTTGCGAATCTAGTAAGGATGTCACCAGGATGCCTCCCTAGGGAGGTGTTCTTGGCAGGTCCAGCTAGATGGAGACCACAGGGCAGACCAAGGACTAGATGGAGAGATTATGTCTCCACACTGGCCTGGGAACGCCTCTGGATTTTGGATAAGATTTTGGATAAGCTGTTGAAGATAGATGGATGGACAAAGCATATTTGTATACATAAAAATCATTAGATACTTCCTGAAAAGCAAGAAGAGGGCGACAGTGCCAAGGAAAAATTCCCTATAATGGCAATAGGACGAAACCTTGAGAGGAACGAGACTCAACAGGGGACCTATCCTAATTTGGGTGATAACGGAGACAATACAGTAGGTCTTGGTAATTTTTCATTCACACAGGTAACGGGAACTAGCCATTCAGCTATTTCCAGGGAAAGGAAAGAGTTACATTTATATTGAATTCAGCAGTACATTTAAAGAAATCAATTTGATTAATTTAATTGGGACTGCAGAAGCTTCATTTGCTTCCAAGCTGAACTTTGAAATGCATTTTTGTATGAATTGTTGTCTTTGCCTCTGATTACTTACATTGTATTCATGTTCCTTGTGAGAAACTTTACAAACGGTATGCAGAGCAATAAAACTTATAAGAACTAAGACCTATTGTAATGTACTTATATGAAAACTCAATTCTGATTTCCACTTGAAATCTTGAAATCCACACACATTCTTATCCAGGAGCAATTTACAGTAACAAATCGTTGTACATGCATGTTTTTCAGGGGTGGGAGCAAACGGGAGAAAAATAAGGAAACTGTGTTTGACATGGGAAGAACAGACAGTAACTCATTGTCAGGACTAAGTGATTTGTTCAAGCCAGGAACCCGGTCAACTGGACAGTATTGCATGCAATGTATTTCAACTGACTTTTTAATTAGACTTACATTATACATGTACGTTTTTTTTTGTTAGAGTTGCCCTTTTTTTGAGCTATATTTAGATCCGGAACTGCATGTCCTAGGTCTTTTACCTCAATGGGCATGAACAATATACAGTAGATTATTTTATTGTTTATATACTGTACACACTAGGTCTCTGGACTAGCAAAGATGTTTAAAGCTCTGTGCGCTGGGGAATGGCATAAAGATTCCTTGACTTCCATGAGTCAGACTTATTTGTTCAGTGCATCAAACAGATGCATGACTATTTTGAGATCTGGGGAATTTGGATGACAGTTGAATACTTTAAACATTTGCCCATGTTCCTAAATTCTGCATTATCGGATGGATGCATTATCCTGCTTTAATAGTCCACAGCCATACTTTTGCCATGAAGAGGTGCACTTAGTCCAGCAATGTAGGCTGGATGTGTCAAAGTAGCATTCACAAGTGAAGTGGTTGCTGAATGGATAAGATTCAATTCAATTCAATTCAATTCAATTCAATTTTATTTCTATAGCGCTTTTAACAATGGTCATTGTCTCAAAGCAGCTTCACAGAAATGAAAAGAAGACTTATGGAAATGTATATATGTGTAAGAAAAATGTGACTAGATAATGAGATTGTCCCTGATGAGCAAGCCAAGGGTGACGGCGACAGTGGCAAGGAAAAACTCCCTGAGATGGCAACAGGAAGAAACCTTGAGAGGAACCAGACTCAACAGGGAGCCCATCCTCATCTGGGTGATAACAGATAACAGAAATTGTATAACATCATGTGTGTTATGCAGATGAAAGTTCCATATAACAGAAGTTAATTTAAATTAACACAAAGTCCAGTTCAGCACAGGGATGAGTCAGCAGGTGCAGAGGGCAGATGGGGGTCTGGATCACGGGGAGCTCAGGAGCAGCATGTGTAGATCCAAACCAAAATGAAGAAGAATCCAGCTGGAGTTGGTCCTTCTCTGGATGCCTCTGGGTCAAAGCAGGGTCGGCCTCTGTCTACTGAAGCTGGCACGATCTCCAGATGCCTCGGGATGGGTGGAAAAATAAAGAGCAGGTGAAAAGAATTAGCGTGGTTGCCATTCAGGATAGATGTACTGGAGTATCAGGTAAAGAAATTAATTATGTGTATGCCAGATTAAAGAGATGCGTCTTGAGTCTACTTTGAAATTGGGAAACTGTGTCTGAGCCCCGAACACTGTCAGGAAGGCTATTCCAAAGTTTTGGAGCTAAATATGAAAAAGCCCTACCTCCTTTTGTAGATTTTGATATTCTGGGAACTACCAGTAGTCCGGAGTTTTCTGATCTTAAGGAGCGTCCTGGATTGTAACGTATCAGAAGACTGGTTAGGTATGTGGGAGCTAGACCGTTTAGAGCCTTGTACGTAAGTAATGCTATTTTGTAATTAATTCTAAACTGAACAGGTAGCCAGTGCAGGGATGATAATATTGGGGTTATATGATCATATTTTCTGGATCTAGTGAGAACCCTGGCGGCTGCATTTTGGACTAACTGTAGCTTGTTAATTGAGGATGCAGGACAGCCACCCAGTAATGCATTACAGTAGTCCAGTCTGGAGGTCATGAATGCATGAACCAGCTTTTCTGCATCAGATACAGATAAAATGTTCCTAAGCTTGGCAATATTCCTAAGGTGGAAAAAGGCTGTTTTTGTGATGTTGGAGATATGATTTTCAAAGGATAAATTACTGTCTAATATCACACCCAGGTCTTTCACTGTCGAGCTGGTGGTAACAGAACATCCTTCTAAACGCAGGCTGAATTGTGAGAGCTGGTATGTACTGGTTTTTGAGCCAATAAGTAATATCTCTGTCTTATCTGAATTTAGTAAAAGAAAATTATCGGTCATCCAGTCTTTTATATCTTGAATACACTCAGTTAGTCTAGACAATTTGGGTATTTCATCTGGTTTTGTGGAAATGTATAACTGAGTATCATCAGCATAACAATGGAAACTAATCCCATGTCTTCTGATGATGTTACCCAAGGGAAACATGTATATTGAGAACAACAGAGGTCCTAAAACTGACCCTTGTGGCACCCCATATTTCACTGGCATTACACCAGACTGTTCTCCATTCAGATCTACAAAATGGAATCGATCAGACAGGTAGGATCTAAACCATTTTAACGCCTGTCCCTGAATACCAATGTGATTTTGTAAGCGATCTATGAGAATCTCATGATCTATAGTGTCGAATGCAGCACTAAGATCAAGTAAGACAAGAATTGAGATGCAGCCTTGGTCTGAAGCTAAAAACAAGTCATTTGCAATTTTAACTAGTGCAGTTTCTGTACTATGATGGGGCCTGAAACCTGACTGAAATTCCTCGAGGATATCGTTTTCCTGCAAGAATGTGCATATTTGGGCTGATACTATCTTTTCTAATATCTTTGATATAAACGGAAGGTTTGAAATCGGTCTGTAATTTATTATATCATTTGGGTCTAAATTAGATTTTTTAAAGAAGAGGCTTAATAACTGCCAACTTGAAAGGTTTAGGGACATGACCTAGACATAATGAAGAGTTGATAATATTTAGAAGTGGCGCTCCGGCTATACTTATCACTTCTTTTAAAAGTCTAGTTGGGATTGGATCCAACAAGCATGTTGTTGATTTAGCCGAGGTGATAAGTTTGTACAGCTCTTCCTGTCCTACACCTGTAAAGCTCTGAAAATCTAATTGTGAAGCTTTACACTGGACTGGATCATGAGATGTTAGAGGTTGAATTTCCATTATTTTCTTCTTGATACTATCAATCTTTTCATTGAAGAAGTTCATGAAGTCTTCACTTCTAAGCTGTGATGGGATACTCCCTGCAGGCATCTTAGGATTTGTTAGGCTAGCCACTGTACTAAATAGGAACCTGGGATTGTTTTGGTTTCTTGCTATGAGTTGGCTCAGATGCTCGGCCCTAGCCGCTTTTAGAGCCCGTCTATAGCTGCACATACTACCTTTATACGCGATTCTAAAAACTTCTAATTTAGTTTTTCTCCATTTTCGCTCGTGGTTACGGGTTGCTCTCTTTAGGGCGCGAGTATGACTGTTGTACCATGGTGCAAGTGTTTTATCTCTGACTTTTTTAAATCTGATGGGAGCAACAGTGTCTAATGTACTGGTAAAAATAGTGCCCATGCTGCTAGTCACTTCATCTAGATCGTCTGCACTTAGGGGTCTGATAAGAAATTGGGACAGATCCGTCAGATTACTTGTGAATTTGTCTTTAGTAGTCGGATTAATATTTCTACTGAATTGATAACGTGGGGAGGCACAGCTACGTTGTTCTACAGGTAGAGTATATACTAAGAGATGATGATCTGTGATATCATCACTTTGTGGTAGAATGTCTATATTAGAGACATCTTGTCACGGACTAACCGGAGATGAAGCAGAAGACTTAGCAGTTAGCCCTGTAGCGTGGATGGTAAACCCAAACGCGGAAGTAGCGCGAGTAGGCAGGATAACCACGCTAGTTATTCTTAGAACTCTCCCGAAGCGAGAGCAAGAGTTTACACAAATAAACCCGCGTTCTAAATACACACACCCAATCGGAAGCGATAACCCAAGAAAGTGAGTACTCACGTTTGGACGAGCGAGGCGTCGGCGATAGCATGGGCATAACTCAATGACTGAGCGATGTGATGCGTCATCTTGTTTCCTTTTATGCTTCCTGAAACCCGACCGTATTACTTCCGGGTCCTAGTACCGGTCGTGTTATGAGTGTGCATGACAGTACCCCCCCCGTCCAGGACCGACTCTCGACGGTCCTGGGGTGGAGGATACCCGACGACGGTAGTCCCGGATGAGTTCGGGGTCTAAGACAAACCGAGCCGGAATCCAAGATCTCTCCTCGGGACCGTAACCTTCCCAATCCACCAGGTACTGGAGCCCTCTGCCCCGAGGACGTGAGTCAAGGATCCGGCGAACGGTGTAGGCGGGACCACCCTCAATCATACGGGGAGGAGGAGCAGGGTGGGTGGGTGGAACCATAGCTGAGGTGATGAAGGGTTTGAGCTGGGAGGTGTGGAATACCGGATGGATCCGGAGCGCCGCAGGCAGCTGGAGCCGGTAGGTGACAGGGTTAATCCGGAGGTTGATGCGGTATGGTCCGATGAATCTGGGTGACAGTTTCCTTGACTCAGTCTGCAGGTGTAGGTTTTTTGTCGATAGCCATACCTTATCGCCTACTTGGTACATTCGTCCCGGTGGGTGTCGACGACGATGTTGCAGGGTGTAACTGCGGTTGGCCTTTTGAATGGCGTGGTTTGCTTGTCTCCAAAGCCGTCGACACCGGCGAACCAATTGTTGGGCCGACGGCACCTCCACCTCCGGTTCTTGATGGTCGAACATCGGAGGTTGGAAGCCGTAGCATACCTCAAATGGGCTTAGGTTGGTGGCAGAAGATAGGTGGAGGTTGTGGGACAGTTCAGCCCAAATGAGGTAGCGGGCCCAGGAGCACTGGCGATCAGCAATGAAGCATCTCAGGTAGCGCTCCAGTTGTTGGTTGGTTCGCTCCGTCTGACCGTTAGTCTGTGGATGGTAACCGGAGGACAGACTGCAGATGGAATTGATCAGACGGCAGAAGGCCTTCCAGAACCGGGACGTGAACTGGGGCCCCCTGTCCGAGACGATGTCCTTTGGGAACCCATGCAGGCGGACTACGTGCTCTAATATCAGCTCGGCTGTCCTTTTAGCTGACGGGAGACCGGAGAGGGCCACCAGTTGAACAGCTTTGGAGAACCGGTCGACGATGGTGAGGATGGTGTCCCTTCCTTCAGAAACCGGCAGGCCCGTGATGAAATCAACGGCAATGTGTGTCCAGGGTCGGCGGGGAACCGGGAGTGGTTGAAGTTTCCCGGGCGATGGTCTGTTGCTGTCCTTGGACCTGGCACACACTGGGCACGCCTGGACGAACTCGTCTACGTCTTTTTTCATACTGGGCCACCAGAAAGCATGTTGTACAAACAGTAGGGTCCGCCGTTTCCCGGGGTGTCCTGAAAGGGGGGAGGAGTGTCCCCACTGGAGTACTTCGGCCCTGATGGCATTGGGGACATAGAGTCGGCCAGGCGGCACACCTGCTGGTTCGGTCTCCGTAGCTTGTGCCTGGCGAACCCTCGTTTCCAGGTTCCACCTGAGCGGTGCGAGGATCTTGGTGGGTGGCAGTACAGGCGCGGGATCCGCCCGGGGGACGTCTTCCTCGTGTTGTCGGGAGAGGGCGTCGGCTTTGGTGTTCTTGGACCCCGGGCGGTATGACAGGTGGAAATTGTAATTCTCGAAGAATAGTGCCCACCGCGCCTGTCTGGGGTTCAGCTGTTTTAAAGTGCGGATGGTGATGAGGTTTTGGTGGTCGGTCCAGACGATGAACGGCTCTCTGGCGCCCTGGAGCCAGTGTCGCCATTCCTCCAAGGCCCACTTTATGGCCAGCAGCTTGCGGTCCCCTACTCCGTATCGCTGCTGAGTGGCGTCAAATTTCTTGGAGAAAAAACTGCAGGGGTGCAGTTTTTGGTCTGGACCTCGCTGGGAGAGAACAGCCCCGGCGCCCACATCCGAAGCGTCCACCTCCACAACGAATGGTTTGTCAGCATCCGGGTGAAGGAGGATGGGAGCAGTGGTGAAGCGGCGACAGAGCTCATGGAAGGCAGAGACGGCAGTTGGGGTGAGGTTGAAGGGGTGAGATGATGGGCGGGTCAGAGCGGTTAGTGGCGCTGCAACGGTACTGTAGTCCCGGATAAAGCGGCGATAGAAATTGGCAAACCCGAGAAATCTCTGGAGCTGTTTAAGAGTCTTGGGTAGGGGCCAATGACTCACAACTTCCAGTTTCTGCGGGTCCATGGCCACACCCTGGGGCGAGATGACAAAACCCAGGAACGTGGTGGAGCGCTCGTGGAAAGCGCACTTCTCCAACTTACAGTACAGCTGGTGGGCGAGCAATCTCTTTAGAACCGCTCTGACATGCTGGATATGCTCGTTGACAGTTCGGGAGTAGATGAGGATGTCGTCAAGGTAGACGAACACCCAATGGCCTAACATGTCTCTGAGAACGTCATTAATGAACTGTTGGAAAGCGGCAGGTGCGTTGCAGAGACCAAACGGGATGACCAGACTTTCGTAGTGTCCTGTAGGGGTGATGAAGGCCGTCTTCCACTCATCGCCCTCTCTGATGCGCACCAAGTTGTAGGCGCTCCGGAGGTCCAACTTAGTGAAGATGGTGGCACCAGAGAGGGCGTCCAGGGCAGAGTTGGTAAGAGGCAGTGGGTGTCGGTTTTTTATGGTAATATTGTTGAGCCCCCGGTAATCGACACAGGGACGTAGACTACCATCGCGTTTTTTCACGAAAAAGAACCCCGCAGCGGCAGGTGAGGAGGAGGGCCGGATGGTACCATGGCGAAGTCCGCTGGAAACATACTCCTCCATCGCCTGCGTCTCGGTGTTGGACAATGAATAGAGATGGCCGCGGGGTGGTGTCGCACCTGGCTGAAGATCGATCGCCAGGTCGTATGAGCGATGAGGAGGTAGATGGGTAGCGCGTCTTTTGCAAAAGACTTCAGCCAGGTCCCGGTAGTCTAGCGGGATTTTGTCTGTGTCGACATCGGGGGCCTCGGACTCCCTAGAGCACGTCCCAGCCTCGGCCCGTAGGCAAAGCTCAGTGCAGGTCGGCCCCCATTGTAGGATCCGGCTTTGGGTCCAAGATATGAGCGGGTCATGTTGCAGCAGCCAAGGGTGTCCGAGGATGATGGGTGGTGATGAAATGGTGGTGGTGTGAAACTGGATCTGTTCTCGATGCTGGTTGATGATGAGGGTGATAGGTTGGGTTTGAAAGGAGATGGGGCTGGAGGAGAGAGGCCGACCGTCGACTGATGTAATGGTTACAGGCTGGGATAACGCCTCGATCTTTATCCCCAATTTTTTGGCATAGGAAGAGTCAATGAAGTTACCGGCTGCCCCGGAGTCGACGAACGCGGTACTTCCGACCCGTTTGTGGCCAAACTGGAGATGTACTTTCACCGTGAGACGGGAATCACTGGTCAGGGTTGTGGAGAGAGACATGGGACCCGGTGAGTTCCTCCCATTTCTCACCGGGGCTGCGCGTTTCCCGGCCGCAGAGGACAGATGGCTCGATGATGTGCAGAAGATCCACAATACGCGCAGAGCCCCTCTCTAAAGCGGCGTTCCCGTTCTGCAGCGGTTAAGGAGGCGCGCCCTAATTGCATGGGTTCCCAATTGTCAACCACGGCGGGAGGTGGAGTACCGACGGTCCTGGTGGGTGCTGCGGTGAATGAGGCGTGGACTTCTGGAACTGGAGAGCGGGAGAGGAAGGGCGTGGTGTGAGGTAGTGCTGTCATGGTGGGTGGCAGGGTACGGGGAGCTGGCTTGGGGCGAACGAGCAGCCGTTGGTCGATCCGGAGGGCGAGTTGAATTAAACCCTCCAAGGTCGCTGGAAGCTCTCGTCCGGCGAGCTCGTCTTTTATCCGTGCAGCCAGTCCCTCGTAGTAGGCCGTCCGGAGTGCGGAGTCTCCCCAGTCGGTCTGTACGGCGAGAGTGCGAAACTCCGCGGTGTAACGGCTCACGGACGACCCTCCCTGCCTTAGATGGTATAACTTGGAGTCGGTCTCCACCTCAGCAGCCGGATGTTCAAAAGTGAGTTTCAGCTGGCGGGTGAACTCGGTGTAGGAGTAGGCGACATCTGAGTCTGAGCGAAGAACCGTTCTAAATACACACACCCAATCGGAAGCGATAACCCAAGAAAGTGAGTACTCACGTTTGGACGAGCGAGGCGTCGGCGATAGCATGGGCATAACTCAATGACTGAGCGATGTGATGCGTCATCTTGTTTCCTTTTATGCTTCCTGAAACCCGACCGTATTACTTCCGGGTCCTAGTACCGGTCGTGTTATGAGTGTGCATGACACATCTATACCATGGGATATAATTAAATCTAGCGTATGATTAAAGCGACGAGTTGGTCTATTTATATTTTGTTTAACCCCAAAGGAATTTAGCAAATCTATAAATGCGAGTGCTGAAGTGTTGTTAGCATCGTCTACATGAATGTTAAAGTCTCCTACTATCAGCACTTTGTCAGAGTTAACCAATAGGTCTGATAGCAGATGTCCAAACTCTTTAAGAAAATCGACATATGGCCCTGGGGGTCTGTACACGGTGGCCAGAACGAAGTGTTGCAAGGGTTTATTATGTATTTCGCTGAGTGCAACATTAATGATAAGCACTTCAAACGAGTTGAACTTGGGCCTTGTTTTCTGGGTAACAGTGAGAACATCACTGTAGATAGTTGCGACACCACCACCACGACCAGTTTGACGGGGTTCGTGCTTATAGAAATATCCTGACGGAGTAGACTCATTTAAACCAATATATTCATTTGGTCTGAGCCAGGTTTCAGTAAGGCAGAGTGCGTCAAGGCAGCAATCTGAGATAATTTCATTAACAATCAGTGCTTTAGGCGCAAGGGATCTGATGTTGAGAAGCCCAAACTTTAGAGGTATATTGTGATTACTTACTTGGCCTTTTTCTGGTTTTATAATTTATAAAAGAATTTATAAAGAATTATAAATTTATTCTTTTTTCTCACTATTCGGGGAACAGACACAGTTTCTATAGGACAAGCTATGTGTGCGCGTCTATCTGTATGGTAAGTTGCATTGTGGCTATTATGTTTGGAATCTAAGACACGACTTACCGCCAGTCAGATGGTTCGTAGTGTCCTGGAGATGTTGTCTGAGAGGACTGCTGCTCCAGCTCTGCTAGGGTGCAGTCCATCGGTGTGGTAGAGCCTAGGACGATCCCAGAAAACATTTCAATTATCAACAAAGGGTAATCTCTGTTGCTGACACCAAGATTGTAACCATTCATTAAAAGCGAACAATCTACTGAACCTCTCGATTCCTCGCTGGAATGTGGGAAGCGGTCCGGGTACGATGATCCTTGTCGTGGGTGATGTGCTGCGGACCTTCTCAACCAGACTCCTGAAGTCCTTCTTCAGGATCTCCGTCTGCCTCAGCCTGGTGTCGTTCGTGCCAGCATGAAGGACCACAGCTCCAAAGTTCTCCCTCAGGGCCGCAGGCACCTGTGCAGCAACATCAAGAACACGAGCACCAGGTAAACAGCGAGTGCGAACCTTACCTTTAGCCGTGGTAGCACGGACGTGCCGGACGATGGAGTCTCCGATGACCAGCGCGTCGTGTACCGTCTTGCGAAGAGGAGCGAAGCGGTTTCGGGTCGGGATCTCGAAGACGGGCGGCGGCGGAGGGGGAGAGGTCCTCGCCCGGGGCCTAGCGCACGTCTTCCGCTGCTGCTGTATCCAGGCTTCGTGGTATCCCGGCGCCGGGGTGAAGGAAACCTGGGCGGGCTGCGTCCGTGGTGCGTTGGACCTGGACAGAGAAACACGCGGAGTAGAGGTTGTGGAAGGATGTGTGTCATGCCGAGAATTTACCTGGGACAGGTGAGCGTCGGTCCGTGACGATTCCAGCGCGGCTTTCCGCTGTCGTAGCTGGGCCAGCTTCACCTGTAGGTCACGGATCTGCTTCTCCAAGGCCTCCATCTCCAAATCCGCCGAGTGAAGCTCCAGTGTGTCCTCACCTGCACTCAGAGGCAGACACACAACTGACATGGTGTAAAAAAAATAAAATAAAAACCGAATATAATCGGTGTGGAAAACGCGTAGGCAAACTTATGATAGCCGGGCTAACGGGCTAGCGATGCTAATGGGATAGCCGGCTAGACGCGGGTGCGTGGCAAAACTATTAAAACTTAGCAATATAACAGGAGTTTCGAGTGAATATATTATAAATACTTATCTGTTATATGTTCGCTCTTCGTAAGAAGACAAAAAGTTAGAACGTCAATCTGGATTGAGCTGGAAAATTGGTCAGTCTGCCGGAGCTCGGAAAAAAGCAGCCTCTCACTTCGGAGCCAAAGAGCACACATGAATAACTGATATTGGCCTACTGACTGGAAAGTTGTAAGTTCAAGTCCCAGAAGAAAATGTTCTTGCTCCACTTGTCTCATTTGACAGTTAAGCTCTTGTCACCTTCACTTGAGTCCCCATGCTTACCTGTTTTTTTTTTTTTTTTCTTGCAACAAATTAACATAAAGGACTGACTGTTCACTTGCTGCTAAATTTATACCATTCCTTGACAGGTATCATTGTAATGAGATACCTTTTACACATGTTTCATGTTAGCCCATTATACATCAAGGGCTTTATTATTTATCATTAATACACATGACAACCTCACAGATTCCAATTTTCCATAAGGTGATATATGTATTGATTATTTGGCTCTCTGTGGTCAAGTCATTCTGTAATTTTCTATCTGAAATTCAATATTGGATCTTTTCACATCTGATCTACAGATCAGAGCTCACAGTGCCCTCATGTGATCTTTTGCTTTCAGACATGTTTCACACTTGTTTGTGTATAGCATCTGCAGCTCTGCTTGCACAGGGCCGATCTGATGCTAATCACCAGCTCGCGGAGCTAGGCCAAGGCTGTTAATTGTGATAATTATAGCCAACATTCATTTGGCTCTGTAATTATGTGCTATGGGGGATTCACCTCAAGCAGTCCTGAGTATAGTAAATGAAAGTAGCACTCCGCCTTTACTAGGCCTGAGCTTGACTTTGGATTCATGCAAAGCTTGTAGATATTCTTTATTAGGGGCAGCTGGTTTGCCACAAACAGGCCCTGCACAATGCAGCAACCAGCTTATAATCAATAGGAATAATTAAAATGAGTTGAGTGTAGAATTGCTGTGCAACAGCTGTTAACACATGATTCACACCATTTAATGGAACCTGCTGCAATAACACTCCTGACTGCAGTGTCATATACTCTGTGCTGCATGTATATTTAGAGCTTGTTAAAAGCTAGGCTAGGCTAGGGTGGATGTGTATCGAGGGAGCTGTTTGTCTGAGTTGTGAATATAACTTTGACACATCCATCCTTCGGGATTCCCATTTCCAGGCTACTGATGTTATGACGACAGCACTACACCAGCTCTGTGCCCTTGTAATGCTGCTTGGTGCCTGCCACCTCACCTTCCCCTACACAGCTGTTTTTCCCAAACCCCGGGCTCTATCATAGTCCACTTTATAAATCGAAGCACCTGGACTTATGACACATTGGCCACAGTCAATTAAAAAAAAGTGCTGTGAAGAAAATGGAGACAGCTTGCTGGATGAAATAAAGCATTGAGAAGAAAAGACGAGCTGTGTGGGATATTTAGAACACTTTGGACTCCCTTAGGAAGCAGCGGAGACTGTAATTAAAAATGAAGAATGAATTGGAAAGCATTTGCCACTCTAATTGCGGTGTTTTATCATCTACGGCTGGAACCAGAGCTGGCAACGGTTGGTATCACTTCTGCAGTGGTCTGATGGTTTGCCCACCATCTGACAAGACATGTGTGATCGGTTTGAGACATGCACCTGGTATGTGTAAGCATTTTTGGAGGATTTACAAGATCGTCTCTGTGAGCACTCGTAATGATAATGACTCGTGTGACATTTATGAAATGTTTGTAAAGTGTGTAAATATTTCACAGGCTTCATATGGATTTTAAAACTCACAAAATAATGTAATTCTAGATTTATAAATGTATTTTGGTAAATGGCAAACCACCTGTTAATTTCCAAACATAATCTCATTGCCTTTTTGTGTAGGCATCACAAAATATAAAAGTTTGTAGCGAGTTGAATATGACAAAAAGATTACAAAACAGATGAAGTCAACTTGTGTAATAACAGAAGCTCATTCATTGTAACACATTTGTTTTAGTCATACACCAACCTAACTGTTATGGCCTAAAGAGACCCCCAGTGCGCTCATATAAGGACATCACATTTTCTCCCAACTACATTGTGTGTACAGTATATCCTTATAAGGATTTTGCCAAACTTACTATCTGAAGACATTAATCAAGCTGAGTAGTTATCATGTCCTAATAAACAGTAAAAGTGAGATGAAACTACAATGAACAAAACATTAGCACCTGTGTTTCAAGTTATTGAAAGAATTCCATTGTTCTTTTTTGAGTGTTTATTAAACGTGTGTATTAGAAACAATATGTGATGATTGACTATGCTGTAAGCATAAAGGTACATATAAATTTGCAGTAGTTCATGGCCTTTAGACAAACTCTATCAATTGTGGTTTGAATGTGATTTTCATGAATATCACATTTCTTGTGTATAATTAATATTTACATTTCATGCCTCTGCAAATGATTTCAAAATAAATTCGTCCACTATGCCTGGTATTACCCAACCTCACTAGTACAGAACATGGCCACTGTCTTCCAAACATGATTGCATGTCATGTTCTCATTTCTGCCTTTTATATGAGCACTGGATATTCACCTCTGTAATTATGTGGTCTGATCTCTATAATTCTGTCCCATCTTTGCTTTTGAAGCTCCACCAAAGCCCCCAAAGCACTCTTCCAACATTAAATAACAAAATAACTCTTCCAACAGGCCTGCTTGTTTGTGATTCTTGCCAGTTTGTTTCAGTTGGGTTTTGTCCAATTCACTAGTGGCACCTGCCCTGCCTATGTCATATTCTAGGAAGACAGATGGCAGGGTCAGCTGGTGTCCTACCTTAGTTTTCTCCTCAATGCCACTTCCCAACATAAAGTGCAGGAAAGATATCAGCTTCACTTGAAGCAAGAGATGTCAAAATAAACATACTTTTTTACATTTTCCCTCTTTTAATATATTGTAAAATATATCACTTAAACACACCACTCTTTCTTTATAATTAAAAACAATGTTAGATAAAGAGATGACGATGCAAATGCAGGCAAACAGAACTTAGATACCTTAAGTGAACAACTCAAACATGTGAAGCAGAATTGTAACAATAAACAGACAAAGGTCAAGTGATTTACCAATACGGTTAACAGTGCTAGACAAGAATCAAAGTCATAGAAAACCAGAAATATGGCTATGAACCAGGTAAACAAACAGAGAACCATGCTGTTGTGTGTTGAATAGGGAATGAACAGACCAGAACACAGACGTTGCTGAATTTGGGAAATAAGAGTCCTTATATTTTGTGGCAGATGGAATGATTTAATGAGTTCAGTTTCAGAACTTCAGAGTCTTTGTGTCAGAAGAGGTGAGGGGAAAACACTTGCGCAGGTAAAACTGTGTTTTATTAGCCAACACTTAATCTAGGCAATCAAATTAAACACCGGTATCAAAAGGTGTAAACTAGAAATCATGTTAAAGGCGATGATTGGCGAACAGTATAAACTAAGACAAGCAAAATCGAATCCAAAGGTTTATAGCATAGTTAATATACAGCAAGGCAATAAACATAAACAGTGCTTAGTATAGTCTGGAGAAAAATCAAGAGTGTATACTCTGCAATACTCTGCTGATTTAGAGTTCTACTCATACTCGGCGTTGCCAAGCTTTGGTGATCCAGAGCATGCATGGTGAGAATTGTGGTCAGCTTCTATGTTCGCATGCAGCATCACTGACATTGCCACTGGTGGTGGCCTGATAACGAGTGCATTAGTGGCCATTTGTGTAGGCTACTGTGCAGGCAGAAAGTCATTCATTCATCTTCTATACTGTTTCTTTTGTACAGGATCAGAGGGGGCCTGGAGCCCTTGACTTTGGGCACAAGGAGAGGTACACCCTGGACAGGGTGCCAATCCATCACAGAGCACAAATACACACTCATTCACTCATTGTCTATAATACTTTATCATATATACAGGGTCAAAGGGAGCCTGGAGCCTATCCCAGGGGACTTAGGGCAAACACCCTGTACGGGGTGCCAATCCATCACAGGGCGCACACATACACACACACACACACAATCATTCACACACTACAGGCATTTTGGTAATTAGTATAATCTGTATGTCTTTGGACTGTGGGAGGAAACAGAAGTACCAGGAAGAAACCTACCAAGCAAACATGGAAGCACATGAGGTGAGAGACTACAATGTTAACACTGCTAAGAAAAACCCTTAGTATATGGTAAAGGAAAATGTATAAGGGATACACTAGGTGGCATAAACAATTATGATTGGCATTATATACAAAGAATCACACAAAATATGCCCATGTTGTGCGTATATGCAAGTAGAGGGAAAGCTGTGCAAGCTGTGTAGCTCTTTACAGGTTAATTGCCAACAGATGTAATGCATACATACTGTATTCATACAGATGGCTGTGTGTTATCAGTAATGTAATATCGGAGGATGCGCTCCAGTGCTCCCGCAACCCTGCACAGGGTAAGAGATATAAAGAGTGAGTGAGCAAGTGAGTCAGTGAATGAGAAAATGAATGAGCGAGTAAGTAATGTAGGATTGTTGTATGAGTGGCCAAAGGATCAGTACAAGTTAATGTCTGTGTTGAGGGCTAGAGGGATTGAGTTCAGTGCTAATTTCTGTATTGACATGGCACAAACCCAAGTAAAGCTGACACAGGAGCATTTATTTGAGCATGGTGTAGCAGGTGCATAGATCAATTAAACAAGTAATTCATTCACAGGCTGCCATGGTGGTTTTAACTAATCAGGTGGTGGACAAAACACTGAAAGTAGAAATGTATTTTGTAGTCTGTAGCATGACTGTTAAATTAAAGTGTGGTTTAACAAACTTTTGATGCCCTGGATCACTTTTTGCTTTAACTATGAAAAAGATGTCTAGTCAACTACTTTTTGCTGGTCAGCTGGTAAAAAGGTAACAGCTGTGTAACGCCTTGTATGGTTTGCTGTCATTCTGTAATTCTCACCCATCCATCTTCACTATGCATTGAGAATGTAAGAGCTGGCACAATACACCTTGAGGAGACAATTTCCTCCACATGGTCCTGTAAGTCTAAATGCTTGATGTTGTACATTAGAACAAATACTTTTGGTTTTGGGATTATGGAAAGATTCAAGGCAGTGTATGTAATTAGTTTCCCATGATTTCAGGATAAACCTCACAGGCTAACTGTATTTAATGATCACAGTTCATCATTTTGCACAGCCACTGACTTGTGATTGGGAGCTGTGTCAGGCCTGGAATGAAAAAGGCTTTCATCCTCCTTAGCACTTTGTGGGAGGGAAGCGTGGGCAAAAGCAAGCTATTTCTGTAAAAACTGACATTTTGTTATATAACTTAGATAAGGTGATGGTGCAGCACATTTAGTGTCTCTAAAAACAGACCCCTGTCTAACTGCTCATTATCTGGCAGCAGAGTTGCTGCTGAAATTAGATCTTCATTGTGACCATTTGCATCCATTGCAGATGCTGTAGGGGGGAAAAAATGTTGGCTGGAAGCAGACTGTAGAGTTTGCTATGGAAACACAGCAGAAGCATCAGAAGCAAAGAGAAATAAATCTGTTAAAATACTTTCGAGCTGTATTGCAGGAAGCTCTTATTGTAATACATTCATTTGTTTGAACAATGTGCACATCTGCATGAAAATGATACTTTAAACTGATTTGTTTTCTAGCCTTACCAAAAGACAGGAAGTAATACTGTATTACATTGTTGATGACAACTGATGGCGTACACCATAAATAAATGTATTTTCCCAAACATATTTATTTAATGTGCAGTTTTACCTCAACACAGTGGTATATATGGTGATTAAAAGCCTCAACATTATCCAGAGGCTTGGTGCATTCCAGATTTGACTAAAGGAAAAGATCAGAATACGAATTGCCCTGTTCTGCCTGACGATAATGATACGCTTTCAAAAGAGAGTAGCGGTTAAGGCCAAAACCCCAAATAAACAGCAGATTTTCGAGAAGCTGGTCCAAAATTCATAAAAGATTATTCTTGGCTACGATACTTGATAGTAGTTTAGAATAATGACCAGCAGCTCTCCTCAGTTATGCCATATTTTTGAAAGGTTTTCATAAAATGTATGACTTGTAATTGGAAGAAACTAAATTTAATCTGCAATATAATTTTACGTTGTTTAAATTTTTGCTGTGGTTGCATGTTTATCCATCCACCTGAACTATACAAATCTATGCCTCTTGCAGAGCTGTGCTTTAAAAAAAAGTAACACACAGAAATACCATTGCATCCCTGCTGTTTTTGGCATGTGTCTATGATGACTCTCGCAATACACTGCTTTCCTCTTTCTCCATTTGTAATTTACTATATCTTGCTCTTTCTCTCTCCCTCTCTTTCTCTGATGTTTTGAAAATGAACCTGTCCATTTATCTTCTTTTCTTTGAGATACATTTTGTGATAATGTGTATAGGTCAAGAACATTTAAAAATGTAATTTGTGGAAATTATATGTTGTTATTCATTTAGTTAAATATTTATGATGGACATGTTGCGGTGGACATGATCGATGGATAAGGTCATTCTTAGTTTCTTCCTGGGTAACTTATACATATTCAGGATTTCATTCACAAAAACAGATCCGCAATCTTTAGTGTTTAACATTTTTAAATTTATTATTTAATTAGTTTATTCGTAGAGTCTATAATTACACTTTATAACTTGTCTTCGTAGTTCATTTTTACTTCACAGTGGCTTAGTGGTTAGCACTGTCGCCTAGCACCTTCAGGGTCTGGGTTCAATTCCCGGCCAAAATCAATTCCCGCCTCTGTGTACATGGAGTTTGCATGTTCTCTCGGTACCTCGGGGTACTCCGGTTTCTCCCATAGTCCAAAGACATGCAGATTACGTTAATTGGCATTCAGCAAATTTCCTATAGTGTGTGAGTGTGTTCCTTATGATGGATTGGCACCCTGTCCAGGGTGTACCCTGCCTCATGTCCTAAGTCTCCTTGGATAGGAGGCTCGACCCTGAATACAAGTATGACGGCATGCACAATGCAACACGCTTATTTGAATTTAAGAACTTAAGAATCTGTATTCACTTACGTTATTTAAGAGCAAGAGCTATTGCGGAAGCTGAAGGTGAATGGATCTTTTGTGAATAAACTTTACAGTGTTTAAAAATTTGTTGACTATGCTCATCATAGCCTATTCTTGAAGCTTGTGAACACATTTCGATGCTTGCTATGACAGTGTTACCAGGATTGGCCCCTTAATCACCATGACCCTGCTCAAGAAAAAGTGGTTACCGAAGAGGAACGAATGAAAATTGTCTCAAAATATTATTTTTCATTTCTTTGAAATATTTGCAAAAATTCTGCCACACAGACTTGCAAATGGTTTTTCTTCATTAGCACACATAAACTACCACTCAAAGGTTTGGGATCACTTCCAAATGTCTTTGTTTCTGTCACGTCACGTCAGATTCACCTGCTCACTTCCGCTCCAGATTCCACTCCACTCCTTTGATCTCACTGGCGCACTCTCTGCTCTCCACACACCTGTTGCTCATTTCAATCATGGCTTTGCTCTATTTAACTTGCTCACAAACAACCTCCTGTTGCCAGATTACTGAATACCTTACCAGCCCAATATTCCCGCGTCTTGTCTCGTCACAGTCTGCCAAGTTACCGACCACGCTTCGTTCATTGACTACGCCTTTGCCTCACGTTTTTGGATTTACCCTTGTTTGGATTTTTGATCATTGACCGCTTACCTGTTTCCTCGACTACGGATTTGGATCACGGATTTTCCCCCAGCTCTCCGGCTTCGACCCTCGCTTGTTCTACAACCACGAGTCAGTCCTCACGCCCTACCAAGTTCACGCTACTTTCGCCAAGTGGCTCGAGCTTCACCAGCGAGCACACTACGGCTCCCACCGCAGCGCGGAGGACCATCCCCACCAAGACCAGCCTTGTCACGTTACAGCCGCCACTCTCCAGTTACAGTCAGTGACACCACTACTTAACCCGAGTTCTTCCCTCTCCACGTTCTGCATTTGGATCCACCAAGCCCACCACGGAGCCTGACAGTTTCTGTTTAGTGATTTATTTTTCTACATTCTACAACAATCCTGGGGATTTCAAAACTATGAAATAACACATATGGAATTAGGTAATTATGTTACAACAACAGTCAGAGTTCACCCTTTCTGGAATAGTTCTAGTAAGATTTGACAAGAATTAGTAGTGTCAAGTGCATTTGCGAAACCCATCAAGCACCATGATGAAACTGGCTCTCATGAAGACCTTCCCAGAAAGGCACGACCAAAACTTACCTCTGTTCATTTAGAGCCATAATGAAGGCTTTACAGAGCATGAGTAGCAGATCCACCTTAACATTACTGTTTAAAGGAGATAATTGTATATTTTGGACGTCTTCAGTATTGCTTTATAATGTAGACAGAAATAAAAACCAGGAAGGACCATGGAGTTGGAGAAAGTGATCCAAAATGTTGAGCGGTAATATAGGCCGGGAGAGCGTGCTATGGTCCTGGAAGATCCGATCCCTACAAGGTTTGCTGATTTTTCATTTTAGGCACACATTCTAAACTTTATATTGACCTATTCCTTATTTCCAAAAGAGGACTGCAAAGTTAAAAGAACAGTATAAAGTGTTCACAGAAAACCTGACCCACACTAGAGAATGATTATGATGATTTTGCCTCTCCAGACAAATCTAGTCTGAAGTTGCTTATTTACTGTATCTTGCAGTGTGAGGTGTTTGTAATCAAATCCTAACCAAGTAGGGGCACACATAACTTTGTTAATTTAAATGTTTTAAGACATTTAGCACCAGTGAGTAATTGTAATTAATAAGGTCATTAATCTGGTGTGCTTGAGTAGGCAAATTGCTCAATTTTGGACAATCCCAGATTGCAAGTCAGGTGTTTTAGATATCTGATTGGAAAAACAATTAGCAAAATATAGTACTAAATAAAGAAAGAAAGAAAGAAGGAATAAAATAACTTTTTAAACATTTCAGACTTGCAATGTACACAAACTGTTGCTTTTAGTTTTATTTTAAAAGAGTTAATTGGTTAGCATGATCATCATATTTGTTCCTCTTGTTTATGCTGTTGTATAGCTACAGAATACATTTACTTATTTGTTTTCGTTAACAATAATCCTTATTAGCATTAATGGAAAAGAAATTGTTTTGCTAATAAGCATTTGCACACAGAGCAATTGCAAAGTCCTGGTGACTGTAGTGGTTGTTAGAACTGTAATAGGATAGTCATTCTCTTTATTGTATATGCCTTTTTAGTCCTTTTCTGTATTTGATTGCAAACACCCATATTGTCCCATAGCGTGATTTGTACTGGGGCTGAAAATCACATCATGCTACAAGTAGATGCAACTTTTTATGAGTAACTTGATCAGGTTCGCATGCTAACCACAACTCTAGCCCTGAGCATATTTTCCACCATAAAGTATACTTACTCAGTAAGAGACATAAGCATCAACAGGACAGCCAGGAGATCCTTCAATAAAACACCTCATAAAATGCTCTCAGTGTGAGACAGATTTGATCTAAGCCAGTTTAATCAGTAGTATCATGCCGAGAAAAGGCTATAAAACTTGGGGCTTAAAGGTGTATCAGTAATAGCTGTGTTGATCCCTGCTCAATGTGTGTGGAGCTGAGGGGAGGGTGTAAGGTTTTATCTTCAATCATCAGAGACATGGGAGGAATTTGAACAAAGGGAGATTTGTCTGTCAAACTCTGGCTTTTTATCCGACACGACAGGAGGTAAAGTTTAGGGCCGATTATTTAGTTGCTATTACACAAGGCCCAAAAGTCAAGTCAGTGTCACATATATAGACTAATAGAATTAAAATAAACAAAGTGATTGCCTTTAATTCTGTATTAGCCCATGCACAGCCATGGGGTGAAAGTTATATTATACATCAGTATAGCGGTGGCCAACCACTGGGCTGTGGATGATTTGGTACCGGGCCACACACAGATATTTAATTTTATTTCCATTGTATTGACTACGAGAGTCTTCAGAGTGTTCTATTTTGAAAATCTCCAATTTGCTTCTGTCTGCACATCTCAACATGTGATTCACATGCTCCAAGCCTGCTCTATATAATAAGTGTGCCATTAAAAGTGCGTTTGAAACAACTTTACAGTAACTCTGCTGATGTTCTAGATTCAAATCAAGGAATACCCTTAAATTTCCACGAAAGAATTTAAAACCCTGTTTCCATTTTCAACTACCTATTCTAGTGAGACTACAGTGACAGCAATGAAAATAAATTATGGAGCAGACTGGAAATTAGGAATACACTTCAGGTGTCACTGTCCCCATCACTTCTAGATGGGACTGTCTTGTCACAGGGAAACAAGCGATTATGGTATATTGTATATATTATGAGCTTTATTATGCTTTGTTACGAGTGTGTGATGGCCGGTCTGTGTAAAACTGTTACATAAAACTGGTCCGTGATACAAAAAAGGCTGGAGAGCATTGCTATACGCTACATGCTAGTCAGGGGTAGGAAAGGATATTTATCATCCAGACTATTAGTTTTTTATGTATATTTTTCCAGCAGACAAATATATTTTTCTTTTACAACATAATCATAAACATGCAAAAATGTGACGAAACTGACAAAATTGAGCACAGTAACAGGCATTGGAATAACAAAGCTTCAAAGCACAGTTTTTGTAAAGAAAAAGTCACTATGTGACTTATGGGAACACATTTGTCCACTCTCATATTTGGCACTTAATTCGCTTAATTCACTTAATTCGCTACCCAGCATGTTATTGCAGTGTGATAGTATATATAGCACATATAATATATATATATATATATATATATATATATACATACAGGGTGGGCCATTTATTATACATCTTAATAAAATGGGAATGGTTGGTGATATTAACATCCTGTTTGTGGCACATTAGTATATGTGAGGGGGAAAATTTTCAAGATGGGTGGTGACCATGGTGGCCATTTTGAAGTTGGCCATCTTGGATCCAACTTTTGTTTTTTCAGTAGGAAGAGGGTCATGTGGCACATCAAACTTATTGGGAATTTCACAAGAAAAATAATGGTGTGCTTAGTTTTAACGTAACTTCATTCTTTCATGAATTATTTACAAGTTTCTGACTACTTATAAAATGTGTTCAATGTGCTGCCCATTGTGATGGATTGTCAATGCAACCCTCTTCTCCCACTCTTCACACACTGATAGCAACACCACAGGAGAAATGCCAGCACAGGCTTCCAGTATCCGTAGTTTCAGGTGCTGCACATCTCGTATCTTCACACCATACACAATTGCCTTCAGATAACCCCAAAGATAAAAGTCTAAGGGGTCAGATCGGGAGACCTTGGGGGCCATTCAACTGGCCCACGGCGACCAATCCACTTTTCAGGAAACTCTTCATCTAGCAATGCTCGGACCTGACACCCATAATGTGGTGGTGCACCATCTTGCTGGAAAAACTCAGGGAACGTGCCAGCTTCAGTGCATAAACAGGGAAACATATCATCATGTAGCAATTTCAAATATCCAGTGGCCTTGAGGTTTCCATTGATGAAGAATGGCCCCACTATCTTTGTACCCCATATACCACACCATACCATCACTTTTTTTGTTCCAACAGTCTTGGAGGGATCTATCCAATGTGGGTTAGTGTCAGACCAATAGCGGTGGTTTTGTTTGTCAACTTCACCATTCACATAAAAGTTTGCCTCATCACTGAACAAAATCTTCTGCGTGAACTGAGGGTCCTGTTCCAATTTTTGTTTTGCCCATTCTGCAAATTGTGTGCATCGATCTGGGTCATACTCGTTGAGATGCTGCAGTAGCTGGAGTTTGTAAGGGTGCCATTTGTGAGTAGCTAATATCCGCCGAAGGGATGTTCGACTAATGCCACTCTCCAGTGACATGTGGCGAGTGCTACGCTGTGGGCTCTTGCTGAATGAAGCTAGGACAGCCACTGATGTTTGTTCATTAGTGACAGTTTTCATGCGTCCACATTTTGGCAAATCCAACACTGAACCAGTTTCACGAAACTTAGCAAGCAGTTTGCTAACTGTATCATGGGAGATGGGTGGTTTCGTAGAGTGTCTTGCATTGAAATCTGCTGCTGACCCGGTTACTGCGTTCACCAGATATCAACACAATTTCGATCCGCTCATCACGTGTTAACCTCTTCGACATGTCAATGGCTGTGAACAAAGAGAAATTTGTAAATAACTCATGAAAGAATAAAGTTACATTAAAAACAAGCACACCATTGTTTTTCTTGTGAAATTCCCAATAAGTTTGATGTGTCACATGACCGTCTTCCTATTGAAAAAACAAAAGTTGAATCCAAGATGGCCGACTTCAAAATGGCCACATGGTCACCACCCATCTTGAAAAGTTTGCCCCCTCACATATACTAATGTGCCACAAACAGGGCGTTAATATCACCAACCATTCCCATTTTATTAAGGTGTATCCATATAAATGGCCCACCCTGTATATATGCACCAGTACTCAGAAACCAGATAGCAATCTTAGCTGCAGGAAGGTCCTCTTTGTGGAAATCACCAGCCTAGACAGATGCATAACACAGTATACTGTATGCAAAATGTAGACAAGGATGCACAACACATTATCTGCAAAAAGTATAACAAACCGGAGTAAACTGGTTTTGGGGGATTACAGAATCCATATTTTTATTTGCATGAATTAATCACTAAGACTCAGTTTCTGAGTCTTAATCAGTAAGACGCTAAGTGTGGGGCTTTGTAATAGAAAGCACTGCTCCTTTCGGTCATTATGAGAGATACCAATAAATAGCCTGTACCTTTTGCACAATGCAGGCATGACTGATCTTAAAAAATAGAAGTTTACTCAGATACTATTCAGGATTTTATAGGTCAATAATCATCATCACCATCATGGTTAATGGATTATATTCCCATTGGTGCTCATTTAATTATTTCTCTCCATTGATTTCTGTTCAGTCACTTGTGACTCAAGTTCTGTATACTGTCCTTTTCCAGAAAGGTTCTCCTTATCTGATTTGACTGATATATCATTCTGAACAATATATGTTTTTATTAATTGACATTTATCCAACAGATATGACTCATGTCAGTTTCTTGAGTGTCCATGTTTCACACAATGGTACAGAGAAGACGCATCTTTAAAATAATTTAATAATAATAAGTTTCATCTTCAAAAATTATTTGCTTCTTTCTGATTTTTACATTTTTTGCACATTTGTCACAGTTAAATTTAGATTACAAGATGAAGCAAATTTAAAGCTAAATTAGATCAAGCTAATTTTAATATTACACAAAGATAATGCAAGTAAATGGAAAAAAAACTGTTTTTAAATCAGGGTTTAATATACTGTACAGCTGCCTAAACCTACCTGGACCTATGTGAAAATTGACCCCACCTCCTAAATCATGAATGTAAAGTTGAATTAAATTTCTCTTGCCACACTGGCCTGATCAGACCTGTTGAATCAAGGAATCACTTAAATAGAACCTGTTTGACTAACCGATGCATGCCAGTTCTCACATCATCAATCTAAATAAATAGATGAGTAAGTGAAATGTAAGTGTATGTGAAAAAGTAAGTGAAATGTATCAGTCTGGAAAGGGTTACAAAGCCATTTCCAAAACTTTGGGACTTTTATCCTCAAACAGAGTAAACTTGGAACACTGGTGAACCTTCTCAGAAATGTCAGAAAACTATGGTTTTTGAGATCCAATTGAGATCCTTAAACAGAACGTACATCGAAAAAGCCCTTCAATGTGGCTAAATAAAAAACAATTCTGAAAAGAGGAATGGCAATTTCTCCACAGCTATGTAAAATACCTATTGAGAGTTATCACAAATGCTTGATTGCAATTGTTATGGCAAGGGTGGCATAAACAGTTATTAGGTTTAGGGGGCAATTACTTTTTCACATATGGCCAGACAGGTTTGGACAGCTTTTTTCCTTAATAAAATAAATGATTTAAAATGAGTTTAATTATCTCCTTCATTCACATGTGACAAGTATCAGAAGAAATCAAGAAGGGGCAAATAGTTTTTCATAGCACTGTAGCTTGGCAAGATTAGCCAGTGTGTAAAAGCTTTCTTTATTATTTTCCTTGTTTTAATGCTAAAGTGAGCACGCTTCCAAAGAAGGGACCTTCTTTCACACTGTCTTTCTTGGAATTATTCAATGTTAGTTTTCTTTCCAACTTTCATTCTCCAAGCACCTTTTTTTTTTATTAATGTAGATTCCCAATCTTACTATCTGGCTAGCCTTGTGTAACAGTTCCAAATTTTCTTGCAACAAGTCCTGTTATTCCTCAGTCAGGTACACATCATTTCACAAATCACAAATTATTTATTAATTCTCCATGCACCAACTCTCTCCTGTTTTTCACATTTTTATATCTTCCACGACCCTTAACAAGAAGACAATAAGTGCACATAAGTGAAATTGGATCTCCTTGTGGACCATACTCTTGACCCAATCTTATAGTTCATTACAGATTCTCACTGCCTCGCCCATAAGAATGCATATTTTAATACTGAAATCAATTTCTCTGAAACCAGTAAGATCCCACTTTGCCCCACAACACCTCTGGCCAGATGGAGTTAAACACTATCTACAAAAAAACAGTTGAAGAACTTGCAATTCTTTCACCTTTACTTTGTCAGTAATTAGGTGTGCCTCTAGCTGAGGCTTCAGTCTTTCTGGCAGCACATTCATCATTATGTTGCCTACATGATTCGCTAGTGCTACTGTATGATAATTAGGACATTCCTGCAGTTCTCCCTTCTTGGAGATTTTTACCATTTTTGTTTATTCTTCAGGTCATTCCACAGCCTGCCATATCTGATTGCATATTTGATAAAGTCAAATGAAGTTCATAACCATTCATATTTCAAATATTGTATTAAAAAAAAACTTCTCACTTGTTTTGGGAATGTAGAGAAATGTCTCAATTTCTCCTTTGGTTTTGAGGGTTGGACCAGTAACCAGCAAAGAATATTTGAACCTTTCAACTCAGTAATTTTCCCCCCATATTTCTGTTAGCAAATAATAATATAAATTGTTGTGTTCACAATTTAAACTTGGTTCTGGCGCTTAACTTTTTAAATACTGTATAACAGGAATATTTCATAAGCACAAATACAAAAACAGACTTATTCCACTTTAGAAATATTGCCAAGCTAAGAAGCATTTTATCTGTATCTGATGCATAAAAGTTAGTTCATGCATTAATGACCTAAAGAATGGACTTCTGTAGTGCATTACTAGGTGGTTGTTCTGCATCCTCAATAAATAAGTTACATTTAGTCCAAAATGCAGCTGTTAGAGTTCTCATCAGATCAAGAAAATATGATTATATAGCCTGAGTATTATCATCTCTGCATTAGCTTAGAATTTATTACAAAGTAGCACTACTTACACTTCTTACAAACTTATCCTGGTGCCGAACTGGACTCCATATTAAATTAAAGACATCTTCTGTTATATCATAACTACCAGTTTTCTAACACACAGTATGTCTGCAAAACAATTCCTGCTATTCATTATCACCCAAATGAGGACGGGTTCCCTGTTGAGTCTGGTTCTGTTTCTTCCTATTACCATCTCAGGGAGTTTTTCTTTGCCACCGTCACCATCGCTCTCAGCATGCTCATCAGGGACAATGTGAGCATTATGATTTAAACACAATTTTCTCACATTTCATACACATTTCCATAAATTTCATAATTTTCATTTTTTTAAGCTGCTTTAAGAAAAAGAGCATTGATAAAATCACCATATAAGTACATTTGAATTGAGTTAAATTGAGAAATCAGATCCATATCGTTTACTGTTAACTTTACAGCACATATTTTACAGTAAATGTAAATACAAATTAGATTGAAAGAGTAAGGATTAGCAACTTCATATAAAAGGCACATTGTACTTTTAAAGCTACATAACTATTCTATATCTGTCATAACAGTTGAGCAATTTTAAAATGTGACTTAAACACATAATAAAACTGAAAAAGCTCTTATGTAATATATTCCAACATAAACATGCTTGTTTAGGTTTTTTTTTTTTTAATGTTTTAATATCCATTATGTCTCCCTGTGGCTGTTCAACTCAAGTTTGTGAAAAACAGTTGATCTTTCTTCGATCAAATCCATGAGAGTGTATTCTTCACACATGCTTCAATGGAAAGAATAAGATTGAACTTAGAAGAGTAAACATTAGTTAATATCAAAAGTTTGCTTTATTTTAAACCTGACCTAGAAATAGTGCATAATATGCATAACAAACATTTAACACATTGAATATATTAATTCTTTTTCAAAAAAAAGTTTTTTTGAAACTTTCTGTTTATTTAGATTTTTAAATATATATATATATATATATATATATATATATATATATATATATATATATATATATATATATATAAAAATTAAGATTTCCTATAAGCTCTCAGACTTTTGCACTCCACTGTACAGTATTCCACGGTACCCTGGCTGATGAATGTATCACTGAATGGGAAAAGAATAATATGTCCTGACCTTGGAAAGAGCAGACACTAATTTATTGTTTCTAATCTCTTTAGCACTCGACCAAAGGGGGGGGCAATGAGCGTCCGATCAGTTGCCATCAATCAAGGTAATGGAGAAGCGGAGCAGCACCTCTGAACATGCGGTGAGAAAGCCCTGTCTTCGTCATTCAGTCCTGCACACGCTGAGCTCCTGCATCATCCGGGACAATACCCACCATTCACTCAGACAGAAAACATTACTGTGACCTTTTGAAAGATGGGGGTCTCTGATTATCCAAACAAGCAATGGGCTTTTGTTTGTTGTTGAAGGATGAGCACCATTTGAGAGAAAGAAGAGCAAAATTATCACACAGTGGCAAGGTAATAGTGTCGTCCTTCAAGCAGCATGGCTCCATTCACCCTCAAAACCCAGCAGTCAAGGACTTGCTAATTACAAAAGCAATAGCGTCACAGTTTTAAGGATAGGCCACTGGAGTCCTGACACTTCAGTTTTTACAAAGTCATAGAAACACTCAAGTATCGATCCCATCTGTCTTTCTGCATAAGCAAAGCACATTTCACATAGCAGACATTAGTCTTTGCAGATTTTACCACTAAATAAGGTTTCAATAACATTACAAATTCATGTCCAATTTCCTGGGTATGTTTTTCTAATCAGTTGAGCTGTTTTGACTTATAATGAATGTTCTCTGACTTTGTCTCCAGTTTGCTCATGATCGATTTATTTACCAAGGTCATAGCTCAGGCTTCCATGATAACAGCAAAGGTTTTTTTTTTTTAACCCAAAGCGTTTTGGTGGGCCACCTGAAACGCTGCTGCATGGCAGGCCAGTCTTGAGCTGTGTTCCCATTCCAGGACATGCGATCACTACAAAGAGTAAGGTATGTGTCAGATGAGCTGTGTTCCTGATTCAATGCATGATTGACCTGAGTTTTGGGGCCGTAGCCACAAGACATTGTGGTAGCAATATGGTTGTCTGAGAGGGCTGACCTTTGACACGGGGCGAACTGTTTGAGAGACATGTTTGCATCTGTCTTGGTCAAGACTCCTTTGCACTGAAAATGAATGGGACAGCCACAAAGCTATTGTTACGAATTAAACATTTGGAGGTTTGTTAACTCTATATGAATGTGCTGTAGATCCTTTCTGGTTGTTGGGATCGGCGAGTCTGTTACAGCTTTTAGTTAGGCAGAATCCATTTGGATCTTAGATTGTACAATAATGAATCTGGTGAAGGAGACTGTGTTGCAGTGAAACTCACTTTTTTTTTTTTTTACTTAGTGTTGGTTCACCAGCAATCTCTGGAGCACCCAGTGTACATGTAGTATGTGTTCCTCTGGGGACTGGGAGGAGATTAAAATATAGTCCAATTAGGCAAAGATAAAATCAAAGAGCTAAAGTTTGTTTTCCAGTCCTCCCCCTCCTCTGATTCTGACCAGGTGAGGTGTGCAATGGAGATCCAGCTTTATGACGAATAATATAGATAATGAATCTGATGGCAGTTCTTAATGGTGATGTCAGTAAGGCCTTGATAATCCATACAAGAGCACAACATGTAGATTGTGAAATGTGAGCCAGGGCCGTTCAAGAGCCGACTGTGCGTTGGGCATTATGAAAATGGAGATCTTTTGAGAATGGTTGCTTGAAAACCTTTTGGGTTACCGGGATCATTTAATGAAGGTGGGTAGGAGAGTGTCACCTAGAGCCTGATCTGATAACGGGATACTTAGATGCTGACTTGGAATGCATTGTTCCATGACCTTGGCTGCTCTGAAGAGATCCTTGTATGAACCAGAGTCACTGAAGGCAGAAACAACATAAGACGTATCACCTAACGTGATAATGGCAGGAAGGAGTGAACAAGCATGAGGGCCCCTCCAGTATCCCTAGATTTACCATAGGGCTTTGCTTTTCACAGGCACTGAAGGCACAATTGTCCTGCAGCTGCGGGAGAGACATGCCCCTGACTGTAGTTGGTACTGGCACTCCATGGGTGATATTCGGGCACAGCCAATCTGCATGGGATCAACAGAGGAGGTTGGTGGTTGTGAAAGGGAAAGTAGCATTTCTCTGGGTGTGACCTAGTCACGAGCCCTGCTTCTTTGCATGATTCATGAGTCCACTTGACCTGCTAAGTTTGAGCAGAAGGAAGCATTGCGACAAAAAAGAGCAGCAGGTTCCAGGTTCGCAGTGACAATGTTAAGTGTTGGGAAGATAAGGTTTTTGTCAGATAGGTGAAGATGAGGATGACATGGAAGTAGCGAGGAGTTGTTGCAACGGAGCTGAGAGAAAAGAGAGTGTCTGATTCACCTGTTGAATACTTTGCTGATGAGTGCCAAGTAGAGCCCCATGCTGCATAATGGCCTGTCTCAGTTGGTCTAGGTCTACTGGATTCTTCATGGCCAAAGTATATTATAACAGGTGGGACAGAACTAGTGAGTAACCCAATAGACTCTGTGACAATTTTAATAGACTAGAGAATAGATTAAAGTTGGCAAGTTAAAGCTCCTTTAAGCACTTTGTAAGCAAACAGTAAACAACTGTGGTAAGTCTGTTTTGTAATGGGGCCTTCCTGGGTAAGCAGGTAATGCCCCATAAAGTAGCAATGACATGGGCAGGATTGTGAGGACCCGGAAGTGATGAGGATGTAGAGAGTCTTATAGAGACAGTGAGCACTTTCCCTAAACAAATGTTTAGTTCATCTCTCAGACGAAGGGAGATTAAATGTGAACTGAATGTGAAGTGAATGTGAAGTAAACAGATCAAATCCCTCATGTGAAATGCTTTGTGGGTTGAGAGTGGAAGCAATTATGCACAGATACGCAGACAATGCAGAGCTTAGTTCCTTTATGCCCTTTATGCCCAACAGTGGCTGTGCTAAAAAAGTCAGGTAGGGTCAACAGCTGGGTATCTATATATTATATAGAAAGTATACATTATAATTTGTTTGTTTATTTAACCAGTTATTTTGCTCCACCAACATGTATTTTTCCGCTACTGGCTGAACTATCTAACCAGGATTGGCTGCATTCGCGTTGAGCAGGCAACCAACAGTTAGTGATCCATAATTTACGGTGTTAAATCCCAAATAGTGTAAAAGACAAAGCTAATGTTATAGCTTGTACAGTCTCTTATTCCACATGACAAATAGTGCACTTGATCAAAAGTTATAGAGTGATTTGGGATTCAGCCTTGTGTTAGAGGCTAGTTAGCTTCGTACCTCATGTAATCTGCATTCAGTAGCAATTCAGAATAACTTAGAATCAGTTACTTAGAACACAAAGCGTTGGTTAAAATGTCATAACATATCAAATGTTTTTTTTTTCTTTCCTGAAAGTGCTTCCATAACTGGTTTGAGTATGAATTGGCAAGCAGCTACTCTCTGCCTTTTCCAGTATTATGGACCTACAGTACTTTCACCCATGCTGACAACCACACTCTGTTACCATGCTGGAATGTAATAATATAATCAGAAATAGGACTTAAGCAGCATGACTTTTTAAATAATATGATGTACTTTAGAAGTATAATGTAATGCCAACATCTATAAAGGTGCACCAGATTGTGTTTATTATATAAACACAGCCTAGTGCACCTTAATACAGTAGATGTTAACCAGAAGTAAATAATTTTTCTATAAAAGCCACATGCCAAACTTAAATGTCATCATCATCATCATCATCTATATCGATTTATCCTGTATTCAGGGTCCCAGGAGACTTAGGGCACGAGGCGGGGCACACCCTGGACATGGGGCCAATCCATTGCAGGGCACACACACACACACATACACTCACTCACACACTCATTCATACACTACGGGCAATTTGGGAATGCCAATTAGCCTAATCTGCAGGTCTTTGGACTTTGGGAGGAAACCTGAGCACCCGGAGAAAACCCCGGAAGAATCCACAAAGAGTTTTTTTGTGTATGGTGGCTGTATCTATGATTTTGCCCAGTATTCTGAATCACTTTCTGTTTTTGACCTTAGCCATAGTTTACAGCTGTCCCTCTCTGTATGCATCAGAATGCATTCTTTTTGTTAAAACTTAACAATTAACATTTGATAGCAAAATTTAAAGTCAATGATGAAACCAAACCCTAGATGTTTAGCATACTTGTAGCAGTTTTGAGTGGGTCATGGTGTTTTGGAATAGCAGTTAGCATACCCATCTTCTTACAATAAACAGTGCTGCTATCTGATTTATTCACATAGTCTTTCAACATACTACTGAAAAGCCACATAAAATTTATTTTTCCTTCAAGAATACTTTTCTGCCAATCTCTTTTATTTTTCTTGCAGACAGTACATTCCTATTTCTTTTTTAGCTTGCTCCAGGATTCAGCTTGACTTTGGTATGATTATTTTACCCAAGCCTCAAATTCCAATGAACTCCTATATTATTTTAAATGATGTGTACTTTAAAATATATCGTCTACAAATTAAAAAGCATAATTTTTTTTATGCTTGTTGCTATGTGCTGTTAATGAGCACTGGCATTAGTGATGGAAAAAAAGAAATCAGAACTTTTTTGTTCTTTTAAATAAACCCTGTCTGCTCTTACTGTAGTTTTCCCTACACATAATCCTGACTCATATGCAGATATATAAATATACATTATATACATGCTGACAAAATCTTTTGTGGAAATAGATGTTGGCAGGCTGATATATTATGAAACTGAGCCAAAATAAATTATCAAAGAAAAGATATATGCTTATATAGAAAGAAATTCAGTGTCAAGTCAAACACCTTAGCAAGTCTTGGCTCTAGATGGCATCATGAGAAAGTACTGAAAGCAGCACAGCTGCACACAGGAGAGAACTACATGTATTTATATATGTATATATTTTTTGTGACTCTGTATTATACCTATAGCAAAACTATGAAATTTCTATTACTTAAAAAGACCGGAAATATCTGCCCCCACGTCTTATATATATCTTCATATTCATGAAGGCAAATTTCAATGATCTGAAATCTAAAGATAAAAACATAATGGAGTTAAAAACCAGTGTCAATTCCCATTCAACGGAATTGAGAGGATTTTATGCTTAAATTTTGTTTGAATGCACTTTAATGAACAGAATCCAAACTTGGCCTAGAAGTGATAAACAACGTGTTTTAGTATAATAACTACAATGTAGGTGAAATCTTGGTGTCTCAATGATGCTGAGTGGCCCTTCTTTCTTACTTCATCATGTAAACCTCAATTAAATATTCTTAAAACAAATAATATTTAAACATAGTTTTTAAAGGCCCTACTCATAAGCAAAATCACTTTGGCCATATTCAGCTTATTTGAGCTTATTCAATGTGAAATCTAATGCATAAATCAAATCACTCAAAATGTGACTTAATACCTCATTTGATGAGATGGGTCACATATATAATGTATAACTCAGGAACATGTCTTGGACCTACTGAGACACTGGTCACACCACCAAATACTGTAAACTTGAAAGTTTACATTATTTGTCTCTCATTCATTTTTATAGTATTAATATATGAATTTAATACCATATATATATATATA